>SJYX01022759.1:147022-197433 GCA_006410675.1 Oreotragus oreotragus
GGAACCTGATGAGAGCCTGGGGGCGGAAGAGGAGGGCGGGCTCAGCGCGCCTCCAAGTTGGGGGTAACACCTCCCTCGCTCAGGCCTGGGGACCTAGGGTGGGAGATGCAGGACTGGGAGGAGAGACTGATTCCTCTCACCAACAAACCCTTGTCTGGAAAGTTGACTTTTCCCTCAGCTGGTGAGGGAGGAGCAAGCCACCCTCACCCCCACCACAGGTCGCGAGGCCGGGGCTGAGGAGGTGTCTGGCCCTTTAAGGAAGGGAGCCATCGCGCCTGGCCTGCATCCGGCGCCCACCGCAGGGGAAAGGGTGGGAGACGGTGTCAGGTCCGGTCCGCTCTCCGGAGTGAGCCTGCCTCTTCCCAGAGCGTCACCCCGTCCTCCCTCGCGACACACCCCAGCCCATTCCACAGGTGGGAAGACCGAGGCCTCCAGATGGACAGAGATCCTTGCCTCAGGTCTTGCTCCAACGACCGTGGCCAAAGTGCCACGAACAGACTGGAGTGTCAGGGCTGGTGCACCCTGTGCCGGTAGAGTGAGGCGCAGGGCCGGTGGAGAAAGGGTGTAGTTTCCTTCCTCCTGTAGTCAGCTTCCCACTCTGCCCCAGACTTTAGAATGCTGACGAGCCAAATAAAAGCCAAGGGGTGCCTGGAAGAACCCTAGCAACCAGGGAGGACCACACATCCTCACCACCTCACATCCTCACCATCTCACAGACGGGCAAGTTCTCCTGGGCGAGTGTGCACGTGTCTGTCTCTGGGTAACTTTAGGTTGGTGATTTCTCCACTCTGAGCCTGTTTCTCTTATCTCTCAGATGGGACAATTGGACTGACCCCCGAGGGTCTTTGTGGGGATTAATGAGACGGTTAAGTGTGCCTAGAACACAGCAGAAGCTCAGTCCTGCTGGCTGTGACTCTAATGTGCTGAGATAAAGGCGTGCGCACCTCAGACACTCAGGTTTTGTGGGTGGGTTTGCTCAGTCATTCAGCAAGTATGAATTGAGGCCCTAGAATATGCCAGGCCTGTCATAAAATACCCCTTCAGGAGCCATTTGGACTTGATTTCTCCTCCCTAGCTAATAATAAGGGTGGCTACCATTTAGTTTACATACAGGAAGCTGAACCCTCAAAGAGACAGTGACTTGTCCAAGATCATCCAGCGGTTAGCTGCCGCCCATGGGCTGCATCGAGAGGCCAAGGCCTGGCTGAGCCCCAGAGGCACTCAGGTTTGAGATGGGCTCCTGACCAGCAGGGCTGGGTGGGGGATGAGGACCTCAAGACGAGCCCCCTACTGCTCCTAAGAGGGCTCTTGGGGGCAGCTGAGGTCGGTACAGTAGCGAATCTGCCACCACATCCGGGGGCTGGCTGGGGCTGGGGAAGGAAGTCTGAGGCTGGGGTGAAAACCTAAACCACCACCTGGAGAAGCAGCACGGAGCCTAGAGGGATGAGGGGGGGCTGGGGTGGAGAGAATGAGGCCACGTGGCGCCCGAAGCTGGGCTCCTGTCAGCTTCACCTGATGGCCCTCTGCCCACCTGGCCCCTCTGTCCGGACGGGCGGGCCACTGCTGCCGTGAAGTCCTAACAGGAGTGTATACTTCTCAGGGTTTCATCCTTCCTCAAGAGCACTTCACAGGCCTTCATCCTTTCTTAAATGTTCATGGGGCCCTGACAGGAGGCAGCCCTTGATAAGCCAGAAGGTGGGCATTACTGTCTGGCTCTCTTTTCTGGGGATGCTGAGGTCTAGAGAGGTGCCGGGATTGGCCCAAGGACCCCTGGCTGGTAGGGGTGGAGGCCTCCGAGCAAGCAGTGGGGGTCCCCCGGGACTGGATACAAACTCTGATGACCTGCTGGGCCCTGAACAACCTGCGGGGCTGCCTCGAGCCCGGGCCTCCATCTCTCATCCTCTGCAGCACGTGTCACGGTCTGTCCCCTCTCTGAGGTTGTGGGAACCTGGCGCAATGGCACCTGAAGAGCTAAGTACAGGGTCTGGCTCCCGCTGAGGGAACAGCCAGCCACGAAGATGTGGCCACCTCAAGAAGGGAGAGGAATCCCAGCAGGGTGGAGGTGTTCTGAGCAGGCAGGCCCCAGGCCCCTGGCAGGCCCTACACCCCATGCAGGCAGGGAGGGAAGAGGGGTGTTCGGTACTCTGGGTCAGCACGCTGACTTCGCAACCAGCTTTTTGCTGCCACGCTGGGGGCAGGCAGGGGAGAATCTTGAGCTGAACTGTCGTGTCTATCATCGGCCAGTCAGGGCTCTGCCCCCCAGGCTGCTGCTCGAGCCCCTGGGGAGGGAGTGCTTAGGGACCCAAAGGAGGGGCACGGGGAGATTCGGTCCTGTGCCCCCACTTCCGTCCCTCCACCCACACCCGCCCAAGCTCTGCCCCCACAACCCTACCACAAAACCCCAACCCATCCTATCTCCTCTCCAAGCTCCACCCACCCCTGGCGGAGCCGGTGACTCCTCCCCAAGAAAGTCCCCGGTCCCCTCGACAGTCACCACTGCCACCCATCTTACTCCAAAGGGTTTATTGAGACAAGTTTCACGTACAAGTCAGGGCGGAGGGAATGGGGCTTATAAACAGGAAGCTGGGAGGGGGGCCTGGGGGCACAGGGTGGAACCCAAAACAGAGTGAAATAAATAGAGGAAGAGAGTGAGGGGTCAGGAGCGGAAATGGACAGACTATCACACAGTGATTACAACATGGGGGGGGGGCTCCATTAAAATCCCATTTATTTATACAGATATACAGGGAGTTATGGGGGGCCCAGGGGACCCCACTCCACCCTCCATGCCCTGCGGAGGCGCAAGAGAAGGCTATCTCTTCCCCCACGGGTGACCCCATGGGGGTTTGGGGGGCTGCCCTTGGAGGAGTGTTGGGGGAGGTATGGTCGGGCACTCCTCCGAGGGCATCACCTGCTCCCCAGGCAGTTACTGGCCCTGGAGGCGCTGGGTAGTGTCTGGAAAGCTGTGCTGCGGGACCTGAGGGGAGGAGGATTACTGGGCACGCTGGTGGGGAGGGGGGAGGCCCCCGCAGGGAGGACGATCTCGGCCTGTAGCTGGCTCCAGGGCCCCAGCAGACCCAGGGCAGGGGCTTGGGAGCGCCTCCCGCTCGGCTCCCACGCGGGGCCAGGGAGGTGGAGAGGAGCGGTCAGGGGTTCCAAAAGAGAACCCGGCACCTTCTGGCGTCTTGGAAACGCTGAGCCCCAAGGACACGCAGGCCTGGATGTGCAGCTCCCGAGCAGGAAGCGCAGAGCCCCGGAGTGGGTGCCAGGGTAGGGGGAAAATTCCCAGAGACCACGCTGGAGGGCGACTCCTGAAGGAGGCCACACCTGGTGGGAGGCCGCGGAAGGGCCTCCTGGGGAGAGGGGCGATAGCACCACCAGGCCCCAAGGCAGGCAGGAGGCGGCAGGCCTCGGGGCCTCCAGACCATGGCCGGGGTCACCTGCGGGAGACAGAGGGGAGGGGAGGCTGGACCACAGTCTCCAGGGTGCCAGAGGTCAGGCAGTTCCGGCCTTTCCTCTGAACGCCTGGGGGTCACCCTGGCAATTCTCGCAGGGCATCCCAGCTAGGGTGTCTGGATTGGCACCCTCCAGAAATGCCAGGCGGGAGTGAGGGTGCCCGGGGCTTCTGCCCTCCCAACCCAGCCTCCCGCCCTCCATCCCCTCACCTCAGTCCCACTGCCCGGCCCCACCCCCCAGCCAGCGTGGCGGCCTGGGCTGGAGGGCCAGGTGGGCATCATACGAAGACCTTGGCCAGGGCGTCGGCGCCTGCACTGGCGATGAGGGCCTTGCTGGGATGGCACGCGACTGCGTGGATGGCCTCCTCATGCTTCTTGCGGTGGGCCGTGATCTCCTGGACACACGTCTTGTTGTCCAGGCTCCACAGACGCAGCGAGCAGTCGTGGCCTGTGCGGGTGCGGGAGCAGGAAGGGCTGTCGCTCAGCAGCTCTGGATCCCCCAGCTCCCCGCCCAGACCTGCCTCCTGAACCCGGCCTCCCTGGAGGTAGCTAAACTGCCCTGGGCCACCCTGTCAGGCCAGAGCACCCCCTTCACCCTCCTGGGGAGTTTCAGCCCCTTCTCCATCGCCCAAGTCCCAGCCACGCCATCGAGGAACAGCCCCGCGGTCACTGGGGCTTGGTGTCTTTATCCACAAGTGGCAGGTGCCCCAGTGTTAAGAGTCCCCTGTCTTGCGGGGACGAGAGTCAGACAGGCCTGAACGTCAATTCCTGCGACCCACTGGGCTACGACCAAGTGAGGTGACTTCTCCAGGCCCAGTTTCCACACGTGCGCAAAGGGGGCTCCAGTACCAACCTCATTCGAACACAACGGGGCCGTGTGGGAGCGTGCCTACCGTGGCTCTGGTGTCCCCACCCCCGTGACCACTCTAACCTGCCACAGAAGGGCTCTTGAGCCCTCCTCAGACAGCACTCCCACCAGCGCCCCGGCCTCAGGGAGCCTCTGAGCACTCTTCTCCCGCTCCTGCCAGGAAGGGCATGTGCCCTCACTCCTGAGGGACCAGGAGGCCCCCGACTTACTTCCTGACATCAAGAAGACGCCATTGGGGTCCACGGCGAGGCATGTGACCGCATCCAGGTGGGCAACCATGGAGTGCACCGATTTCCCTGCAGGGAGACAGGGTGGGCGGCAGGTTACTTTTCCACTCTGCGCCCAGCCTGGAAAGGTACAGGGGCTAGTGTGGACACTGAGCCTCCAAGGTGGACTGACCAATCTCCCCCTCTGAGCTAGGCTGACCCCGCCCCCACCAGCATAGGTGAGTGGGGGCTGGGGAGGCTGGGCCTCACCTGTGCGGTTGTCCAGAAAACGGATGCCTCTGTCGTCATGGGCGGTGATGGTGAGGGGCTGGCTGGGGTGACTCACCACCTGGTTGATCTGGGTTGGGCCTGAAGAGGAGAGAAAGCAGAAGTCAAGGGGGGGCGGAATCAGGGAGACCAGGAGGGACAAAGACAAGAGGGGAACCGCCATCCCATCCCTGTCCTCTGCCGAGATGGGCTGCGCGCTCCAGCTGCTCCCTCCAGGGCCCAGGATTTCTCCCTCTGTGCCGTGGACGCTGTGTGGCCCCGGGGCGAGCAGGAGGGATGGCGACCGTGAAGGCAGTGCTTCTGCTCCACTGAGCGGCCCACAGGGGAGCCCCCGGGATGTCTCTCCCCCAGCCCTCCGGAGCTGTCCATAAGGGCACAGTGACTGGGACTTGATCTCCATCCTGCTCGGAGCCCTGCAGAGGGCAGGGCAGCCATGTCCACCAACTGGGCAACAGGTTCAAAGCCCCAGGAAAAACTGGGACCCTGGAGGCGTTCAGGCCTCAGCCCCTGGCCCTGGGCACCCCCTTACCACTGTTCCCCCGGGAGTCCAGCGTGAGGAGGGCACTGCCAGCCTCCAGGTCATACAGAACGGTGTCGCCAGAACGGAAGGAGGCCACGATGTGGGCAGGCTCGGTGCTAGTGAAGGCCACTGAGGTGGGGGTCCCGTGATCTGAAGGCAGAGGGGACAGAAGGCTGCCAACAGCCCCGCTCCTGCCCTGTGGCAGGAAGCCTGGGCCCCTGTCAGGAGTCGCCCTCCCTTAGGGCCTCCACCCCCGGGTGTCACAGCCCCCGGCCTCGCCCCTCACCGCTGGCTGTGGAGAAGGTGCAGAGGCAGGTCGGGCTGCTGCCGCTGGGGTCCCAGATGCGGACGGAGCCGTCGGCAGAGCAGGAGGCCAGGCGCTGAGAGGCAGGGCTGAAGGCCAGGCCCCACACCGCATCCCCGTGGCCCTCCAGGACGTGGCTCAACACGCTCGGGTCTGGACCCGCCAGAGTGGGGAAAGGGCTGTGTCAGGGCCTCAGCCCAGCTCCAGCTCGGACTGCCCAGCAGCCCCACTCTGCCGAGTCACCCCTCCGCGGCCCGTCCTTGTGCCCTCAGAGCTGCTCAGGCTCCAACCGTGGGCCAGCTGTTCTGCGAAGGTTTCAGGCTTTCAACGCCCCCAAAGTGGAAGCTCCAGAGGTAGGGATGATCTGGCTCCCTGCCATTCCCCCCGGCCCGTGACAGTGCCCACCACAAAGCCCTGCGCGGGACGTAACTTTTAGGACTCAGTTAAGGGGATAAGGGCCAAGACTTCTGCAGCCTGGCCCCTGGAGTCAGCACCCCCCCCACCCCCGTCCCCGTGGTCTTTTCTTGCCCACTCTCTCCTCCAAAGCTCTCTGGTCGTTCCCACCATGGCCTCCCCAGTCACTCGGGTCCATGTGGGGTGCTCTGGCTGGGCCCTGCTGACACCCAATGTGACAGCCTGCCGGGGGAACAGCAGACACTGCCTGGGACTGACCCCTGACCTTTGATAGGGTGAGACGATCCTGAGAGGAGACACAGATCCCCAAACTCTGCCCCGACACGCTGCAGCAAGGACCAAGTGTGTGATCAAAAGCATTATCAAGAGGTGTCAGAGGGCAAGGACGCGGACGCTGAACAAGGGGACGGTCCGCTCACTCCTCCACTTAACAGTAAACCCTGCAGCCCGGCCGAGCCAGCGTCTCCACCTCCCCGGCCCTGCCTGCTCCGCTCCACCATGCAGATGCAGGCGGAGACCGGGGGTGTTGCCTGGGCCCACCACGCCTTCGCCTGGCTTTGTCCCATGGCTCCGCCCCAGTGAGCTGCTCTGTGCCCAGCTCAACCACCGCCCCCTCGCTGCCTCCTTCATCTGACCCTCGGTCACGTGCTGAATCACCTGGGTCCTGGCTTCACCCGAGCGGGAGCCCTCGGTGTTCCCTCCCCAGTTCTCGAAGTGCGAAGCCTGGGTGCTAAGGAACCAAGAGGCCCCGGGAAGCAGGTGGGTGGAGGAAAGGAAGACGGGAGGGAGCTGTCCTCACCGTAACCGTCGTAGGGGTCCATGTTGAGGTCTGGAATCTTCCAGCTGTGGATGCGGGCGTCTGCCCCACCACTGTAACAGTATTCACTGTGGCTGCCCATGGCCACGGCCAACACGGGGCCCCTGGAGGATACCGAGGTGGGGTGAAGAGAGGGACCAGACACTCCGGGCTCACCTCCTCCCCTCAGCGAGACCTGAGGGTACGCCGCTAGCGTGTTTCAAGGCTGCTGAAAAGGAACCGGGCACCTGGACCTCTGGTTGGGCCACCCAGGCTGGCTGCCCGTCCCAGCCTCCCCCGACTCCTCTAAAAGCTGTGCCAAGAACCGGCTGCGGGGCATTGGTAGTCTGCAGGGCGCCAGGGGCGGGTGGGGTGTGTGCACAGGGCCACGGGGACCTGGAGCCTTTGGCTGCCCTGGCCCCCAGGACGGCAGTGAGCGGGCCGGGGGCAGGGGCGCTTCCCTACCTGTGAGCCCGGAAGGCGTGGATAGGCTCCACGTCTAGCGCGGCATTCCTGTGGGCAGGCAGAGGAGCCAGGGTCACCCTGTACCCCACGCCCGGACGCCCCCACCCAGCCCTCCACCCGGGGGCTGCTGCCCTCACTTCTTGGCCGTGACCGCCTTCTGCAGGTTCCAGAGCTTGAGTGTGCCATCCTCGGAAGCGGTGAGCAAAGCCGACTGGCTGTGGTGGAAAGCCAGGGAGCGGATGCCATCATAGTGAGAGCGGAGGGTGAACTTGGGGTTCCAGGTCTTCTTGAAGGCGTCTTTGCTGTCAGGTAGCTGGGGCAAGGGAGCTGCCTCAGGGTCCGCCATCCCAGCCGGCGGTCCCCACACCCAGCCCCACATGAAGCGGCACGCGGCACATGTGAGCCTCAGGCCTGGCCCGGGCTGTTTCCTTCTCGCCTGCCTGCAGGGCCCCCTCATTCACTCTTTGAGTTCCTGCAGTGTGCAGGGCCCGTGGCCAAGCCCTGGGGTGCCCCGTTCAGGGGAGGCCTGGGGGAGATGGCCAGAGATGGCCTCCATAGAGATGATTAACAAGCAGTGCCATGAATTTCAGATGCACTAAGAGGAGGCGCCGGGCAACCCGTCCCCATCTGTGCGGGTCACTAAGGCTTTCCTGGGGAACTGACATGTGATCAGGACGTTACTGCGTAAATGAAGGGGAGAGAGGGCGGAAACCAAATGTGTGAAGTCCCTGAGGCAGAGGGAGCAAAGGCGGATCTTGAGCTGAGAGGAGGCCAGGGACGCAGCAAGTGAAGGAGAGCGGCAGGGGAAGAGAACTGGAGGGCTGGCCCACACTCAGGAACCTGCTGCTCCTTCTCAGGGACGGGACTGGGGGGGCCCCTCGGGAGGGTTCAGAGCAGGGGAATGGCGTAGGTTTTTTTGGCTGCTCCATGGCGGGGGCGCTGGACCTGGGAAGAGGAGAGTGGCTGCAGAGAGAGGTGGGAAGAGGTCCCCAGGGAAGTCTCCCAGGGAGTGGTGAGGCAGACCCGACTCGGGGAGTGGGGAAGGGGACCAGCACACCCAGGGTGGGAGAGACCGGGGAGCAGAGTCCACAGGCCTCTAGGGGAGAGTCACCGACACCACAGAGGGCCTGATGGACCGTGGTGTCGCTCTTGAGGTAGGGGATCCAGGGAGGGCCCCTGGGGAAAGGAGACGAGCAGACTGTCAGGCAAGCATCAGTGCCCTGCCCTAAGACGAGGTGCACCCCGACAGACGCCTACATCTGGGCTCTGTCCCTTGAGGTCATCGCTTCTGCCACAGCTGTTCTGGACTAGAGGGTCTACCCCCTCATGTGTATGCAGCCCCGGGGGGGAGGTGTCTTCATTTCATTTTAGGGGAGCAGAAGAACCCTGCATCTTCCTGCTCAAACTCTCCCAACCCGCCCCTCCACGCCCAGTGTGCCTAACCTGGCTGAGATCACCAGCCACATGGAGTCTCGCTGGAAGCTGCGGCAAGTGTCCTACCACAGGAACGAGCTCACACGCGCCCGCTTCAGAGATGCCCAGAGAGCCAGCGGCCTGGCCACAGGTCTCAGGCTCAGGACACTGGCCCGGAGGTCTCTCTGCTCTCCAGCCCCACTGCCCCACCAGCCTCCACTCACACCACATCAGCCTGATTTTGTTTGTTTTGTTTTGTGGCTGGAGCTCACCTTCCCGTCCACAATCCCCGCCTCCTGTATAGACTCCTACCCGCTCTGCCCCAGCCCAAAGGCACCTGCTGCCTCTGATGCTGTATTTGGACTCCGTGCCCCTTTGCCCCTGCTTCGTGCCCATGGTGGGTCCTGGATTTGAGGTGCATGGAAGCCTGGGGTAGGAGGAGCATCGCTGAGAGGAGCACTGGCAGCGTGACCGAAACCCAGGCCCCAGAGCCTGCCAGGCCAGGGACCTCGGTGACCCCATCAAGTCCCGGTGCCTGTCTGCATCGGCACCCGTGACACAGGGTGAGCTGGCGAATGATCTCACATCGTCCTGCTGTGTGAGGGGCTGGGTGCAGGCGGGCACCCGGCCAGAGCTCAGCCAGTCCCGGCGCTGCGCCGGAGGCCTGGGGGGGCCCGCGAGGGGTGGGGCACCCCAAGGACTTACATCACAGCTGAGGTCGTTGTCGTTGGTGACGGTGAGATCTGCCAAGTCCCCCAGGCTCACCTCCCCGCCCCCGATAGTGTCCATGATGAAAACGTCTGAGGAGAAGCCAAAGGAACCTGGTAGGGGGAGGGGAGGGAGGGGGCAGAGAGGAGCAGGAGAGAGAGAGAGAGAGACAGAGAGAGGTGGAGAGAGGTGAGAAGGGAAGACAGAGAGGCAGGGAGAGGACAAGATCAAGAATCACAGCTGCAAAGAAAGAAACAGGGAGAGCCAGACAGACAGACAGGGCAGGACAGACAAAAAGAGAGGGAGACAGAGATAGACAGACGAACTTTTGGGACAAGGAGGCTGCAGACCAGAGGCTGGGCCTCGACCCTGAGGACACAGAAGCCCGGGGCTTAGCTTCTGCAGCCTCCCTCTGCCGTGGGCTGGGCCAGGGTGCAGAGGCCGCTTACCTTCGTGAGGCCGGGGCTGGGGGGTGCCGGGAGGCGGGCCAGTCACTTTTGGGGGCAGCCCATCCACATCCCGAAGGTCAGCCAAGATCCCCTGGAGTTTGACCCGCCGGCTTTCTGCAGGAACAGGGTGCAGGCGGGCGGGCATCACTGACCAGCCACTCAGCCACGTGGGGAGGGTGCTCTCCTGCCACCGTGGGGGCGCTGCAGAGCCCTGGGCTCCGAGTGGGGTTGGGGACAGGCGGAGGAGACAGGCGGAGAGGGGACCCTCCATGGCCTCAGTCCCCCGCCATCCTACGTGAGCCTGGGGGCCTCAGGACAGGAAGTGCTGCCCCCCTGCCTCCCCCGTGCTGGGTCTGCATCCTGTCCCCACCCCCCCCCACCCCCCAGGGGTGGAGGGCTGGAGGCCCTGCCTCAGGAAGAGCCGTGAGATTTTCCAGGGAAGGGGAGAGGGCCTGGCCACTGTGGTGCAGCTGCCGGCTCTTTGGGGCCACTCTCCTCTCAGGAAGCGCATCCGGTCGGTGGGGACCCTGGGGCAGGAAGCAGCTGCAGGCCGCAGGCGGTGGTGGTGCCCGTGGCGAGGAAGGCCGGCTCGGACACCCCAGCTTACCCAGTTCGTGGTGGGCGCCCTCTGCAGCGCTCCGCCGCGGGTCAGGCGGGCCCTCCCCGTCCTCTCCTGAGCCCAGGAAGTCAAACTCGCTGATAGCGTCCTCTGAGTCGTCCTCCTCGTCTTCATCCTCCGTCTCAGGGGCCAGGGCCTTGGATGGCAACTGGGGCATGGAGACCAGCAGAGAGCTCAGGGCCCCAGCCTACTTGCTCGCCCAGAGCGGGGAAACCAGCGTTCCTGCCTGCGGCCCCCAGACCCAGTCTGCCGCCGTGTCCCCCCTACTGGAAGCCCTCGGGGCGCGCCAGCCCTCAGCCTGGCTCTGGAGACCCCTTTCGCTGCTGCCCGCAGGGACCCCCACACAGGGTCCTCCTCCTTTCGCTCAGGCTGGTCCTGCTCCCCTGTGCCCTGCCTCCCAGCCCAGTATACTTCTCGTGAAAAAAAAAGTCAGATAGTATGACAACCTGTTTCAGGGGCAAGGGAAACTATATTTGGGTGTATGGGTGTGGAAGGGGACACTACAAAGTGAAATCAGATCCATGGCTACAACAGTAATGATGATGAACACTTACCACAGTGCCGGCCTCTCTGAGTTACTCAGTGCACTCATCAGCTTGGCACATAGGTTTCACAACCCCGCGAACAGTTATCACTCTTCTAATTATTATCCCCATATTACAGATTAAGGAAACTGAGGCTGAGCAGAGTAAAGCTCCTTGACCCGGGTCCAAGCCATTCCACATACATCAAAGACAAGCTTTGGGGTGTGAGGTTACCTGGGGGTCTCCAAGTCTTCCTGGTAACTTCCTATACTGGCTGCATTTTTGTTTTCTTATATAACAAGCAGGAGCTACTTTTAGAATGAGAAAACACCCCAGTTCTTCCTTTCTGAGAAACAGAATGCTGGGCGAGTGAACAGAGTCTGCTGAGTTTTCCCACAGTGGGTCGTAACCAGGGTTGAGAACCAAACCCTCTCCTTTTCCTCAGTCCACAAGCTTGGGCCCCATCCCAGGCCTGTGAACTGAGGCAGCATCGCGCCTGCGTCTCCCCACCAGACACCTCTGAGACGCAGCCTCATGAAGTGACATCTCACACGTAATCCTTCAGCCTCCCATTTCCTGCGCATCACTATGTTTTATGTCAAGTGCCATCCGGGAGGGAGCTGTGTGCTTGGCACTTCACAGACTGCACTTAGGTCGCTTAAAGAGAGTTCCAGAGTTTTCAAAGACCGTCTGGGTATCTGAGTTCTGCTTTCAGTGCTGGCTTAGGACTTAGCCCGCCCTCAGCACTGGGACTCCAGGCCCAGTGGACTCAAACACCACCTCTTCCAGGAAGCCTTCTCCCTCCTCAGTGTCCCCAGCCTGGACCCAGGTTCAGTCAGGCTGTGAATTCCTCCGGGGCGCTGGTGACTCTATCCCAGAGGCTCAGCAACCCAAGCTGGGTCTCGAGGGTATGGACATGGAGGTGGCTGCGCTAGGGCATCTTGAGGGGCCAGCGCTGGCCTGTGTGGGAGGAGGGGGGTGGGATGTGACTGCCTTCGCCTTCCTTTCTGGGAAAAGACCTGGCCTGCCCAGAGAGAGGACGGTAGGGCTCGGGCCCTGAGAGGGGCCTTGCTTCTCTCTCACTGCCTGGGACTGTCAGTGCCATGTGTCTACCCGGTGTGAACTCATTTATTTTATTTTTCAAACGTACAGATTTCATTTACTTATTCATTTATCTTTGGTCCTGCTATGTGGTGGCTTATGGGATGGCAGTTCCCTGAGCTGGGACTGAACCTGGGATGCAGCAGTGAAAGCAACACGTCCTAACCACTGGACTTCCAGAGAACTCCCAGGACTCATTTTAATGAATTCCTCAGCAACTCAGAAACAGACTACCAGCCTCTGAGGCCGAAATCAAGACAAAAAGAATCACGTGCCCTCGGTTATAGAACCAGGCCAGTGGCCACTCTGGGAGGCACTCATGAATCTCGGTCTGGTCACTGAAGGTCAGCTGGTGGAGACAGAGGCCTGGGGAAGCGTGAGACCCGGCACAGGGAGCCGCCTGACAGGACGTGTGGGACAGACGTGGGGAGCACGCGAGCTTTCCTAACAGGAGTGCAGGGGAGAGGGGAGGTTTCCCAGAGGGGACTGAGGGAGACCTGAGAAAGGAGTGGAAACCCACCAGGGGGCAGGAGGGACCAGGCGTTCTGGACGCGGAGACACCCTGCCCTTCCTGGAACCCCAGGGCCAGCGTTCTGGCTCCGGGTGCTCCGTTCCCCTCAGTGAGGCCACTGAACGCCTGACCTGCGCGGGTCCCTGCGCTGAGCCATGGTGGGGGCCCTGGATACAGAGTGGACGCCAGGACAGGCCTGACACCAGACAGGGAGGACCCAGGGTGGTCCCGGTCAGGATGGGGTAGCCCACAGGGGCCAGTCAGAGAAGGCTTCTTGGAGCAGCGGGTGTCTAAGGTGAGTCTGAGGAGGGAGGACTGGAGTTCAGGTGGGAAGAGCTGCTCAAGGAAAGCCCCCGACACTGTCTCCTCTCCCACAGGCCCCCTTCATGGGTGCGTGTACCTGCCCGTGACTACCTATAAGCCCACTGCTGGCCACAAGCTCCTCCCTGCAGGGACCAGGCCTCGGCGTCTCCATGTCCTTGCTGCCAGCATAGAGCCTGGCCCACAAGGCCTACAATGACAAGTGAGAGCAGGCCCGCCTAAGGACAGTGCCGTCAGGATGGCGGGAGCACCGGGCTCCAGCAGTTCAGGAGCGGGGCTGAAACGTGGTGGGAGCCCGACCTCCAGGCCAAGCTGAGAAGACCTGTGAGCAGCATCCCTGGGCCTGGGTCCTGCCACCACCAGCAGACTGGACACTCTCATCCTACAAAGTGCCTCCAGAGCCCCCCCAACCTGACTCCAGGCTAAGCTGGGGGCTCGGCCACATCCCCTAAGGGTGCTGGGGAGGGAAGAGAAAAGACTCACACAGCCCCTGGCTCGGGGAGCTCACAGTCTACTGTGGGAGACAGAGTCGGGGGTGCGTCAGAACATTTCCAAGTCCCACTGTGGTCGGGCTGGCAGGAAGGAGAGCGTGCCATGAGAGGGTGTCTCGGGGCTGGCCTGGCCTGGGGAATCAGGAAAGGACTCTTGGAAACATCAGAGCCCAAGGAGGGAATGTGGAGAGAATGATGGGGGTATAGCTGGAGAAGGGGTTGCCCTGACGAAAACGACCGAGGCGCCTCGGAAGGAACCAGAGGCTACAGCGGCTGGCAGGAGCCGGGGACGTGGGGAAGGGATGGAGCAGCCCTCAGAGGAGCTGAGCACGCCCCCCCGGAGGCGCCTCCTGGGCGGGGCTGCGCGCTCACCTTCACACGCTGCTTCCTGTGCTGCGTGTCCAGCTCATCGTCCTCGTCGCTGTCGTCGTCCTCGCAGTGCTGCAGGAAGGGGATCTGCTCCAGCACCGAGCTGCCCAAGCGCTCTCTGCCATCCTTGCCGGCCGCGTTCCTGCCCAGGACAGGGTGGAGGAAGGGGGGGTCAGTCCCGCCGGGCGACAAAGCTCGGCTGGGAGCGTGCACGGAAGCTGCGGGCCGGAGCCTGAGCCCAGGGGAGCCTCGACTCTGACCCCGCTGGGGGCTTGTAGTCCAGCCTCGGCCGGACGCACCCCGGCTGGACCCCTCACTGAGCTCTGACCCTCCAGGAGCAGTTCCAGACCAGCCCCCCACGTGTGCTGAGTCGCCGCTGACTCCGCAGCCCCCATCACCACGGCCGAACCACGCGCACAGAGGGCAGAGCGTGCCAGGGACACACCCGGCAGCAGGGAAGCGGAACCAGTCACCCCATGACCGCTCGGGCCCCTCACAGCCTGCACCCTCCCCACCAGGCCTGCTGTTGAGTGGCTCCCTTTGGATGACAAGAAGTCATTTGCCACCAAACGTGACTCCAGGGCAGAAAAGAGGGCAGAACTCAAAGTTCAGATTAATGCGAACGGCCTCCCAAAAGGAGATTGGTTGCCACTGGGCTGATGCTCTAAGCGTTCTTGTCAGCTGTCCGGGCAAGACAGGTGCCACTTGGTAGACCTCCCACCCCTGGGCTGCCAGTCCAGCCCCCAGACCTCACTTACAAGCCTCCCTGCTCCTCTGGGGGCCTCCACATGTGGAACAGTCTCCTTCCTTGGCGCCATCTCCACACCCTCTGCCTCAGTGACTGCCTAGCCCCATGGTTTTCAAGCCCACCTAAGTGCTGGTGAACTGCAGATACATTTACGAGTCAAGTGCTGCCCCTACCCTCACCATGGGGGCTCACACACACACCTCACACTCCACTCGATCTGAATGGCCCCCTTGAAGCCCCCTACCCAGGTCAGTGCTGCTCCCAGCTGCTGACCCCACCCTCCAGTCACCGCAGTTTCTTTGCCTCTACCCCCACAGTCAGTCCTTTTGTTATCGTCAGCTCCTGCTGAAAACCCGCTGAGAAGCGGACTGGCCTCACCCCTCCACTGCGGACATCCACCGTCTCTGGCCTGGACATCTCCAGGAATCTCCGATCAGCCCTCCCTGCTCCCAGCCCAGCCCTCGGTCAGCCTCTCCATCTCGAAGACGACCAAGCCTATCAGATGATGTCACACCCTGGCTCGAAACCACAAGCCTGTCTCCAAGCTCCTCATCGTGGCCTGTGAGGCCCGCTGTGTTCAGACTTCTGAGATTTCAGCCTCACCACAGACCGCGGCACCACGTGCTGGCAGCGCTGCCGCCACGCCGGCCTCTGCCTGCTCCTGGATCCTTTACCGAGAACACTCCCCTCCCAGCTACTCGGCTGGCTCGGCCTCCACTCCACGCAGTTCTCTGCCCAAATGTCATCCTGTCCTAAGCAGTACTGCTTCTCCCATCTCTCTTTTTCTCTTAAATTAAGATTTTTTTTTCTTTTTTGATGTAGATAATTTTAAAAGTCTTTACTGACTTTGTTATACTATTGTGTCTGTTTTATGTTTGGGCTTTTGGCCGCGAGGCATGTGAGTGGGATCTTAGCCCTTGACCTGGGGAAGTCTTAACTACTGGACCACAGGGAAGCCCCCTCCCACCGCTTTCTCACTGCCTTTAATAGACCTCCTCACGTCATCAGCAATTTAGTTATTTTCTGACAAGCAGCAGCTCCTGTTGAGAGAATGAACACAGGAAAGCCCCCCGGGGGGCAGTGACCACACGTCGTGCTACACTCCCCAGGCCCTGGGGTGCCCAGGGCTGCCTTCAGCAGGGACTTGGCATTTGATGGGGAGTGCGCAGACCGGAGCTTCAGGCAGGGCCGGACTGGAGGGGAGCTGTGGAACGCAGCAGCACAGAGGTGACACCAGCGGAGGGCCACCAGGGGGACCCAGGACAGAGCCTACACATCCCGTAAGGGATGGACAGAGGGTTCTGGAGCAGAGGAACCCACAATACACTCCAGGAAGGACGCGACCCCAGATCATGGACCAGTCTCATGGAGGGGGGGTGATGGGGAGACATCCTCCAGACCCTAGGGCTCACCTCTTGATCTGCTCCTCAATCTGTTTCACCAGCAGTGACTCCCCGCCGCTGAGCCCCCCAGGGGCCGGCGGGGCCCTAGGGCCCCCTTCGCTGGGCTCGGGGGCCCCATTGAGCTCTAACGAGTGGCCCAGGAGGGAGCGCACGCGCTTGGACCGCATGTCCAGGATCGTGTCAGTGTAGCCGACCTCTTCCAGGTACCTGCGGGAGGCGGAACCAGGACAGGTCAGTGGGGGAGGCGGAACCGGGGTAGGTCAGGCACCAGATGGCTCCTTTCTATACCACAGGGGTGGATGCAAGCTGGGCCAGCCCTTTTGGAGAAGCAACTGAAGACAACACACCGAATCTCACGTGAGCGTTCCCCTGACCCTGCTGCTTCCCCTTCGAGACTACTCCTGGTGGAAGCCTTTCTACATGGGCATCGCGCTCTCGCAGATGCTCGCAGAGACAATGTCCATCTGGGGGGCCTAAAGGCAGGGGCCGACCCACACGTCTGCTGATGAGGACTGCGGAAGTAGACAGCTCGTGGGACAGTAGGCACAGGATAAACGCGGCAGAGTGCCAAGTGCTCACTTCGTGCTCAGTCGCGTCCGATCCCTTGTGAGCCCACGGACCGTAGCCCACCAGGCTCCTCTGTCCAAGAATACTGAAGCACGGTGCCGTCCCTTCTCCAGGGGATCTTCCCGACCCAGGGATCGAACCCGTGTCTCTTAATGGCTCCTGCATTGCAGGCGGATTCTTTACCACTGAGCCACCTGGGAAGCCCAAAGAGGAGAGGGCCTGCTAAATAAATAGCACAACAGAAACTGTAAGTTAAGTGTTCCTTACAATTCAAGTGTTTGTAGGAAAAAAAAAAAAAAAGAACGTGCCTCTAAGGATAGACCACACACAAACACACATCTGTATCATGCCCCGCACCAGGCCTAGAAAGAAACGCACTGAACTTCAGAGCAGTGATCTCCTCTGCAGAGCGAGATTAGGGATGTCAGTAGGAACTTCTGTCATTTACTCTACACACGAGCATTTATTACCCCCAGGATTACAAAACCTGAAGCCAGCCGAGACTGGCCTAAGGGCTAAAAGAACAGAAAAAACTCAACTATGGGTATCTGTGGCTTCAAATCACTGGAGACAGGAGTCCCTGGCTGGTCCTCAGGGGGCGCCTGCAGAGCCTTTTCTGTTGACCGTGACCGTGCCCCTTGGGCAACAACAGACACACCATCTTGGACACGTGGGTGCATGTCTGAGGCTCCTCTGCCCCCACCACCAGGGAGAGGCGGGAGAGGCAAGGGAGGTGGGGTGGAAGGAGCTGGGCTCGGGGAACGGGTTCCTAAGATCACACGTCAGACCCTCCACTTATTAGCTGGGACCTTCTGCACAGATGCCCTCTCTTCACCTCGTTTTTTTCACCTGTGAAAATGAGGGGAACGCTAGCAGTTACACTGCCTGGAGATTTCCGTGAGGAATCCTTGTGTGCCGGGCGTTTAGCCCAGTGCTGGGCACCTATCAGGTACCTGGCAGGTGTCGGCTAGAACAATCCTTCTGTCATCACTGCCTGCACGCCCTTTAAGCTAGCAACTGCAAACTACCCTCTCTGACGTTTAGCGTAAGGAAATCAAGGATATGGACAAGTAACTTCCTGGTATCTGTCACACTGTCTATTAAAAAAATGGCTTCAACAAAATACACAAGAAGAGACTGGCCACAGGAAGTTATGATTATCCACATAACAGGCGATTACACGGGTCTTGAAATGATGCAACATAGCTAATTTATGCAGAGAAACGTTCACAACACTTAAAAGCAATGCCTTATGAGACAACGCAAAAGGGAACCCCTGCTTCTACAGAACACACACACACACACGCACACGCACGCACAAACACGTGTATACAGAAGAGAAAGCCTGTGAGTCAAAATGTTTACAGGGGCACGAAATTCCCTGGGTGGTGGAATTATGGGTGATTTTTGTTCTTTTCTGTGTTTTCCTGTTTCCCAAGTTTTCTAAAACTTGGGAATCTCTCTAATGAAAAGCAAAAAAATTTTAACATTATACTCTGGGGGGGAATAAAGGGCACGTGGGATTGCTTTCCAAGTGTGGGGGTCCCCCAGGGCTGCCTCCTGCCAGGAGTCTTCCCGCGCTCCACCCCCACAGGGTGAAGGGCCCTCTCGGCTGTGGCCAGCAGGGATCTTGAGAGCTCACGGTCCCCAGTGGGGACAGGAAGGACTGTGGCGCCCCCGGGGCTTATCTCCCCGGCCCAGCCTCCGCCCTGGCCCGGCGCGCACTCACTGGCGGAGAAGCTGCCGCCCCTCCTTCCACACCAGCGGGCTGTTCTCCAGGGTGACCGACTCCACGGGGCCATTGGAGACTGCGGGGTGGAGAGAAAGGAGGCAGGCTGTCTCGAGGGCACCACCCAGGCCCCGCCACCTCCTCCACCAGCCCTGTCCTCACCCTCAAACCCAAGTGGGTCGCTGCGGAGCCACATGCCGGGAGGGCCTGGAGCCCCCCTCTCCCCTGCCCTCCTCCTCTCCAGTCTCTTTGGGTCACTCCCCAGATCGTCCCCGGACTGTCTTCAGACCCTGTCCTGCTGTTTCCCCACACAGGAAACGGGCTGGGTTCTGAACGAACGGGCAGACTGGCCCAGCCTGCCTCGGCCGCTTCCCGGCTCTGTGCTCTGAGCAGGTCGGTTTACCTCTCTGAGCCTCAGTTTCCTCATCTGAGAAACGAAGTTAACAATCACAGCACCCACCTCTTGGGACTGCTGTGAGGACTGAATGAAGCAGCCTGTTTACTTTCCTCATCAAATATTTTTATCGGGTATCTATTATGTGGCCGGCTAGGTGCCTGGACTATATCCGTCAACACAGACCCCTGTCCCTGGGGAAGGCGCTCTGGTCGGTGTCCGACATGAAGAACAACAGCCAGCGTCAGCCTCACCTTGTGAACACACCACACTTCCATGTCTCCGCGCTCCCGGACCCTCCTCCCTCCACCTGGAACACCCTCCCTACTTCCCCAATTATGAACTGATGCCTCTTTCTAGGAGCTCCGACTCCCAGGGGCCGCGTGTGTCTGTCTGCCTCAGACAGACAGAGGGACAGCAGGCAGGACTCCCAGGCCTTCCCTGCCCTCTGCCCCCGCCGAGTGGGCACCAAGAATGAGACCCGACCACTCCCGGTCCCAGCCAAGCTGCTCTCCGTGGAGCATTTGGGACTTGGGGGTCCATCTCTGCTCTGTCGCGCTCGGTTTGCAGGGGGCGGGCACGCGGGGAGGATCAGGCTGGCGTGGGTACCTGGTTCCGACAGTTCTGGCTTCTTCTCCCCCTGGTTCAGGTCTGTCCCGAATTTCAATTTGTGGTATTTGGCCCTAAAAGGTCAAATGATGAACGAATGAGAGGCACCAAAGCGTCGACAGGGCCAGCCCTCGCCTCCAGAATCCCAGAGCCTGGGTTCTCGCTCTCCTCCACCCCCCGCCCTGCCCAACTGGGAAGCAGCCGTGGCGGAGGCAGCAGCACAGATGGCACCGTGGCGAGCCCGCTGCTGGGAGCCGGGCACACCGGGCTGCCGTCCCAGCTCCAGAGTCCTTGAAGAAGTCCCCTCCCTCCAGAAGCCTCACCTGCACCCATCAGGCCCCTGGAAGGGAGGGGTGAGACGAGAACTGGGTGGCGTCTGCCACGTGGTGGGCTGCCGCCATGATGAAGCCGCTGTTCGCCGTCTGCCCCGAACCCCACCCACGAGGGCCTGTTCTGCCCCCCTCTCCTGGACCATGCGGTACTGAGTGATGGAGGAGAGGATGCTCCCAGGGGCTCGACCCCTGAAGGCAGGCAGCTGGGGCACGGCAGGGCTCACCTCTCCTGCTTCAGCGCGTATTCCAGCATCTTGATCCGCCGCACGAGGTCCGTCTTGAGATTCTCCTGCCCCTTCCTCTCTCCCTGGAGGAAGGCCACCTGAGCCTGCGGGCGGACAGAAGAGGGCGGGGGAGGCCGGGCTCAGACTCGCCAACCTGTGTCCCGTGCTTGCTCGGGGCAGGCAGCTCCAGCACCCCCACCCCTGGGACACACAGCAGCCAGTTCTTCAAGCATGGAGACCCTGAGCCAGGGTTCAGTGGAGCAATGAGAGGGCGGCTGGATCTGTTTCCCTGTCACCTGCGATGAAACGACTGAAGAGAGACTAAATGGGAACAGCTTGGGGCTCCCTGGGCCCCCACCTTTGGGGAGAAAGTGGGGGCGGTAGGTATTAAGAGCCCTGGGCGCCTCCTCCCCAACCCCCGGGCAGGTGCCATCCCCGAGGTGGCTGGGGGAGGTGGCACGGCACTGTTCAAGCAGAGATTCTGTCTCTGGGGGGTGTGGGAAGCTGCTTCTGGAGTCTAGGGACAGGAGTGGGTGGCTCGGCTCGGCTCCCGCTGCAATGCAACAGCTTCGCCACCTGACCTCCACGGTGGGGACCGACCGTCCTGGGGGAGTCGGCCCAGAGGAAGGGAGATGTGTCACAGACATGACCCCGGGCCCCTGCCAGCCACTTCACACTGTCTGCTGGCCCGGTCTGCCCCCATCTGCTCTGGCCTGTCAACAGGCCTTTTGGAGATACCAATGGCCTTCGAGGCAGGCTCCTGGCCCCCGACCATGTTCCGGAAGCCCAGTGCCAGAGCCCTGAGTGCCACGCTTCTCCCTGGCTTCCCCTCAAATGCTCCTCTGACCCAGGCTGGGACTGCTCGAGCTTCAGGCCTGGCTCGGCCACTTCCACGAGGCACAGTCTTAGGCCCTCTCTGAACCTCCCCTTCCCCTTCCAGAAAATGGGGCCCCTGAGAGGGCCCCTAGAGTGCCTGCCCCTCGCGTGTTAAGCTGTTCTCAGTCCAAAGCCTGGCACAGATGAAGGGCTAACAAATGCTAGCTCCCATCTCTTGTTATTTTTATTCTCTCGAAGTACTTAATTATTTGGCCGCACTGGGTCTCAGTTCTGGCATGCAGGCATGCGGGATCTTTCCTTGTGGTCCACAGGCTTCTCTTGTGGGCTAAGCTGCCTCGGTGCATGTAGAATCCCATTTCCCCGACCAGCAATCAAACCCGCATCCTCTGCTTTGGAAGGCACATTCTAAACCACTGGACCACCAGAAAAGTCCCAGGGCCCAGTTCTTCACGGGAGCTAGGATCCCTAAGACCTGAGACCATGGAGCAGAGGTGTCCGTGGCTGACAGGCCTCCTGCCCCCCCGGCAGCTGTGTTGTCCTGGAGCCAACCCTCACACATCACGTGCTTGCTGAAGAACTTCCGCAGCTCCCACAGGAGCCCCTAGACACCTTTGTCAGGCGGTGAACATTCCCAAAGCCTTGCTCCAGGACTGTCCGCAGTCGGTGGCCTCTCAGATGCCCATGAACATGCTTCCTCCTCGCCTTGGGGCTCGAGGAGCCCCAACCTCCCTGCCCCGGGTACTTGTGCCCCACACGGCCCTGTGCCCAAATGCTTCCCATCACCCGCCTCCTGCTCCAGGGACCAGGTCTCTCCCTCAGGTCAGCAGAGAATCACATGTGGGCTGAGCACTGCTGAGCACGGGCCTGAGTGCAGGGCCAGAGGAAAAGGCCCACTCAGACACCACCGGGGGGCCCACAAGTTCACAAACCCTTCCAGTGGGCAATCTGGCCACATCCACAAACATGTTAAATACACATTCCTTTTGTCCTAGCAGTTCCACTTCTAAGGAGTTTACCCCAGAAGTATAATTGCAAGGATAGACTTCCTTCCTTTGCATATATTAATGCACAACAAAAGTATCTTTCATTCCCTCCACAAATGCTTACTATGTATCAGATACAGTCCTGGACACAGAACTGAGCAAGATGAAGTTCGTATTTTAGAGGCGGGTGTGGGACCAGCAGTGAACAGATAAATGCCTGTCGCAGCTGTGCTACGGAAAATAAATCTCACCTGTCCACTGAGAGGAAGGGACTCCTCTCAATACTTCTTCTCCCTACACTTTAAATCAACACATATGTACGTAAAAATCTAAGGCCAGACAGGCAGACATACACGTGATCAACATCTTCAGAGTTTGAATTTATGTCCTTCGTGGATCTTCTCAGCCACCCAAATCAATGCTGTCTGGAGTGAGTTTTAGAAGATGAGGGGAGTGGTGGAGAAGACGAGGTTGATCACCAAACACATGCCTCAGGTTCCCGTTTCCCTGTGCCCTCGCACCTCTGGGCTTCCATCCACCAGTTTCTGCTGCCAGGTGCCTGCCCTGCCTGCTGAGCCCACAGGCACTCCCCACTGGACACTGGTGACCCGCCCGTGATGGGACAGGTTCAGGGTGCGGGGCTGGCGGAGTAACAGAGAAGATGAGCGCCTCCTGCCCCCACAGAGCCCTCAGTCCAGGGCACGGGCTGGGCGCCAGCAGCCACAGCTAACACACGACTCTCGACTCTCGACTCGGACCCCAGGAGGGAGCAGAGGAGGGCGGGGAGGAGGGACACCTAGGTCAAGAAGTGACAGCTCAGCTGAGACCTGAGCTTGGTTAGCAGGGGGCCAGAGGCGAGCAAGCAGCTGGTAGAGAGCAGCAAACGCTAAAAAAGGCCGGTATGGCTCCATCTGAGAATGCGTAAAAGGGTTGGTGAGGGAAGTCAGAGAAGCTTGTCGGCCTGACAAAGAATCACAGACCATGCAAACAAGTTTGAAATCCACCTTAAGAGCACAGGGGAAGCTACGGAAGGGCTTTTTCAGCAGAGATATCATCAAACTTCCTCAAACTTGGGGTGGGGAGGAGGGGGCGAACCAGTCACAGAAGGAGGCAGATCCCAGGGGGATATGACAGGGGCTCAAACTAGGAACAGGCAGTGGGGCTGAGGAGTGGGTTTAGGGTACTAAGGAGGTGGCCCTCACCTGTGGGGGAAGAAAGTGGAGGGGGAGAAGCAGGGTCAGAGTTACGCCCAGACCTCACACCTGCTCACCCCCCACGGCCCCCCTTGCTCCCTGAGCGCCCATCCAGTGACGATGGAAGAATATCACTCTGCTCTGTGGTCCCCTTCCCAGTTCCTCCAGCAAAGAAAGGAGAAGGAGGACCAGAAACACGTGGGTGAAGTGTCCTGAGCTGGTGGAATCCCACAGAGAGGGGAAGCGCTGGGGCCCTGGCCCTCCCACCCTGCGCACACCTGCGGTCACAGCCACATGACTGGGGCTGCCTGACCTGCTGGGGCCATGTTGGGCCAGCAGGCAAGGCTGGGATCTGGAAGTTCTCTACCCAACCAGTACCTCTACCCACTGCCACTGAGACAGGGCGGCTGCCTCTCCTCTGGCTGTTCCCTCCCCATCCAGGTGGCACGGGAGGAACCTGGCTATCTCAGTCCTCCCGGGAGCCCTTGCTGACTCTCCCCACCCCAAGCTTTCTGTCCCACCCCTCCCGGTCCCTTCAGTACCATCTGGCCCTGTGTCTCCTGCACTCCACTCCCTTCTCCCCAGGCTCTGGCAGGACTGAGTCCCTGTGGATCCCTCAGAGCTCCTTGTGAGGCTGCCAGGGGCGGGGTGGGGGCACGCAGAGGGCAGGGACCAGCTCCCCATCTTCTCCACCTGCTGCAGTACTCGCTGCCCCTGCACATCCCTGAATGTCCAGTCAGACCCCCCCACCCTCTCAAGGTTCCTCTTGTCCTCAAAAAAGCTCACTGCCCTTTGCAGAAGTACCACGGCCACATCACTGAAACCTCAACTGCGTGCGAACCTCTGTAACCCCCTGCACAAACCAGCCTTCTCCGTTAGCCTGGAAGGTTCTGAAGGGCAGAAACCTCACCACCTCCTTCTCTGAATCCCCCCATGATGCCAGCTTCCTGCTCCCATCCTCCAGGCGCCTCTTGGCAGGACCTCCCAAGAAGTTGCCTTTTCTGCCATTCCCCCACACTGATTGTCTGGTGCCAGGAGCAGCTGCACAAAGAAGCTATTTGGAGAAGAGGTATTCAGGGTTTATGGGGAAAATCTGACGCAGTCCAGGCCTTGAAGGCTCTTGCAGGAGAAGTCACACCTCTCTAAGTGATAAGTGCTCAAGTAAAAGTGTAAAAAAAAGAGGTGCTGCTGCGGGGAGTGTAAACGTGGGACAACCTGGCAGAACCAATCGCCAGTTTATAAACACGTCTATTCTACCACCCCACCTGTTTATTCTGCTGTATACTCACACAGGAGGGAATACGAGGACAGTCCCTGCGGCCACTTCCAATGGGCAAAAAGTGGAAACTACCAAAAAATCCATTAAGGGGACACAAACTAAATGAGCTGTGGCGCAGACACCCGCGGGGTGCAGTTCCCAAAAATAATAAGCGCTCTGTGTGCTCATATGAAAGAAACGCAAAGATATATAAGTACGTGAAAATAAGTCACAAAATGATGCATGTAATAGGATGTAAAAGGCGGGAGGAGAAGGGGATGACAGAGGATGAGATGGCTGGACGGCATCACCGACTCGATGGACATGAGTCTGAGTAAACTCCGGGAGCTGGTGATGGACAGGGAAGCCTGGCGTGCTGCAGTCCATGGAGTCACAAACAGTCAGACAAGACTGAGCGACTGAACTGAACTGAACAGGATTTCATATATTACACACACACAGAGCTGAATTACTTTTATAGCAATAATAGGGTTTGGGGGAGTGGCTCTTTCCCTTCTCACTCACTTGGGTGTGTGTACGTGTATACACACAGGCACTTCTGAGATCCTTGAAATTTACTAATGTAACAGAACAATAACAACAAAGGAGTACAAAGTGAGTGACACTGGAGCCTGGACACATCTTTCCTCTTGCTGGTCTCAATGCTGAGGCAGCGGCGTGATGGGTGCTGTAGGGTACCCTCATCTGCTATGACCGCCTGGATGACCCTGGGAAGGTCACTGAGCTTCCCTGGAAAAAGCTTGTCATCTGTCCTGGGCGTCAGACGGGTATGGGCTTGAAAGCCCACAGACCACCCCTGCCACCCACAGGCTGTGACCCTCGATATACTACTGACCTTCTCAAAAGTCTCCACTTTCTCTTTTGATTATTTTTGAAAAGGAAGGGAAGGGGAATAACATCCCTCACCCTCCCAGAATGTTGCAAGGACTAAGTGATACCATGTATCTGCTGTGTCTAACAGAGTGTCTCGCCCATAATACGTACTCAATAAACAGCAGCTGCTATTATAATTGCTAAATAAGGGCAATGTCCTTGGCCCTGTCTCCACAATGGGGGTATTGAGAAGATCTAATAAGACATACAGATGGGATACCATAGCAAGGGGTACTTACGTAAGGCTTTCTCTCCCACCCTAACCCCAAGCCTCAGCCACCACACAGTGAAGATCCCTTTCGGGGTGGGAAAAGTGTGGGATGCTCTCTTTAGTCATCCTAGGGAGAAAATTCTAATCTGGTTATTTACTTGGGTCCCCACCTCAACCAGATATGAAATAGCAACTCAAAAGAGGAAAGACCAGATGCTAGAAGGGGATACTGACTTCTGCTAACAGTGCCCCAATCCTCCAAATCCTCGCCACTGGGATACCCAGGCTCCTCAGGACACTCTGCCAATCGACCCACACTTCTCAAGGTCACAAAACCCAGCCCAGCTCCTCAGCCTCTTCCAAACATCTCAGGACACCTTCCTCCCTTAATCTACTTCACAAACCATAGCATCTTTTCCCAGAAACTTCCACAAACACCTCCCACCCCAGGATCCTTCTGAAATGTTTCCTCTGGCTGTCTTCCTGCTCTCCAAAAAGGCTCCCCTTGCCATGCCCCAGGTCCCCCGATTCCTCTTCACTGTCTCCATCCCACCGCCCCTCTCCACAGCTGGCCACGTGTGACCCTCCCATACTCCAGTCCGGAGGTTCTCCGTCTGACATCCACACACCTCACCTCCCATCTCACGGCGGGGGACCCCACGCCTCCACATCCCCAAGAGTTTCGGCTCTCCGCTCTCTTCCAACACAGGCTCCTGGCTCACGTCCTGGCTCCATCCGTGGTTCCAACCCTGGGACCCCTCCCCTGCACTCGGAAGCCAGGCCTGCCAGGGCGCCCCAAAGCTTCCTCCTCAGAGCAGAGGACACACACCTTCACGGCCCCCACCTCCCGCCCGGAGACCTTGCTCCGCATCCTTGGGAGTCCTCAACACAGCCGTCATTCAGTCCCTCCAGTCCAAACGCTCCGAAACACACACCCGTCCCGGGCTCCCTGACTTCCTCTCTCGACTCCCACGGGCTCCCCGCCCCGCTCTCGCCCCCTCTCACCCACCCGGGGTCCAGCGGGCTCCACCTCCGGCGCGCACCTGGTCGGGGACGGAACGGGGACTCCCCCGCGCGGCACCCTGGGAGCTGTTGGCTCACTCGGATTCAAGACCCCTCCATCCTCTCCCCACGCTTCGCTGGGCTCTCCTGGGGCCACTCTCAGAACCTTTCCGCCGGTCGGCTCACTCCCACCTCCAGCAGGCGCGGGCCCCCCTCCGCCGGCGGCCGCCCCGCGGCCGGCCCCTCACTCCGGCTCCCGGCCGGTCGCCGTCCCCTCCCGCCCCCCCGGCCGTCCCGGCGGCCATTGCTCCAAGATGGCGGCGGCGGCGGCGGCGGGTGAGGCCGGGCCGGGCGGGCGCGGGGCGGGGGTCGCAGGGCGGTGCTCACCTGCAGCTCGGCGCGCTCGGCCTCCCAGCGGGCCTTCTCCGCTTCGAAGCGCGCCCACTCGTGCTGGATAAAGTGCAGGATCCCGGGCAGGCTCAGGGGCTCCGGTCCCGCTGCGGGACCGGGGCTGCCTCCGCCGCCGCCGCCGCCTCCCTTGGCAGCCGGGCCGGGCCCGGGGGCGGGGGCGGAGACCAGGGCCGCCCCCGTCGGGCCGGGGCCCGCGCCGGAGCCCAGCGGGCGGCAGGAGGAGGCGGCGGCGGCGACGGCGGCGGCCGCTCGCTCCTCCATCATGGAGGCCNGTCACTCTTTGAGGGAAAGAACGACCACCAGGGGTGGTTTCATCAGTGGCCTCATCCTGATTTCTGGCCCAGGTCGGTTGTCATGGTAACTCCTCCCAGTCTGGAACACCCTTAGCCTCCCTTCCCTTCCACCTTTGTGGTTATGGAGCTCCGACTCTCTCCTGGCCCTGCACCAGGAAGAGGTTGCTAAGGAAACCCAAGTCTCTGGTGGTCCTTATGCCCCTATCCACATCGGTTACTATGGCAACCTCACCTCGCACTCAGGTGGAAAGGACCCCAGCCCCAAGGATAGTGCTGAGGGAAGCAGCTCTTTCCCAGCCCCTCCCCCCAGCCACACAGTTGGCATTACCATGGTAACCATCTCCCCTTTCCCATCGTGGGAGGTCTGTGGACCAAACCAACCAGGTGTTTTTATTTAGAGGAGATGCTCTGCCGAGAAGTAGTTGCTATGGTTACTAAGCTGTCTCTTATACACATCTCATCAGGGAGGCCCCGGGGCCGGCCCGCGCGCCCGCTGTGCCTCGCGCGCCTGCGCGGCCGCGCCAGCCCTCGCGCGCGCGCTCGGTGGGGGCCGGGGGGGGCGGGTGACGGGAACGAGGTCGGGCGCGCGCCTCGCCCACCCGGGTCGACCCCGAAGGCGCGCGCGTGGGAGGGGGCGCGGGGCGGAAAGGGGGCGCGCGCCCGGAGGAGGCAAACGCAACCCAGGCTCCGCGCGCGGGTCGCCCCTGGGAAACGCGGTACTTGGGGAGGGACCGCTTTCTACCCCGCTCCTCCCGTTTCTCCCCAAAGAAAGACTCTAGCCCTCTCCAGACCCAAATAGCACTCTCCTCCACAATCACTGTCACTCTTTGAGGGAAAGAACGACCACCAGGGGTGGTTTCATCAGTGGCCTCATCCTGATTTCTGGCCCAGGTCGGTTGTCATGGTAACTCCTCCCAGTCTGGAACACCCTTAGCCTCCCTTCCCTTCCACCTTTGTGGTTATGGAGCTCCGACTCTCTCCTGGCCCTGCACCAGGAAGAGGTTGCTAAGGAAACCCAAGTCTCTGGTGGTCCTTATGCCCCTATCCACATCGGTTACTATGGCAACCTCACCTCGCACTCAGGTGGAAAGGACCCCAGCCCCAAGGATAGTGCTGAGGGAAGCAGCTCTTTCCCAGCCCCTCCCCCCAGCCACACAGTTGGCATTACCATGGTAACCATCTCCCCTTTCCCATCGTGGGAGGTCTGTGGACCAAACCAACCAGGTGTTTTTATTTAGAGGAGATGCTCTGCCGAGAAGTAGTTGCTATGGTTACTAAGCTGTCTCTTATACACATCTCATCAGGGAGGCCCCGGGGCCGGCCCGCGCGCCCGCTGTGCCTCGCGCGCCTGCGCGGCCGCGCCAGCCCTCGCGCGCGCGCTCGGTGGGGGCCGGGGGGGGCGGGTGACGGGAACGAGGTCGGGCGCGCGCCTCGCCCACCCGGGTCGACCCCGAAGGCGCGCGCGTGGGAGGGGGCGCGGGGCGGAAAGGGGGCGCGCGCCCGGAGGAGGCAAACGCAACCCAGGCTCCGCGCGCGGGTCGCCCCTGGGAAACGCGGTACTTGGGGAGGGACCGCTTTCTACCCCGCTCCTCCCGTTTCTCCCCAAAGAAAGACTCTAGCCCTCTCCAGACCCAAATAGCACTCTCCTCCACAATCACTGTCACTCTTTGAGGGAAAGAACGACCACCAGGGGTGGTTTCATCAGTGGCCTCATCCTGATTTCTGGCCCAGGTCGGTTGTCATGGTAACTCCTCCCAGTCTGGAACACCCTTAGCCTCCCTTCCCTTCCACCTTTGTGGTTATGGAGCTCCGACTCTCTCCTGGCCCTGCACCAGGAAGAGGTTGCTAAGGAAACCCAAGTCTCTGGTGGTCCTTATGCCCCTATCCACATCGGTTACTATGGCAACCTCACCTCGCACTCAGGTGGAAAGGACCCCAGCCCCAAGGATAGTGCTGAGGGAAGCAGCTCTTTCCCAGCCCCTCCCCCCAGCCACACAGTTGGCATTACCATGGTAACCATCTCCCCTTTCCCATCGTGGGAGGTCTGTGGACCAAACCAACCAGGTGTTTTTATTTAGAGGAGATGCTCTGCCGAGAAGTAGTTGCTATGGTTACAAGGCCTGGACCATCCCCAGAGAGGTGAGAAACAAGCAAAGCCAAGTCCTGGTTACTATGGTAATGGGGGCAGTCCCCCTTCCAGTGACCCTAAGACCCACCAAGGTAAAGGACATTTTAAGACTGTCTCTCAGGATGGAGTGGATCTAGGGAAGGGGTTGTCATGGTAACACCTTCTGTCACTTCTAGTCTTACCTTTCTGGACACATTTATGAAAGAAGAGGTGGTTATACGTTGCTATGACATCCTTCCCATCTCACTTTTGTAGGTGAGATGAAATTGTGTTCTATCATGTGAAATTGACTGATTTGGGGTCTCCCGGTTTCTCCTTCCTCAGCGGTGCAGCTGAGCTGGGCTGGAACCGCCCCCCTGAAGCTCCCTCATCCTGCAACCTAAAAGGTAAGAAATCCCTCAGTGTTACCAGCACTCATGGGGAAACTGCCCTTGTCCCCAAAGGTTTCTCCACATGTTCAGATGTTTTCTTATCCATTACGTTACCGTTCTACAGGTGCAGCTAGGTGAAGCCTGGCCTGAAGTGAGTATAGATCCCCTTACACTGTTTTGTGGGCAATGGCAGGACAGTCTCAGCTTAACAATCCTCTCCTCACCTGACCACTTTTTCTCTCTCACACCCCCTTTTGTTTTCCTGCTCTATCTGTAAGTTGTTTGCAGGGATTTTGTCTGTCTTGCAACCTCTGGAAGGACCTGCCCAACCACTGTCTGGTTCATCCCGGGTCTCCAGAACACAGAGGACACTCAATAAATACCTGTTTGTTGAGTGACGAGTTAAATTAATTAATTAACGGGCCATATTCAGCTTTGAAAGCACCTGTTAGGTGAGGACTGGGGAAAAAGTGTTGTCTCACTGAGGATGGGCTGAGAGTCAGACTGTCTTTGTAGACCCAAAAGAGACAGCCAAGTTTATTGGCTAAAATCACAACTCTGAACCCAGCTTCCCCATCCAGTCCTGGGTTTGCCACTTCCCGGCTGTGTGACCTGGAGCAAGTGACTTCACTTTTCTGTGCCTCAGTTTCCTCATCTTTTAATGTGATCAAATGTGAAGATTAAACGAGTTAATACTGGTAAAATGCTTCGAATACAGTCTGGCACATCATGAGTGGCTAGAATTGTTGATATTATTATGATCCTGTTACGATCTTTCAGAAGCCTCGTTTCATCCCCTTGGCCCCAGTGTTTTTGAGTCCTTACAGTTGGGGAAGCCAAGACCGATTTGTCACAGAGCTAGATGAGTCCTCTCTCTTCACTGGTCCTATCACCTCTGCGTTTGGCTCTCACACCACTGTTCTCTGAGAAACCAGCTCCTGTCCTGTGTTCTATTGGGCGCCTCCTGGCCCAGAGTCAGCCAGACAGTGCTTAGTGAGAGTCAGGGCCAGGGGATGGAGACCTGGATTCTGCTCCCTCTGGCCTTCCTCTCTCTGGGGCTCAGGTTCCCCATTTGAATAAGAGGAATCAGTCATTCTTTCCACGCAAATTTATTGAGCACCTGGAGTGGGCAGGATACTGAGCCATGTTCCGGGTATACAACATGAAACAGAACAAAGCAAGACACAAGATAAGTCACATCTACACGAGAACCACTAGGAGAGGAAGAAATACATAGGAAGTATGGGGGTGCTAGGGGGAGGTGCTTTAAGTAGGGTTGCCAAAGGAAGGGGCCAAGATCTGATGGCTGGCGGGGCAGGGTGGGGGGCATGCAGCTGCTGCCAGGCCAGGAGAGCGTCCAGGTGGAGGGAACAAGTGAGTGCTGCAGCTGAGTGGGAGAGGGCAGGGATCACGTGGGGCCTCATGGGTCCCAGTGAAGACTCTGGCCCTCCATTTGAGTGAGCCTTCAGCCACAGAAGGTTTGAGAGCAGATGCAGGCAGGATAGGATCTAATTCAAGGTTGAACGGGATCCCTCTGGGCTCCGCGTGGGACCCAGACCATAGAGGACAAGGGTGAAGCAGCAGGATGGTCTCTATTTTTTTGTAAGTGAAGCCAAGCAATCCTCAATTTTTCATTTTTACTTTTTGGCCACACGGCAGCGTGTGGAATTCTCAGTTCCCTGACCAGAGATTGAACCCGCATTGGAAGCGCAGAGTCTTAACCACTGGACCACCAGGGAAGTCCCAGGATGGTCTCTTTAGAATTGGTAGACGATTCTGAAACCACCTGAGGGTCTGTTCTGTGCTTCTGTGTACCTGAGTGCTGAAATTCTCAGGTCTTTAAGACCCCGAACATTCTGTGGTTTAGTTTCCTCCCCTACTGTAATGTGCGTTGTCCAAGCGCAGGAGTCCTGTCTGTCTCTTATGTGTCCACGGCTGGGTCCCCAGTGCCTAGGACAGTGCCCTCTGTGTTGTAGAGTTCCACAAATAGATGCTGAAGGGTGAAAGGAAGGAGGGGGTCCATGGAAGGTCCAGAAGGCAATTCCAAGGTCCTGAAGAATAACAAGTCACTCTGAAAGTGCAACGCAGATTCTTAAGCGCCATCTGAATTGGATCAGAGGACAAGCAGGCCTGGATGGCTGAAGGGGATGGGAGGGTGTTCCTGGTGGGTGAAAGAGAGGAGACAGGGAGACCAGGGCAGGGCCCCAGGTACAGGGCCCCAGTGCAGCCCTGGGGACCTGAGTGGGCTACCCAGACACACAGAAACCGTGCCCCCAGTCATCATCTTTTCCCCAAGTGTATTTTCAGTGTCCGGCTGCATGCAAGGAACACAGCGGTGATCGAGACAGCCCTGGCTCTGCCCTCTTGGGGCTCACAGTCTAGTGGGGACAGACAGACCCATTCCCAGACAGTGGCAAGCCAGAACGGGCAGCCCAAGGGCTCTGGGGGCCTAGAGGGAATTTCTCACTCAGCTGGTGGTTCAGGGAGGGCTTCCTGGAGGAGGGGGGCATCTGAGCTGAAGCCTGAACATAACCAGGAGTTCTCCAGAGGAAGAGAGGCATGGGAAGAAGGTGTTCAAGAGAGACTCTTGCAGGCAGGAGGAACAGGATATGCAAAGGCTTAGAAATAAGACTGTTGGGAATTCCCTGGCGGTCTAGTGGTTAGGGCTCTGAGCTTTCACGGCTGTGAGCCTGGGTTCAGTCCCTGGTCAGGGAGCTAAGCTCCCACAAGCAGTGCAGCATGGCCAGAAAAGATTTAAAAATCGTGTGTGGTAGGGGTGAATAAGACCTGTCAGAAGCAAAGCCCAAGATGGCTTAAGCTCACACTTCGAGGAAGTATGGCGAGAGATGGGGCTAAGCAGGCATGTCACACCTTGTGGGACATTGTGAGAAACTTAGACTTTCTCCCAGAGCACTAGGGAGCCATGGGAGATTCCAAGCAAGAGGAGGAGAGGTCAGGGTGTGCTCTCTGCAGACCCCTGTGGCTACCATGAGGAAGGGACTTGGTCAGGAGACCAGGAGGAGGCTGAGTGGGGATCTGGGTGGACCTGGACTGAAGCAGGAGCTGGGGGAATGAAGAGGAGGGGTCAGAAGTACTCAGGAGGGAGGAAGATTAGCTGGGTCCCTAATGTCTCCCTTTCTGGGAAGGATTGAACCTAAAATGATCCTTCGTGGGGAAACTGTTTCTTGAGTATCTGCTCAAAATGGGGCGAGTTAGTTACTCTTTATGCTGGAAACCCGCCCAAGCTTCAAGTTGTGATGAGGCTAGGGAGACAGCGCCACCTGGGGGTTGCCTAGAAATGTGACCAGTGAACAGACCGTAGGCGGTGCTCTATGGAGCACAGCCTTTCCTTTGATGCACCCCACTCTACTTTTTTGGGGGCGGGGAGAGCTGCTTCCCAGGTGGCTGTAGTGGTAAAGAACCTGCCTGCCAATGCAGGAGGCGTAAGAGACGCAGTTTCAATCCTTGGGTCGGGAAGTTTCCCTGGAGAAGCAAATGGCAAACCACTCCAGTATTACCTGGAGAATCCCATGGACAGAGGAGCGTGGCAGGCTACAGTCTATAGGGTCACAAAGAGTTGGACATGACTAAAGCGATTTAGCATGCATGTACTCTACTTTTTAAAAAATGATTTTCTAATTGTGACAAAAGACATAGCAAGATTTGTCATCTTAACAGTTTTCAAGCGTATAGTTTAGTAGAGTTATGTATATTCATACTATTGGGGAGGCAATCTCCAGAACTTTTTTGTCTTGCAAAACTGGAATTCCATTCCCATTAAGTAACAATTCCCCCTTTCTCCTTCCCCCATGGTCCCTGGCAACCACCATCTACTTCCTGTTTCTGTGAGTTTGACCCATTCCATTAAAAAAGAAAACTAATTAGTGACCAACGTTACAAATTGGAATTTCTGACTAAAACTTCTAGCTTTTCTTGCAAAACCATCTGGCTGATCATCAGGAAAGAGAGGGCCAGATGGCACAGGATTTGAGGAAGTGAGAAGGAGACAGTAGGTCAGAGGGGCTGGATGGCCACAGCTCTGACCCCAGGGCCACAGTGTGGGAGGGAAAGGAAGGAAAGATCTGGGCTAAGAGCAGGGAATGAAGGGGTCTGGGCATTTGTAACTGAACCCGAAACTGAAGAAGGTGACAATGAATAAAAGGGTGGGATTGAACAAGGAAGACAGGAAGGTGGTTCATTTGATAAAAAACTTCCTGAGCATCTGGTGTGTCCCTGGCTCTGGGCCCAACAGTGACCAAGACAGGCTCTGGACCCCCTTCACACAGCTTGGTCCCTACTAGTAGTGAATTAGAGTGGTAAGCTAGAGTCAGAGAACCTGGGGGAGGCTGAAGGAGACCAGAGGGGGTTGGATGACTCAGCCTGGGATCAGGAAGGGCTTCCTGTAGGAGGAAGAGTCAGAACTGAAGAATGAAAGGGCTGGGAGAGGAAGACAAGGCTGAGGATGGGTGGGGGAGTTTCTGAGAGCCAGTTCCCATCTCCCCTCTTATCACCGCCCCCACCCCAGGACACCCCGGAAGCCCAGCTCGGGCCTGACTTCAGCCCCATGCGGCTCACCCGCTGCCAGGCTGCCCTGGCAGCCGCCATCACCCTCAACCTGCTGGTCCTGTTCTACGTCTCGTGGCTGCATCACCAGCCCAGGAGCTCCCGGACCAGGGCTTCCCGCCGTGGAGCCGCCTCCGGCCCCCGTGTCACCATCCTGGTGCGCGAGTTCGAGGCCTTTGACAACGCGATACCCGAGCTGGTGGACTCTTTCCTGCAGCAAGAGCCCGCCCAGCCGGTGGTGGTGGTGGCCGACACGCTCCCCTACCCGCCCCTGGCCCTGCCGCGCATTCCCAACGTTCGCCTGGCGCTGCTCCAGCCCGCCCTGGACCGACCCGCCGCAGCCTCGCGCCCGGAGACCTACGTGGCCACCGAGTACGTGGCCCTGGTGCCCGACGGGGCGAGGGCGGAGGCACCGGGCCAGCTAGAGCGCATGGTCGAGGTGCTCCGAGCGGGCGGCGCACGCCTGGTGGCCGCTCCCGTCGCTTCAGCCAACCCGGCCCGGTGCCTGGCCCTGAACGTAAGCCTGCGGGAGTGGACTGCCCGCTATGGCCCAGCATCTTCTGCACTGCGCTGCGACGCCCTGGACGGGGACGCCGTGGTGCTCCTGCGCGCCCGCGACCTCTTCAATCTCTCGGCGCCCCTGGCCCGGCCCGTGGGCACCGGGCTCTTCCTGCAGACCGCCCTCCGCGGCTGGACGGTGCAAATGTTGGACCTGCCCTTCGGCGCAGCGCGCCAGCCTCCGCTGGCCACTGCCCACGCGCGCTGGAAGGCGGAACGCGAGGGGCGCGCACGGCGGGCGGCGCTGCTGCGGGCACTAGGCATCCGCCTGGTAAGCTGGGAGGGCGGGCGGCTCGAGTGGTTCGGCTGCAACAAGGAGACCCCGCGCTGCTTTGGGACGGTGGTGGGTGACACGCCGGCCTACCTGTACGAGGAGCGCTGGACGCCCCCGTGCTGCCTGCGCGCACTGCGCGAGACGGCCCGCTACGTGGTGGGCGTGCTGGAGGCAGCTGGCGTGCGCTACTGGCTGGAGGGCGGCTCGCTGCTGGGGGCGGCCCGCCACGGGGACATCATCCCGTGGGACTACGACGTGGACCTGGGCATCTACCTGGAGGACGTGGGCAACTGCGAGCAGCTGCGGGGCGCCGAGGCAGGCTCGGTGGTAGACGAGCGCGGCTTCGTGTGGGAGAAGGCAGTGGAGGGCGACTTCTTCCGCGTGCAGTACAGCGAGAGCAACCACCTGCACGTGGACCTGTGGCCCTTCTACCCCCGGAACGGGGTCATGACCAAGGACACGTGGCTGGACCACCGGCAGGATGTCGAGTTCCCCGAACACTTCTTGCAACCTCTCGTGCCCCTGCCCTTTGCCGGTTTCATGGCGCAGGCGCCTAACAACTACCACCGCTTCCTGGAGCTCAAGTTCGGCCCCGGGGTCATCGAGAACCCCGAATATCCCAACCCGGCGCTCCTGAGTTTGGGGGGAAGTAGTTGAAACTGCCGCGCCTGCTCCCAGCGTCCGGAGAACATTCGGGCATAGGGCGCTGGCCTCTGCTTGGTGCAGCTGGCGTTTGATGGGCGGGACAGGGATGCGAAACCGCCCAGCCCTGGATGTCAAGGATGTGCCCTACCCAAGAGTTCCAGAACCGGGGCTCCGGGGCTGGGACAGAGTTTTGGAAAGAGAAGGAGAATATGCGTGTAGGTTCTGGGGTCAGACTGTCTTGTTGCAATTTTTCTGTGCCTCGGGTTTCCTTCGGTATTCCGCGCGAACCCTTGGAGTCTAGCGCAGAGGCCAGGACGCTTGGCTGTTGGGTTGCTTTCGCCACTAGAGGGCGCCCTTGTCCTACCTTGGAGCCAAAGTGAGCGTAAGCCCAGGACCTGTGTTCCACTGGCTTTCTTTTGAGCCTTTGGCTTCTCTCTGGTCTCTTGTGCCTGGCTGGACAGGATAACAAACCCGCACACCACCACCACCACCCTCACCTTTTTTTTTTTTTCTTCAGAAAATGACCTCCTTCCCTCCTGGGCGAGCCCTGGGGGGTGCATGCTGCTATTCACCCCATCTTGCAGGGAAGGAAGCAGGCTCAGAGCTCAGAGACGCAGATATGGTTCTGGATCCCAGCCCCAGGCCACTGAACTGTTACCTCATTATTTAAGCTCTCTGCACCTGTTCGCCCACTCGCAAGACAGGGTGAACAGTCCTCATAGCTCACATTTACTGAGCACTGACTGTATATCAGGCTTCGTTCTCAGCATTTCACACGGAGTAACTGACTTACCCCTCACCTCCACCGTCTGAGGTGAGAACTGCTATTATTTTCATTTTACAGAGGAGAAAACTGATAAAGTCACTTGTCCAAGGTCAGACAGCTTGGGAAGTGTCCGAGTGGGGGACTCGAACCCAGGCTGTCAGTCTGGAGACTTCACTGCCGTTGCCCACATCGCCTTTGCAGATGTGGTACCTTAAGGTGGGGGCTTGAGGAAGCCAAACCACTTAGCAGGTGATGCAGTGGCAGCCTTCCTCTGGTGATCAGGCGCCTCAGAGGAAATCCTGTTTGGCCGTGTACCTCCAATATGTGTATTTATTGATAAATTATATCCAGGCATACTGGCATTCTGTATGTATATTAGTAATATAGCTCAAATTATTCCATTTTAAAATAAAAAAATAAAGCGAGGGCTTTGCTGACCAGCCTTATCCCAGTGACATGTCCTGTACACCCCTTGGGTATGTGCACTTGGCTTTGAGAGCACAGGCTCTGAAAAGGGAGAGGCCTGGGTTCAAATCCAAGGACTGCTGCATCCTCCTACGAGGGACTATGCTTCCCTGCACCTCAGTGTGCACCCGAGAAGTAGGTAACGGTGATCCTCGACCCGCACAAGTGAAGGGGTTGTGAGTCAGGACCAAGTGTGGCTCTTGTCTTTCTTTGTGACCTTAGGCAAGTCACTGCTTCTCTGAATGGGTGGAGGGATTGGTGATGTTGCAGCAGTGTGAAGCCCTTGGAGGAGAAGGCTTCACCAGCAAGAGAAGCTAAATGCCACTTTGGCCTAATCTCCAGAGGCTCAGACATCCCAAGCCTGACTTCTTATAATGCAGCCTGTTTCTAACCACTGAACCTGCCAACTGCTGGCAGTCTGTTGGGTTCCCAGGGAACATTCTGGAAACTTATGGGGATGATTCAGGTTATTGATGTGGTTGGACAGTGTTCTTGGCTCTCTGCACAGTCCAGGGAAATGTCTTATATGCAGGGCACCTGCACGCGACGAAGCAGGGACCCTTGTCACATACTGTTTCAAGATGTCCCACCAGGCATTCACGAAGGACTGGTGATATTCAAAATATTTTGCAACTGGTATGGTAATATAAATATATAAATCAATATATGCATCACATTTTAAAAATATTTTTTTAATTCTCAAAATGATCACAATTATCTATATATCCATATTTCTTATTGCCAAGAACCTAACTTGAAGCTCAAATCACTTAAATTATTGTAATGGTTTGTTTCATTTAGAAATTGTTAGTGTGACTTCTTGATTGACACAGCTGTATATGCATATATACATAAAATATATGTACATATATATTTAAAACAACCTTTTCTTAGCTGTGGTTTGAGAAAGGAACCACATCAAATGCTTCTAGCAACTTTCCATTAAATGAGAATCGTTAGAAACTTGAGATCTCAGTAGATAATTTCTCTTCGACTCAAACTTAGTGTGTTGGTGTTTTTTTTTTTTCCTGAATTCTCTGTTTGCAGTTCCTGAACTAACAGCAATTACATTTGAGACTTTTCTATCCCTTAAAATATTGTGTAATCACTTTGTCTGTTCAATATCTTTATACGCAGCTAAGTAATGGAATGACAGAAAACCCATCCCAACAACTAACTTGAACTAATTAAGTTTGTTGCAATTTGTCTTTTTGAATTTTACTGCTTTCTCAATTACTCTTATACTGTTCACCAGCCAGAACAGAAGCTTTTTCAATATTTTAACAACCAGCCCGTCCACATTAGCACAAATGAACGAAATTTTAGCCCTACTTGGAAAAAACCTCGTTAAGAATTATCCAAGCCCAGAACTAGACTCTCCTTGGGCAAACACAAAGTCCTTTTTGGATGGTTTTCACTAGTTCTGAATTTTCCAGGAAGTGCAGCTACCATAAAAGATGAGGGAAGTATCAGGTTTTGTTCAAAGCTTGGCCAGGGATTGTCAACAATATCAAAAAATCATGTTCCACCTGGCTCTCAGTAACTTGACACCTATGTTGCGTGTTTATAGCCGACTAGGGAGCTGCCTACTTTACAGGTGTAAATGTTTGGTTTCTCTCAGCTTCTGGGGAGGTGGCCCCACATATCTGCATATTGAAATACACATTATAAATTTTTATGTTTTTTTTAAAGTTGTTATTTATTTGCTATTTTGGCTGCACTGGGTCTTCCTTGTGGTACACAGGCTCTAGAGCTCTCGGGCTTAGTAATTGTGGGCTGGCCTAGAGTTAGTCACTTAGTCGTGTCGGACTCTTCGCAACCCCTGGCAGGACTGTAGCCTGCCAGGCTTCTGCGTCCATGGAATTCTCCAGGCAAGAAGCCAAGGTAGCCATTCCCTTCTCCAGGGGATCTTCCTCACCCAGGGATCAAACCCTTGTCTCCTGCATTGCAAGCAGATGCTTTACCATCTAAGCCACCAGGGAAAGAGGGTGGCCTCCCGCAATGTGGGGTCTCAGTTCCGCAATCAGGGATCAAACCCGTTTCCCCTGCACCGGAAGGTGGATTCCTAACCATTCGACCACCAGGAAAGTCCCAAATTCCTATTCTTTTAGTTCTCCTTTTGCTTCCAGTTTGGGCAATATGGGATTTTGTGTGTGTGTGAAAGGATTTGCTTTTTAACTTTTTCTTTCTGATCCGAATATAGTTGATTTACAATGTTGTGTTAGTCACTGCGGTGCAGCAGTGATTCAGTTGTGCCCCCCACACACACACACACACGCTGATTTCTGTTATGGCTCCTTGTGGGATACTGAATCTCGTTCTCTGTGTTGCATAGCAGGACCTCGCTGCTCTTTGGAACCACTTTTAATATCAAGTGTGCGTGGGTTATATTACCTGTGAACCTCATTTCAGGAGAACCAAGAAGTCTTTCCCAGAGCTGACATGCAAGTCAGCACAAGCACTGGTGTGGCCCTGCCTGTGGTTTAAACACAAAGGCATTAACTTACAGGTTATTAATTCATTGGTAAATGGTCCCTGCCAAGAGCCCCTTTTGTTTAATTTAGTTTTTGTGTCCCTACGCGGCATGGGGGATCTTATTTCCCAGACCAGGGATGGGACCCATGCCTCCCGCAGTGGAAGTGCAGAGCCCTGACCGCTGGACCACCAAGAATCCCCTATTATCCTGGCCCTCTCTGGGGACCCCCTCCCTAGATCTCCCCCCTGACCCAGCAGCCCAGGGTTAACACTAGGCACGGTGGGAGGAAACGTCTCAGTGGCTGTCAGATGGGCCAATGTATTTACTAAGTAGCGTCTCTTTTGTAGTATCACTACTGGACATTACAGAATATTTGGTCTGAAAAGCGAATGGCACACAAAGACATGTTTACAAATGCACTTTTATGCCCGGCCACTCCCAACTGTAAACGATGCGATGTCCTTGAACACATGAAATAAGCTGTATACATCCCGACAATGGAATACTTCTCAGTGATTAAGGTGGACAGGGGGAGGAATGAACTACTGATAGGTGTGAAAACATGACTACATTTCTAAAGCATTATGCTGAGTCAAAGGAGCTGATGCAAAAAGCTCCATCCTGTACAATTCTGCTACTGTGAAATTCTAAAAGAGACAAAAGGAAATCCTTCAGGATCAAAAGCAGATTAGTGGTGGCTGGACCCGGGGTGAAGGAAGGAAATAACTGCAAAGAAGCATGAGGAAATCTGGGGAGGCAGTGGGAATACTGTGTTTTGTGGTGGTGGTTTTTCACAAGTGTAAGTATCTGTCAAAACTGATCCTTCAACTCTCCCGGTGGTCCTGAGGTTAGGACTCCGAGCTTCCACTGCATGGAGCATGGGTTCGATCCTTGGTCAGGGAACTAAGATCCCACAGTTCTCAAGGCAGAAATCAAACCTCCTCCCATTGTGTGCTTTGACTGATGCAGTTTACTGTATGTAAGTTATACTCAATAATGCTGACCCCCACCAGAAAGCAGGATTTGGCTACTGCATATTCTCTATATGTACATGTAATTTCTCCATAGATTGTATATGCAGTTTATTACATATGTAGATGTTTATCTCTTTAAACAGCCATCCCTCATCACCCAAATCTACTCCATTCCCCCAAAAGCACAAAATAGAAAATTGGAGAATAAATAACTGTTTCAATTGAGGAAAACAAGACACCTCTTTCTCCACTCAAAAACCCCAAATGATTTCCCTAAATATCATTCAACACTCTTATCAAACACTTCTATAACTACCCTCTGAGGATTTTGGCATAATAGAAAACATTGAAAACAATTAATTTTTCAACTCAGGGGACCCATTAGTGGCTATGTTTGTGCACAATACACAGTTTTGCACAGAATCAGATACGAATCTTTTTTCTGGATCACACAGCAATGATCAGGAGATGTAACTAAATAGCTCCCCAGAAAGGTCAAAGTTACAAGATAACATTTATAATTGGATCCATATTGGTGGTGCCTCCAGGCACCTGCAGTCTACCTAGCAACCCAGAGAGGGGAAGAGAATATCAGTCATGAGTAATACGCTTCAACAATGCACAAGACAGGATCCTGTTAGAACAGGTGAGTCTTGATTGCTATCTTCCGCATCAAGGATTCAAACAGGACTGCCAACAGACAGCAAGTTTTTGATTCAAACAGCAAATTGGGATTTTTTTTTTTAAAAAAGAGCAAGCCATTATTTTAGGGTAATGAGACTTAAGATATCAAGAGGTAGAGACTTCCCTGGCAGTCCAGTGGTTAAGACTTTGCCTTCCAATGCAGGGGATGTGGGTTCCATCCCTGGTTGGGGAGATAAGATCCCACATGCCTCGGGGGCCAAAAAACCAAAACAGAGGCAGTATTGTGACAAATTCAGCAAAGACTTAAAAAAAAAAAAAGATACCAAGAGGAAACTGCATTACTCTGGAGGTGGTTACAGTGGGAAAGGAATTTACTACTGGTGGTAGAGCTTCTAACTAACAGATAACATACCTAGGAGAGAGAATACCCACGTATTGTGTACCAGTTAATGTTTTTCCAACTGTTTACATCTGTGTAACCATCAGTCATGTCAAGACACACATTTCCTGTCATAGAAAGTTGCCCTCAACTCTCCTGGTGGCCCAGTGGTTAAGACTCTGCACTTCCAAGGCAGGGGGCACAATTTCAACTCCTGGTTGGGAACGAAGATGGCACATGCCCTACAGCTTGTTTAAAAAGAAAGTTCCTTTCTGCCCTCTCCAAATGGATAGATCTTCATGTGAAAGTCACTCCGTCATGTCCTACTCTGGTCATGCCCTACTCTTTGCAGGCCGCAGCCCATGCAATTCTCCAGGCCAGAATACTGGAGTGGGTAGCCTTTCCCTTTTCCAGGGGATCTTCCCAACCCAGGGATCAAACCCAGGTCTCCAGCATTGCAGGCAGATTCTTTACCAGCTGAGCCACAAGGGAAGCCCAAGAATACTGGCTAGGGAAGCCTGTCCCTTCTCCAGTGGATCTTCCTGACCCAGGAATCGTCACCAGTGTTCTGAGCTCTCTCATTATAGACCAGTTTAGCTTGCTCTAGACTTTCATGGGACTTCTCAGGGGGCACTAGTGGTAAAGAACCCACCTCAGGTTCGATCCCTCAAGAAAATCCCTGGAGGAGGGAATGGCAATCCACTCCAGTATTCTTGCCTGGAGAATCCTATGGACAGAAATGCCTGGTAGGCTATAGTCCATAGGGCCGCACAGAGTCGGGCACGACTGAAGCAACTTAGCATGTAGACCTTCATATAAATGGAATTATAAGGCACTTACTATTTCCGATTCCATTCACTCAAAATGTTATCTGTGAGATGCATCGCATTGAGTGTATATATATATATATATATATATATATTTTTTTTTTTTTTGCTCAGGAGCCTTCCATCAAATGATGATTGTACCCAGTAATCCAGTTGATGTTTCTAAGTTTTGGCAATTATGGAGAGGAACTCTAAACATCTGTGTACCAGTTTTTGAGTGAATAGGAGCTTTCCTTTCTCTTGGGTACATTCCCAGGACTGAGACTCACAAGCTCCCTGGCTAAGTAGATATTTTAATATATGCTGTGACATTAAAACACCCCATTTTCATAATCACCCAGTGATTTTCCAAAATGACTAGACCGTTTTGCATTCCCACCAGCAGCAACACGGGCTCTATCCACTTCTACATCCCCATGGCACTTGGTATTGTTTTTCATCACTGCCATGCCAAGTGAAGCAGTATCTCATGGTGGTTTCCAATGGTGTTTTCTGATAAGCAGATATTTCATTTCAATGAAGCCCTATTTTCTGTTGTTTTCTGCATAGCTAGCATTTTTAGTCAAATTCTTAACAAACATCTGATGAGATAGACCGGACAGTTTTATTGTTATAAACATCCTCAGCGTAACAGCAACGTGCTACCAGTCTCCCTTCAGTGTTCCCAAGGAGTATTTGCTATTGTGGAGGGGACAGAGGGCCCGGGGACAAGGTGGGATGTACCGTGGAGAGTCACAGAACACACACACACACACACACACACACACACGCACACAGAGCCACAGCCACCAAAATAACCAGCAAAGGAGCCAGCAACCTGTCAGAACATCCTTGCTCTCGGAGAGCAGAATTTCCCATGACGCCCTGTGCCCTGAGACAGGAAGGCCAGGCAGGCTGCCAGGATGGGGTGTGGAGGCCATGCTACCTCTCCGTCTTCTATGGTTTCCTAGCCCTAGGTGGGGGCTGGGTGGACTTGGAAACAGTCACACACACACACACACACACACACACACACACACTCATTCACACACAAGCAACATACACCCCAGCAGCGAGGCCTCCCGGATCTGACGTCAGGGAGGGACACTGAGGCCCATGGCTCCCGAGTGTGTGGCCAGGGCCCTCCAAAAGGCCTTGTCTGTCTGTTCATCCATCCCCCATGATTCCAATGTCCAGAGCAATCCCATGGGGCAGGGAAGGTCTCTACAGGGATTCACATGACTGATTCCTTCTCACAGGTGTCAGCATCCCCAGCAGGCCCCGGGCAGCCTTTGAGGAGAGGGTTCCCCTCCTCGCTGGGGACCGGCAGCGCAGCCAGGGGCATTTCACTCTTCACCTGGATTCGCTCCCGCACGGAGTTGCTGTTCTCTGTGCGATCCAGGTAACTCTGGAGGAGTCCCGCCCCAAAGGCATCACCTTCCACGTTGAGGATGGTACAGGACCGGTCCCTGAAGGGGGAACAGTGACAGGGAAGTGAGTGGGAGGGGAGAGGTCAGGCACCAGCCCCACCCCCCTCCTCCTAAATCTTTATAATGCCAAGTGCCCCATCATGCAGTTCTCTGCTTTAGAACCTCAAAGATCTCCTCCGTTCTCCCTGGATCCCCAGCGATCCTCCTTCCAGTAAAATACAAGATTCGTTCCTTCTGGAACCTCAAAAAGTCACCCCTCCCTTTCCTGGGGGCCCCAGAAGACCCCTCAATGCCTCTTTCTCCTTCTGAAATACTACATTCTCCCTCAGGCCCCCTGAACTCCCTAGAACCCTAAGGATCTTCTTCCTTCCTCTTATACATTTTGTGTGGGTATGTATGCTATTAAAAAAAATTGAGATCTAATTCAGATATCATAAAATTCACACTTTAAAAGCATACAACTCAGTGGGTTATTCTCCTTCTGAAATACTACATTCTCCCTCAGGCCCCCTGAACTCCCTAGAACCCTAAGGATCTTCTTCCTTCCTCTTATACATTTTGTGTGGGTATGTATGCTATTAAAAAAAATTGAGATCTAATTCAGATATCATAAAATTCACACTTTAAAAGCATACAACTCAGTGGGTTAGTTTTTTTCAGAGTTAGGCAATCACTATTTGATTCCAGATTATTTTCATCACGGCAGAAAGAAACCCTTGTATCTATCCATTAAGCAATTATTTCCCATTTCCTCCCACACCGCAGCCCTAGGCAACCACTAATCTACTTTGTCTGTACATCTGCTTCTTCTGAACAGTTCACATAAATGGAATGATATACAGTGTGGTCCTTTGTGTCTGGTTTCTCTCACTTAGCATAGTATTTTCAAGGGTCATATGTTATGTATGTTTTTCTCACTGCTTCATTCCATCGTATTGCTGGGTAGTATTCCATTGTATGGACATAGGACACTTTGCTTATCCATTTATCAGCTGATCAGTATTCGGTTTGTTTCCACCTGTTTGCTATTATGAATGGTGCTCTCATGAACAATCATGCACAAGTTTTTGTGGCCATGTTTTCAATTCTCTTGGGTTTAAACCTAGGGGGGGTATTGCTAAGATACATGGTAACTCTCTAAGTTTTGAAACTAAACTGTCTTCTCATCTTTTAGGTTCTTAATGCTTCATCATGATAGCTAACAGTGATGTAGCACTTACTACTTACTGTTCTAAGAAAGCTGCTTGTATTACGTTATCTAATCCTTCATGAGAAACTATTCTCATTTTACAGATGGAGAAACTGAGACACAAGGAGATTAAGTTTTTATGTGTGATAAAGTTTTTGTGTGTAATATTATGTGTAATAATCTTACATATCTTATGTCCAAGGTCATAATAGCCAGCAAAACAGCTGATCTGGGAGCCGGATTGAAGAGCCTGCTCTATTAACTACCAGGGCATGCTACTTTTTGGGGGGTTCCTATTGAAACCCCAAAGATCCCTTCCTTCCCTCTGATCGGAATACTCTAGATCCCTTCCCCTTTCTTCTAGAATTCCTTCCTTCCTCTCCTCTTCTGCTCAGAGGCTATCAATGACCCTCTTGCTCATTCCCTTCCCCAGGAGTACCCCTGAGCAAACCCTGAAATCCCAAACCCACACTCACACTAGCCAGTCCACGGCCAAGATCAAGGAGATGTCGTGAACCGGCAGGTTGACCGCCTCGAGGATGATGGCCAGAGTGAGCACCGCTCCAGATGGGATGCCCGCCGCACCCACACTGGATGCTGTGGCCGTGAGCCTGGGGGAGGAGAAGGGAGGTCACAAGGAGGTCCCTGGCTAGTGGGAGAAGCTGCGGGGCGGAGGTTNAGGGTCCTAGAGTCCCTCAAGGGCAGGCCTGGGGGCAGGGAGGGCTTCTCAGAAAGGGAGGAATAAATCTCCAAGACAGCAGTTTCTTAAGAAGAGGGGTTTTCCAGGACCTTATGAGAAACATACCGAAGTATAGCCTCTGTGCCCAGATCCCATGTCCCCAAAACAAAATGCCAAGGCTCTTTAAACATCAGATGCCCACTCCAGATCCCCTACTCTTAAAAACCCTGTCCTGGTCCGCCCCAAGGTCATACCTGGAGGAGGTCCCAAAGGCGGTGGCCAGCGGCATCATGATGCCCCACAGGAAGCGGTAGGGGTTCTTGCGGGCGAAGAGGAAGTAGATGAGGGGCAGTACCAGGAGCCCATGAATGGCGTGGCCGAGCAGGCAGCACAGGATGTATTTGCCAAGAATGGCGAAGAGCAGCCCCACGTCCTCCATCTCCACAATCTTGCCGGCCACCAGGAACAAGATGCCCACAGGGGCGTACCTAATTACCCAAGAGACAGATTGCCACCTCTAATCATGTGCTCACCCAGTGCCAGGCACTGTGCTGGGCACATCTCAGCCTTCCTCAGAGTCAGGAAGTGCCCAGTGCATCGTGGGCTGACGTTTGGACACCTCCCCTGTCATCAGCCACTCTCTCCCCTTGAACATGGTGCTGCTGAGATGTAAAAGAAGTTTGGCTAGTTCCGTCCCCACTTGGAGTAGACTCACCCAGCAGATCTGCGCCTAACACATGACCAGGAAGGAAACACCCACCATGCATACCATTTACATTTTCTGGGGTTTGTTACAGCAGCTGACATGACTTAAACCAATATACTGTCTCTCCATGAAAAATAAGGATTGTGACTCTTGTCTTAAGGACAGCTCCCAGGTATGAAGCATTTATGATGTGCTGAGCCCTTGAAGAGGATGGAATCTTCACCGCAACCCCATGCTGCTGCTGCTGCTGCTAAGTCACTTCAGTCGTGTCCAACTCTGTGTGACCCCATAGACGGCAGCCCACCAGGCTCCCCCGTCCCTGGGATTCTCCAGGCAAGAATATTGGAGTGGGTCGCCACTTCTTTCTCCAATGCATGAAAGAGAAAAGTGAAAGTGAAGTCGCTCAGTCTGTCTGACTGTTAGCGACCCCATGGACTGCAGCCCACCAGGCTACTCCGTCCATTGGATTTTCCAGGCAAGAGTACTGGGGTGGGGTGCCATTGCCTTCCCCGCCGCAACCCCATGAGGGAGCCTTTATTTTGAGACTCTTGCAGCTATCATTGCATTAAGCAAAATCAAATCGGTCTATAAAACAGGGACCCATAATGCTACCACCTTCACAAGAACTACGGGAAGATTAAATGAGATGCCAGTTGAAATGAGTTGAAAGCTTTCTGTGCCCAATAAGTGAAGTCTATAGACTTCAGCTAAGCTTCCCTGGTGGCTCAGTGGTAAAGAAGTTGCCTGCCAATGCAGGAGATGCAGGTTCGATCCCGGGGTTAGGAAGATCCCCTGGAGGGGGAAGTAGCAACCCACTCCAGTATTCTTGCCTGGGAAATGCCATGGGACAGAGAGGAGCCTGGAGGGCTACAGTTCATGGGGGGTCTCAAGACTCCGACACGACTTGGCAACTAAACAACTAGACTTCAGCAGGGATTTATTCTAACTCCTGGAGTGAAGATCCCAGGGGTTGCTCGTGCCTCCCTGCCAGGAGGGCTCCCATCATAACCTCGACTTTCTGATCACTATAGCTACTTGTTTTCAAACCCCTTTTCTTCTTCTTTTTTAAACATTGATATGGCTGTGCTGAGAGTTAGTTGCAGCCTGTGGACCTAGTTCCGACGGAACCCAGGCCTCCTGCATGGGAAACGTGGAGTCTTAACCACTGGACCACTAGGGAGGTGCCCCTCCTTCTCCTCTTTAGTAACAGAAGAAAAGCACCATTTCCCAGCCATCTGTGTACCACGGTTTGGCCAAATGCCTGAACTTTAGCCACTGGGATGTGCCCAGAAATTATACCATTACTTGACAAATATTAGCTAAGCTCATTTACTGTAGGCACGCTATGGGTCAGGCACGGACCCAAGAACTTTACACATATTAACTCACTCGTGCCCGGTACTATCAATTCCATTTTCCACATGGGCAAAGTGAGGCATGGCAGGATAAATAACATGTCATAGGGCACAGAGCTGGGAAGTGTCGTAGGGCACTGGGATGGGATCTAGCCTATCCAGCTGCAGAGCCTACTCTGACCCAACCACCAGGTATTTTCTACTGGGTTTCCCAGGTGGCTTGGTGGTTTTTAAAAAAAAAAAAAACACCACTTGCTAGTGCAGGTTCCATCCCTGGGTCAGGAAGATCCCCTGGAGTAGGAAATGGCAACCCACTCCAGTATTCTTGCTTGGAAAAATCCCATGGACAGAGTTGCCTGGCAGGATCCTGTCCATGGGGTTGCAAGGAGTCGGACACGACTGAGCGACTAAACAACACATTTTTTCCATTAGTTCCAACAGCAGCTNGCAGGTTCCATCCCTGGGTCAGGAAGATCCCCTGGAGTAGGAAATGGCAACCCACTCCAGTATTCTTGCTTGGAAAAATCCCATGGACAGAGTTGCCTGGCAGGATCCTGTCCATGGGGTTGCAAGGAGTCGGACACGACTGAGCGACTAAACAACACATTTTTTCCATTAGTTCCAACAGCAGCTTTGTAGATGTCAGCTACACTGGAATCAAGGTCAGGGAGGGAGATTTGGTAAAAACGCAGCAGCCCTAACCCACCTCCTGATTTCTCTTTTTTTGGCCATGCTGCGTGGCATGTGGGATTCTTGTTTCCCAACCAGACTGAAGCCTCACCAGCCTGCACTGGAAGCACAGAGTCAACCACTGGACCGCCAGGGAAGTCCCCCACCTCTTGATGTCTGACCTTCTGCTCTAGAATGGGTGCTGGAATCAGTGTGACACCATGTGGAGACATGGCAGAGGGAGGTGGCGAGGGTGAAGCCGAAAGCTTCAGCATGTGTTGTTTTCCCTCATTATCTGAGGCCATTTAACAAAAGCTCATACATATTAATAATAATCATAGCTGACATTAAGTGAATGCTCAGTAAAGGCGAGATATTTACAACACTTTCTAAGTGCTTTACTTATACCCCAGTCACTCGTTTCATCTTCATGATAACCCAATAAAGCAGGCACTACTCTCGATCACTGACCCAAAGGCAAACATTTGATGACGCTGAAATCTGGAAAACTGAGATGCGTTAGCCAGGCTGTGGGCACAGCCCGGCTGTCTTTTTGTCCCCTTCCAGCGCCAGGTCGTGCTAGTAGTAAAGAACCTGCCTGCCAACACAGGAGACATAAGAGACTCAGGTTCAACCCCTGGCTTGGGAAGATCCCCTGGAGGAGGGCATGGGAATCCCCATGGACAGAGGAGCCTGGTGGGCTGGAGTCCAAAGGGTTGCAAAGAGTTGGACACGACTGAAGTGACTTAGCAGTAGGATCAAGAAGGCTCTGGGATCAGTCTTAGCTCTCATGGAATACAGCACTGTCGTCTTATAGATAAAAAAACCGAGGCACAGAGAGAGTAAGTCACTTGTCCAAAGTCACACAGCCAGGGAACAGTCAGTGTGAGATCTGAGTCTAGATGATCCGGTTTAAAGGGACAGATGTCCACACTCCCATCACTTACCACATGATCCAGGAGACCAGCACCATGGTGGCATCATTGAAGGAGTTGAAGAAGTGAATGAGCAGCTCTCCCTCGGGCCCCAACTTCCGCAGGGCCACGCCAAAGATGATGGCAAACACCACCAGGCCCAGAATGTTCATACCCTCAACCTCGTCCCCAGTGGGCACCTTTGGGCAAGAACAGATGGGGTCAGGAGGGGCCATTCGGTCAACCTGCACAGGGACTGGAGGCCTGTCCTGAGCACTGCTGGGACCCAGCAGAGACAAGACCATTCCCCAGGCCCCTTCCTCCAAAGGCTTGTAGTCCAGGTCCAGGGACCACCCAGAGTGGGCAAGGGAGAACCCAAGGGAGTGTGGGAACTGAGGAAGGCAGTGCTGCTAAACTCAGAGGAGAGGGATCAGGAGGACTTCCTGGAGGAGAGGGCTAAGACTTGGAGACTAGGGTTAACAAGGTAAAGCAGGGAAGGGGTAGAAGGTTCTATGCAACAACCTAGAAATGACTCTAATTCAGGCATTCAAAGAAGAGAAAGAAGCTGGAGTAGAATGGGCCAGGCAGAGTCACAAGATGGGGCTGGGTGGGCGGATGGGGAGGGGTGGGGCCTCACAAAGCCCCATGGACTATGGCGAGGAGCCTGGGCTTTCTTCCGAGGGCACTCAGGAGCATGAGAGGGCTTTAGGTGGAAGAGAGAAGAGGTCAGGTTCTCGCTTTGGAAAGCCAGGCTGAAGGGGGGTGGGGTGAGGGGTGAGGGTGAGAATAGCAACCCAGATCAGAGCATGGCTGTAGGGAGGAAGAAGGGCAAAATGGAGATTCCAGAAAGGCAGAAAAGACAGAAATTGGGGAGGGCCTCAGGGAATTTAAAACAGACTGCACCCCAAATGCTAGAAGACCCAGAGGGCAGACAAGACAGGGGTAAGAACAGAATGAAAAAATCCACAGCAATGGGCCAAGGTGCAGCCCCCCACCCGGCCCAACCCTCCCACCTCTTACCTTCACCAGGCTGCCGTTGAACATCATCTCCTTATAGGAGGTAGCGTACTGCAGGAGGGGTTGGGAAGAGTCAGGATCAATCGTCATTGCCAGTTGTCATTGCAGCTCCCCCATCCAACCCTGGCTCTGTTAATACTCAAAGCCCACCTTAGGCATCCCTTATACTGATTTTGTTCCATCCCACCATCAACCTCACTGCAGTAGGACCACTCACACCCCCATTTTCCAGAGGTGGAAATTGTGAGGCTCACAGAGGTAAAGGCCCTTGCTCAGGGTCGCCCAGCTAGAATTAGAACCCAGACAGGGCTCAGAACCCATATTCTCATGAGAGGTGTGGATGGGTTTCATTCATAGGTCATCCAAGAGCCCCACACTATGGCTATAAATAGGTAGGCATCTGTGTTTTTCCAGGTGCCACCCCAAATCAGGCATCCAGCGGCTGTGACTGCCTGTCTCCCTCCCTGCCCACCCTCCCAACCCCGAGGGACA
>SJYX01022759.1:203889-251179 GCA_006410675.1 Oreotragus oreotragus
AGGGGGACAGGGGCAGGGGCAGGGGGGCAGGGGCAGGGTGGGCCGTGGAGGATCCGCAGGGGCTGGGCGTTGGAAGGAGGTTTGTTTTTCCCAACAAAGGCTAGGATTGGGGGCTTTAAACCACAGAAGTCCCTGGAGACAAATCATCTAGAAAGTGCCAGGTAATCCGCGGGGGGCTTATCGTGTAAATCTATTTAGCTCCTAAATTCCGGTTTTTTATTCCTCGTTGTCAATTCCTCGATGTCGAAGTAAAATACAGATCCCTCACGTGACTGATTAAGATTTAAATAAAATGGAGTGATTGAATGATGTTAATAATATTCAGAATAAAGGTTCTCAGTTCAGAGCCAAACACGGGTCGATTAATGGCAGAATCGATGCGTTTGAACGGTGGTGCTGGAGAAGACCCTTGGGAGTCCCTAGGACTGCAAGGGGATCCAACCAATCCATTTTAAAGGAGACCAGTCCTGGGTGTTCATTGGAGGGACTGATAGTGAGGCTGAAATTCCAATATTTTGGCCACCTCAGGCGAAGAGTTGACTCATTAGAAAAGACCCTGATGCTGGGAGGGATTGGGGGCAGGAAGAGAAGGGGACGACAGAGAATGAGATGGCTGGATGGCATCACCGACTTATGAGTTTGGGTGAACTCCGGATGAGGCTGAAATTCCAATATTTTGGCCACCTCAGGCGAAGAGTTGACTCATTAGAAAAGACCCTGATGCTGGGAGGGATTGGGGGCAGGAAGAGAAGGGGACGACAGAGAATGAGATGGCTGGATGGCATCACCGACTTATGAGTTTGGGTGAACTCCGGAAGTTGATGATGGACAGGGAGGCCTGGCATGCTGCGATTCATGGGGTCGCAAAGAGTCGGACACGACTGAGCGACTGAACTGAACTGAAGATTGTAATCCACTTCCCCCTAGGTAGGTAATTTGCAATTATCTATTTTAAATGGTAATTCAGTTTAATCTAAGGCTTTTGCTTTCACCAAATATTTTCCTCTTTTTATTATGAAAATTTTCAAGATACAAAAAAGTTTAGAGGATTTTACAGTGAACATCCATATAGCCCAGACCTAGAGTCTAGAGTTATTTCACCATACTTCTATATACAATTTCTTTTTTCTTTTTCTCCCAGAACAATGTGTACTTTAATCAAAACTTCCAAGCTACTAGTTTAGCTTAAGGAAAAAAAAATTATATAACCTAACCAGCAAAGTCCTTAGCAAACATTTACATATAAATTTTTCAAATATACGTGTACATTTACATTTGAACAAAGCATTGGTTAGGGGCACCATCTCTTCAAAAATCCCTATATTTTAGAGTTAGGCTTTTGTATCTGTCTGTACTTTCACACTTGAGGATTCAACCAACTGTGGATTGCATAGTATTTACTGAAAACAAAACAACCCCCACCCCCTGTAAATTTGAACAAAGCATTGGTTAGGGGCACCATCTCTTCAAAAATCCCTATATTTTAGAGTTAGGCTTTTGTATCTGTCTGTACTTTCACACTTGAGGATTCAACCAACTGTGGATTGCATAGTATTTACTGAAAACAAAACAACCCCTACCCCCTGCAGTTAAACCCATGTTGTTAAAGGGTCAACTGTGTATTGCTAGCTGGGAACTCTAATTTCTGAATTCTGAGGCAAATGAGCCATTGTCACACAGGCTACAGTCTTTTCCCAGACTTCTTGCAAAAACTCCCCTCTTATGGGACTTCCACAAATTTCTACGAATGCCTGACATTCAGGGCATTGTCACCCCATGAAGCAACGTACCACAGAAAGATGAAGGCTGGGTGATCAGCTTAGCGGCAGACTAAGGTAGGCAGGTAAACTTGACTTGAGGTTAAGGACCTGAATACAGATCCCCTTATGCTATTCAAGTTGTGGATGTTTATTAAAGTCTTAGACATTCAGGGCATTGTCACCCCATGAAGCAACGTACCACAGAAAGATGAAGGCTGGGTGATCAGCTTAGCGGCAGACTAAGGTAGGCAGGTAAACTTGACTTGAGGTTAAGGACCTGAATACAGATCCCCTTATGCTATTCAAGTTGTGTATGTTTATTAAAGTCTTCATGTTGCCACAAGAGGAATGCACACCTTAGCCTAAGTGACTTCCTGATGCACTCCTCACTCTGCTAGTTTCCTCCGAATTTTTAAGACGGCAACTTAAACCACTTGCCAGGCTGAATTAATCAAACACAGATGCCCTAATTCCTCACCCCAACCCCTAAGCTATGCAAACTGAGGAGACCAAATGAACACAACCCTCACTCAATCTGGCAACATATATTCAACATGCTACATAAAGTATAATTTCCATTTTATTGTCTTTCAGAGAAACCAATATTTTTTCAGTCTTTAAGGACGTGGATCCTTACATGGGCTTTGGTGGAGGACGTGGGGCAGCACCCTCAGGTCTAAATCGGGGTGGAGGTGTTCAGTCCTTAACGGTCCCGAGAGTGATTCCTGATAAATTTCCATTTTATTGTCTTTCAGAGAAACCAATATTTTTTCAGTCTTTAAGGACGTGGATCCTTACATGGGCTTTGGTGGAGGACGTGGGGCAGCACCCTCAGGTCTAAATCGGGGTGGAGGTGTTCAGTCCTTAACGGTCCCGAGAGCGATTCCTGATTACCTTGCTGTGAATGGCACAACTCACGCAGTAATGTAGTTTCACATACAGCTTGGGAAGCACATAGGCGTCGAAAACATTCGCTTCAGAAATGTCCCTGACGGCTGCGGCCTCTACGATATTCCGAACGACGAACTTCTTAATGGCCTTATCCTTGGGCACGCATCGGGCACAGTTGGTGCAGCGAACAGGCTGCACGTGGCCGCGGCCCTTTTTGGCACGACCATTGTTCCTTCTTTTCTTGGTCATCTTGGAAGCGCCGAGGCGAGAGAGGATATATACAATTTCTATACATTTATCTTTCTCTAGCCATCTACCCATTCACCTTCTTTGGATACATGTCAAAGTAAGTTGCAAATATCAGCACCCTTTTCAAACAATTAAGGATGCATTTATTAATCACAGTTCGATATTTGTACACAATCCTCTTTATTTATTTTTTATTTTGGGGCCATGCTGACTGGCTTGTGGGATCTTAGTTGCCTTACTAGGGCTTGAACCCGCCTTTTGGGCAATGAAAGTGCTGAATCCTAACCAATAGACCACCAGTGAATTCCCTGTACACAGTCCTTCTTCACAAAATGCACAAACCATTAGTGATGCCTGCTGGGTTTTGACAAATGCATATGCTTGATTTCACTGGAATCTCTAAAACTGCTTGATGAGATTGGGTCCACTAATATACCCATTCTCCAGATGGGCAAAACTGGGCCTTATGGCCAGAGGAAGTCACCCACCTTGAAGCCACACCTGAAGGGAGCTGGGAGTTGCAAGCCTACCTCTCAAGACCCTACCCTTAAAGGGAAACAGTTGTGATCTCCTCCTTCTCCTGGCCATGTTGAAATCCTACTTCTTTCCCACCTGGACTGTTCTCTGATAACGCATCAGGTGTTCACACTTGTAAAGACTATTGATAGTGATCATCTCAGAGGCTTCCTTCTGAAGCAACTGTGGGGCCTTAGGCAAGTCACCACCTCTATAAGCCTGTTTCCACTTATAAGTCTGTAAAATGGGGAGAATAATAGTAGCTCAGACCTCCTTGGGTACTGAAGATCAAATGAGACCCTAGATGCACAGTATGTAGATGGGGTACAGCTTAACCCCTGATAAAGTTAACTATGACTACTCTTACTGTTGTCACTATCTTTCTAAAATATTTGTTGTTGCTGTTCAGCCACTCACTCATGTCCAACTCTTTGCAGCCTCATGGACTGCAGCATGCCAGGCTTCCCTGCCTTTCACTGTCTCCTGGAGTTGGCTCAAACTCATGTCCATTGAGTCGGTGATGCCATCACTCCCTTCTCCTGTCCTCATTCTTTCCCAGCATCAGGGTCTTTTCCAATCAGTCGGCTCTTTGCATCAGACGGCCAGAGTACTGGGGCTTCCGCTTCAGTATCAGTCCTTCCAGTGAATATTCAGGGTTGATTTCCTTTAGGGTTGACCACTTTGATCTCCTTGTTGTCCAGTGGACTTTCAGAAGTCTTCTCCAGCACCACAGTTTGAAAGCATCAATTCTTTGGCACTCAGCCTTCTTTATGGTCCAGCTCTCACATCTCTACATGACTACTGGAAAAACCATAATTTTGACTGTTTGCCATCACTTGGTTGGCAAAGTAAAGTCTCTGCTTTTCAATACACTGTCTACATTTGTCATAGCTTTTCTTCCCAGAAGCAATAAATAAATAAATATTATTATTTTATTAAAATATTTTAGTATTTATGTTATTTATTTGGCTGCACCAGGTCTTAGTTGTGGCATACGGGATCTTTGATCTTCCTTGTGGCGTGTGGGATCCTAGTTTCCTGACCAGGATTTGAACCTGGGCCCCTTGCGTTAAGAATGCAGAGTCTTAGCCACTGGACCACCAAGGAAGACCCTATTGTTGTTATTGTCATTATTATTGAAGAACATGGCCTTGGGAGTCCCCAACCAGCTCCAGATGGTGTTGGCCCCTGGTGGTGAATTATTGCTCCTGGTCACTTGGTCTCAGCCAGCCCTAGCCCTCGACCTGCCTGGACAGGAGCTTTGAGAGCTTATGATGACATCTGGCAGGAACTGAAGGGGCCAAACCTAGCAGAGAATTTGCCCAGAAGCTAAAGAGCCCACCACCCAGGCACAAGTGGCCATATAGACCTCCTTCCTGGGTCTCTTGGATGCTCTCCCTCCCAAATTCTCCCAGATTCCACGCCTCCTACTTCAGAAGGCCCCCATCCCTCACCCCACCCTCCGAGTCTAAAGTTGTATTCATTTGACACTCACATTAAACTCCCACATGCTTGGCGCTCTGCTAGACACGGAGCCTGGGCCCTAAAGCCACACAGACTGGTTCGAATCCTGGCTCCACCATTTATCAGCTAAGCATCAGTTTCCGCATTTGTCCTAGAGTCACTATGAGTGTAAATTTGATGCCGTACACAGAGACCCCTGACCCAAAACACGAGGGGAAAATTCCTCAGCACTCTGTTCATTCTACAAATACTCCTCGGGCCATTACTAGGGCCAAGTGGCGTTCAAGGGGCTGGGGATTCCACAGTAAGGAAAAAATTAAAAATAAAGCCCAGGAAAATATTCATTATCTTTTTTTTGACGGGGGGGCATGCCATGTGGCTTGCAAGATCTTAGTTCCCCAACCAGAGGCTGAATCCAGGCCCTGGCAGTGAAACATGAGTCCTAACCATTGGCCCACCAGGGAATTTCCTCAATATCTTACAATAACCTCTAATAGAAAAGAAAACTATATATATATATATATACACACACACACATCTGAATCATATACATATATATACCTCTGAATCATATACATATATATCTGAATCACTGTTACAGATCAGAAACTAGTGCAACATTGTAAATCAACCATTCTTTAATAAAAACTTTTTAAATAAAATTTAAAAATAATAACTCATACGAAACTCCTCACTAGCATTCTAGCAAGGGGAGATGAGGAAATGAACTTGGGTTGCCAGGTGGGAATAAGAGCTGGAGAGAGAGAAACCATTCATTGCCCAGCAGATACAGAGAGAACAGTACAGGATGGACCACTCTGAGGAGGTGACATTTACCATGAAATCTGAATGACAAGGAGCCCACTGGGACAATCTGGGAAGAAATCTCTCTTTTTCAAATATTTATTTATTTAACTTATTTGGCTGCCCTGGGTCTTAGCCTCTGCACATGGAATTTTTGATCTTCACTGTGACCCCTGGAAACTTTTCATTACAGCAAGCAGGATCTTTGAATCGCAACATGCAGAATCTTTGGTGCGGCACGTGGGATCTAGTTCCCTGAGCAGGGATAGAACCCGGTCCAAACCTCTAAGGCAGCAGGAGGGGTTTCTGCCCTTGCGTGGATGCTACCAAAGGTTTTCAGATCTTCACTAATCTTTGAGATCAATCCCGTTTTAGTGACTTGGAAGCAGAGAGGGTAATGAGGTTTGTTGTGGCCCCACCCCTACCTGGGCAGGAGATTTGAACTCAGGTGTCCTCAATCCTTATCCAACACCTCAGCTATCCTCCAGTTGGTCTCCATCCCAAGCAGAGCTCTTTCCTTCCAGGGACCATCATTTATTCTGATCACAGCTTTGGGCCCTATGATAGGTGGTGCCAGGGATCCAAGAATGACCAAGATAGTCCTAACCCTATCCTCTGGAGAATCACAGTCCAGAGGGGATGACAGACACACCCTCCTACTGTGACAACACAGAGCGAGCAGAGCTGGGTTGAAGGAGCCCAGACGGGATCATTGACCCGGACTAGGGGTCAAGGAGGGCTGCCTGGAAGAGGAGGCATCCCAGTTGGGATAGGGAGGGGTTGGACCAAATCCAGGGAAAGAGTGAAGGGACAAGGACATGAAAAGGCCTAGAATGTTCAAAAGCACAGATCTAATCTAATTACCCCAGTGACTTCTCTCAGGACAAAGTCCAAGCTCTCTAGCCAGGCATCTGTCTATTCAATCATTCATTCCTTCAGTCATTCAACAAACCATATCCACTGAATGGAATGTTTTGTTGTTACTGTTTAGTCACTAAGTCGTGTCCGACTCCTTGCGACCGCACGGACTGTAGCCCGCCAGGCTCCTCAGCCCGTGTGATTCTTCAGGCAAGATTGCTGGAGTGCATTGCCATGCCCTCCTCCAGCGGATCTTCCCAACCCAGGGACAGAACCCGAGTCTCTGGCTCTGGCAGGCAGCTTCTTTATACTAGTGACACTCAGGAAGCCCTTCTGACCCACTGATAGGCACCAGATAGAATGAGACAGATGGGGCTCTATGTGGAGGGCAGGTTTCGGTACCAAATCAGGCGGTCAAGAAATATTGCTAAGGAAATAAAGGTAAGATGCAGGAGGACTATATAAGACAGGGCACCCTACCATCTGTGGGGGAAAAAGGCAATCTATATAACAAAAAATATATATGTATACATATAATAATATGTATATAGGCACTTCCTTGGTGGTCCAGTGGTTAAGAATCTGTAAGAATCTGTGCTTCCACTGCAGGGGGCTCGAGTTCAGTCCTGTTAGGTAGATGGGAACTAAGATCCCACATGCCTCCCAGTGACGTAAAAAACTAAATAAAAATAAATGTAAAGTATATGACAAAACTTTTAATAAATAAATAAATGAAAATATTTATTAAAATAAAATATGTAGACAACATATACAAGGGTCTTGTTTTTGTATCCATTCAGCCAGTCTTTGTCTTTTGGTTGGGGCATTCAACCCTTTACATTTAAGGTAATTATTGATAAGTAATTAAATAAAGTTAAAATAAATAAATAAAAATTTATTTAAAATAAATAAAATATATAAAATAAATGAAATACATTTAAAATATATATATAAATGTTTCCGCTGCATCGACTATCTCTGCAAGAATTCACAGAAACCGCTCAGAATGGGAACTTACAGGAAGGAAGTCTTTCGCTTTGTAGTACCGCACCGCACCATGAAACAGTCATCTTCTTGTCTCATGGCTTAGCAGCTGAATGATCTCCAGTAAGTCACTCAATCCTCCAGCCTTAGTTTGCATGACTGTGAAATGGGCTTAAAGGGTAGCATCTGCCTCCAAGGTCGTGGAGGGTGAACCAAGATCATGTGTGTAAAATGCTTGGCTTGGTGTCTGGCAAATCACAGTCCCATGGATTTTAAGCTCCGATGACTTTTAGATATCGATGTTATACCTAAGGGTGAAAGTTAAAAAAAAAAGCGCTCTGTGAGTTCCCGCAGACTCACAGACTGGTGCTTCTGCCCAGGAATGTTCAGGGCCCAGGGACCACTGAGCAAAAGAGCCTGAGAGGTCCCAGGTGGGACCCAGCACCAGGTGGCCAGGCTGGGTGCCAGCAAGCTGCTGGCAGCCTTCCTGGTAGTTAGAGCCCCTGGCAATAGAGAAGCAACCCAGGCCAGCTGGATAACATGAGCGTGGGCCAGGCTTGGTCTAGTCACTGGCCACCTACAGGGGTGCCAGACTGGGAGGAGAGGAAGGGAGAAGGCTCCAGAACTCAAGGGATCCTGGAATCCCAGAACCTTCAGGAAGTACAGAGTGGGTCCCAGCTGTGAGGGCAGGGTTTGAGGATTTGGTTCAGGATTGGCCAGGAATGTCCCAACCCTTGTCCTCCTCAGGCTTGGAGAGAAAAACAGACAACTGGTCTCGGCCAGCTTTCTTGCTATTCAGCCAAACCTCCTACCCAGATTCAGATTTCATCATTAGGAAAAAAAAAAAAAAAGACTCTGAGAAGGAGGTGAGAGGGCCCAGGAGAAGGCTGGGATGAGAACAAGAAGGCCCCTTTTGGTCTCAGTTTGTTGCCTGTGAAACGGGCATAGTTCTGAACTTCATCCTCCCTGAGAGGACTAGGTGTCTGACCTCGGGAGGGACTGAGTAAACTCCAGGGCTTCAGCCTTCTCCATCAAGCCTGTGATCAGGCCTCTCCTCCTACTTCAGATTTGCATTCATGCATTCACTGGACCTTTTCTGATTGCCGGGAGAAATCAGACCTTTTCAAGATTGCCGGGAGAAATATCAAGAACCTCAGATATGCAGATGACACCACCCTTATGGCAGAAAATGAAGAGGAACTCAAAAGCCTCTTGATGAAAATGAAAGAGGAGAGTGAAAAACTTGGCTTAAAGCTCAACATTCAGAAAACTAACATCATGGCATCTGGTCCCATCGCTTCATGACAAATAGATGGGGAAACAGTGGAAAACAGTGTCAGACTTTATTTTGGAGGCTCCAAAATCACTGCAGATGATGACTGCAGCCATGAAATTAAAAGATGCTTACTCCTTGGAAGAAAAGTTATGACCAACCTAGATAGCATATTGAAAAGCAGAGACATTACCTTGCCAACAAAGGTCCATCTAGTCAAGGCTATGATTTTTCCAGTGGTCATGTATGGATGTGAGAGTTGGACTGTGAAGAAAGCTGAGCGCTGAAGAATTGATGCTTTTGAACTGTGGTGTTGGAGAAGACTCTTGAGAGTCCCTTGGACTGCAAAGAGATCCAACCAGTCCATTCTAAAGGAGATCAGCCCTGGGTGTTCTTTGGAAGGAATGATGCTAGAGCTGAAACTCCAGTACTCTGGCCACCTCATGCGAAGAGTTGACTCTTGGAAAAGACTCTGACACTGGGAGGGATTGGGGGCAAGAGGAAAAGGGGACGACAGAGGATGAGATGGCTGGATGGCATCACCGACTCGATGGACATGAGTTTGAGTGAACTCCAGGAGTTGGTGATGGACAGGGAGGCCTGGCGTGCTGCGATTCATGGGGTCACAAAGAGTCGGACACGACTGAGTGACTGAACTGAACTGAACTGGGTGCCCTGTGCCGGGTGGCACTAGAGACCCATCAGTGGCTGAGACAAGCCTAGTTCCTATTCTCCTGGGGTTCAGAATCCAGTGGGATAGACAGACAGTGATGACCCAGAGTGAGTAGGGCTGGAATGGAGGAGCTCAGAGGGAAAACCCAGCTTGGGAAATGGAATCAGGGAAGGCTTCCTGCAAGAGGGGACATTTGAGCTGCATTTGGAAGGATGTCAGAGCCAGACAGTGAAGAGAGGAGGAAACGGGAACAGGCAGAAGATGCAGCAAGGGCAAAGACCTGAAGACGGGAAATTTATGAAACAGAGAGTTCCATCCGGTCAGAGCGTAAGCGGGAAATCACTGAGAACTGAGGCTGCAGAGGTGAGCACTATCAGTCGTGTCCGACTCTTTGCGACCCTCTGTCCATGGGATTCTCCAGGCAAGAATACTGGAGTGGGTTGCCATGCCCTCCTCCAGGGGGTCTTCCTGGCCCAGGGATTGGACCCACATCTCCTGTGGCTCCTGCAATGAAGGCAGATTCTTTACCGCTGAGCCACCAGGGAAGCCTTAGATCAGGTAGACAGAAATAAAAAGACTGAAGTNGTCCATGGGATTCTCCAGGCAAGAATACTGGAGTGGGTTGCCATGCCCTCCTCCAGGGGGTCTTCCTGGCCCAGGGATTGGACCCACATCTCCTGTGGCTCCTGCAATGAAGGCAGATTCTTTACCGCTGAGCCACCAGGGAAGCCTTAGATCAGGTAGACAGAAATAAAAAGACTGAAGTTAAAACCATTGCTTGAACACATGATATCTAAGCACCCTTCTGGGGTCTGTGCAATGGCCAAAGCAGATTCTGCCCTGTCCTCTCGGAGTTTATCACTATGTCACTGTTTCTTACATTTCCCAAGTCTCACAGCTCCCGTTGTCTGTTAAAATGCAGATTCCTGGGCTTCAAGTCTATCTTCCAAAGGGAGGTAAGTACAATCCCACCACGTGCCCAGAGGGGTAGGAGGATGGGAGAATCCTTGAGCTGACCTAAGACATCACACCTGCTGATTCTAGAATTCCCCTCCTTTGATTGGAGTCCAAGTGTTCTAAGCACAGCCTGGACATCTGTATTTTCAAACCCCAGTGTTAACCTATTAATAGGGCATGAAATAAAGTAGCGGGTTCCAAGCAGTTAATTTTTCAAAATGTCAAATAGAGGAGGGGTGTGGGAGGGAGGTTCGAGAGGGAGAGGATACATGCATACGTATAGCTGACTCACTTCGTTGCACAGCAGAAGCTAATACCACATGGTAAAGGAATTATACTCAGATTAAAAAAGTGAAAAAAGGTCAAATAGAACATATTGTACAAGTCATTACTGTTTCGTGAAATTTTAATTTATGTGTGTGTGCATACTTGTTCATATACATACTGTGTTGCATGCAAAATAAACGCTTTATGGTGTCTCTAATTCAAAACAGCTTGGAAAACGGTGGTCGAAGGAGCCCTGCGTGATCTTCCTCCTCAAATTTTTAGACCTATTTCCTCACCTCTTTTTCTCACATGCTTTTCTCTTCAAATCACTAAGATCTTCCGATTTCCCCTCAGGCATCCCCGGAGACTCCATGACCCTGAGGCCGGCTCAGGTGTCCCTCTCGTCTCCACCAGCGACTTGGACACCCTCATCCAGCCCTGTCTGCTCTGGGTGGTCACTCTCTGGGGATGACCCTGTGCCCTCCCTTGGACTGGGGATGGGGACCTCCTCAACCACTGCTGAATCCCCCCAGGCATCACCCTGCATGGCACACAGTAGGGACTCTGGGAGTGTGGGTTGAGTCTTTAAGAAATAGGAAGGAAATGAGGAAGCAGAAACCTTGGGTCTATCAGGGCCAAGAGTCATGGGGACTTCATGCTTTCTGGCCTGGCTGGGAAGCTGCAACTGGGGGTACTGGAGACTGGCCCAGACCTTCCTTTCCTACCTCTCCAGTTATTTATTTAAAAGCTGGCTTGTCTGGGTTGCTCTGCCCCACCTCCCCCAGCTGTGGGCTGTCCAGCCCCTGCAGCTTATGGTGCAACATGTAACTCAGGTTTCTTGAGGCTCAGAGCAGGGAGAGTCGGACAGTGCCCTTCGCCCAGATCAGCCAAGGCTGTAGGAGCTGTTTTCCAAGGAAGTGGACCCTGCCACCACTCCAGGCCTTGCCCTGGGACCCCACAGGTGTCCAGGAGCTTAGGTGACCTGCAGAGAAAGATATTTGAGGCTTCCAGGGAAATAGGCTAAGATGATGGACTCATTGAAAAAGACCCTGATGCTGGGAAAGATTGAGGGCAGGAAGAGAAGGGGATGGCAGAGGACAAGATGGCTGCATGGCATCATCGACCCAGAGGACACGGGTCTGAGCAAACTCCGGGGGACAGTGAAGACAAGGAAGCCTGGCGTGCTGCAGTCCACGGGGTCATAAAGAGTCAGACTCGACATCACAACTGACCAACAGCATCAAGTGGTCAAAGGCAGAGGGGGCAGGGCCGGAGAGGTGTGCCTGCCCACCCCTTAGCTGACCTTGGACTAAGGATTCCCCCTCCGAGCCTCAGATCCTCCGGTCTGAAACAGGATGAGTGGAGTTTCCACCCCAGTGGTGTAAGAGAATGGAAGAAAACGATGTGAGAGGGCACTTTCCTGGCGGTCCAGTGGTTAAGACTGTGCTGGCCCTGGAGGGGGTGCGAGTTCAGTCCCTGGCCAGGAAATTAAGATCCCACATCCAGCAGAGCACAAACAGAAAACAAAACCAAAAAACAAGAAACGGACAAATGGCGTGACCAAAGTCCTTCGCGTGGGTCTGGACGATGTATTTAGAGGCAGCATGTTGGGGAGGCTTTTATTACTGCGATTATTAGCTTTTCTCTTTAGAGAGCCCCGGTCAGAGGCAAGCCAAGCCACAGATGGGGGGAGGCCGAGGGGATGCTGGGCTGCCCTGGGGCTGTAAAGGATGAGGCCCTGTCAGGAACCAGTTCTGAGGGCGGATAACCACAGTTTGTTCCTGTGAGTGTGTGGGCACCATCTCTGAAGGCGGCCGGCCCGAAGGACAAGGACATTATGAGTCTGCAGACAATGGCCACCTCTGACCGCCTGGGGCTAGAGGCCTGGAGTGCCCAGGCCCTCCCACCACTGTGTGCAGCCAGCTGGATCCCGGGAGAAAGGTCCAAAGAGCCCTGGTCTCCCTTTCTGAGAAGAGTGAGGAGCAAGTGGCCTGACTTCGAGAGGTGTTAGAGTCTGCAGTCCAATATGGGGGCGGGTGTCAGAATGCTGATTCCCAGGCCCTGTGCACAATCCTGCTAGAGCTGGGAGAGAGTCTGCATTTCGAGGGGAAGGGTAGGCTGAAGGGGGTACCACCTTGCTGTTGCTGTTGCTCAGTTGCTAAGTCATGTCTGACTCTTTGCAACCCCACAAAGTGTAGCACGCCAGGCTTCCCTGTCTCTCACCATCACCCGGAGTTTGCTCAAACTCACGTCCACTGAGTCGGTGATGCCATCCAACCATCTCATCCTCTGTTGCCCCCTCTTCTTCCAGCCCTCAGTCCTTCCCAGCATCAAGGTCTTTTCCAGGGAGTTGGCTCTTCGCATCAGGTGGCCAAAGGATTGGAGCTTCAGCTTTGGCATTGGGCTCAAGTAATGCCTGCTGCTGCTGCTGCTGCTGAGTCACTTCAGTCGTGTCCGACTCTGTGTGATCCCATAGACGGCAGCCCACCAGGCTACCCCGTCCCTGGGATTCTCCAGGCAAGAACACTGGAGTGGGTTGCCATTTCCTTCTCCAATGCATGAAAGAGAAAAGTGAAAGTGAAGTCGCTCAGTCTGTCTGACTGTTAGCGACCCCATGGACTGCAGCCCACCAGGCTACTCCATCCATTGGATTTTCCAGGCAAGAGTACTGGGGTGGGGTGCCATTGCCTTCCCCGCAAGTAATGCCCGGTCCCGTGAAATCTGAGGACACATTGGAAACCAGTGGGTCTGGGGAATTCCCTGAAGGTCCAGTGGTTAGGATTCAGCGCTTTCACTGCCATAGCCTGGGTTCAATCCCTGGTTGGGGAACTAAGATCCTGCAAGCCTCACATGTATGCATGCATGCATGCTCAGTCACTTAGTCATGTCTGACTCTTTGCAACCCCGTGGACCGTAGCCTGCCAGGTTCCTCAGTTCATGAGATTTTCCAGGCCAAAATACTGGCGTCAGTTGCCATTTCCTTCTCCAGGGGATCTTCCCAACCCAGGGATCAGACCAGGGTCTCCTGCACTGGCAGGGGGGCTCTTTATCACTGAGCCACCTGGGAAGCCCTTGAAAGCCTCACAGCATGGCCAAAATAAAAAGAGAAACCAATGGGTCCAAGTCCCTCTCGGTACAGACAAGGAAGCTGAGTTCCAAAGACTCACAGCTAACTATTGCAGGGGATGAGTTGTAAGCCAAGCCAGCTGGAGTGGTTTATCAGTCCCTGGAAGAGAGAAGGGCCCAATCCATCCAGGACAACGAAGTCTCAAGGTTTTGCAGCCTGAGAAGGACATCAAGATACATTCCATCCATTTTTTTTTTTTCCAAAGTAGTAATGGAAAAAAATTTTTGAGGTAAAATTCACATAAAAATCAACCATTTTAAAGTGTATGACACAGCGGCATTTAGTAACTTCACAATATTGCATAACCATTGCCTCTAGGTAGTTTCAAATCATTCTCATCGCCTTCCCAAAGGAAACCCCACACCCCATCCAGCAGTCAGTCTGCATCCCCTCCCACCGGATCCTGGCAACCGCTGGTCTACTTTCTGTCTCTAAGGATTTGTGTGTTCTGGATGTTTTCAGACAAACGGAATCCTACAACACGTGACTGTGATAGTCTGAGTATTTGCATCCCCTCCCCCCAGCCCAATTTCATATGGTGAAATCTACCTTGCAGCCCTATTCACAAGAGCCAAGAAATGGAAGCCACCTAAATGTCCATCAACAGAGGAATGGATAAAGGAGATGTGGTATATTTATACAAGAACTATTACTCAGTGATTAAAAAAAAATGAAATCATGCCATTTGCAGCAACATGGATGGACCTAGAAATTATTGTACTAAGTGAAGTCAGATAAAGACAAAGATCATATGGTATCACTTACCTGTGGAATCTTAAAAAAAATAATACAAATGAACTTATATACAAAACAGAGATAGACCCACAGACATAGGAAAAACACCAAAACTGTTGGTTACCAAAGAGGAAGCGGGGAAGAATAAATCAGGAGTTTGTGGTTAACATATGTATGCCTGCATGCTCAATCAGTTGCTGTGTCCAGCTCTGCAAACCCCGTGGACCTCTGTAGCCCACCAGGCTCCTCTGTCCATGGGATTCTCCAGGCAAGAATACTGGAGTGGGTTGCCATGCCTTCCTCCAGGGGATCGTCCCAAACCCAGGAATCAAACCTGCATTGCAGGCAGATTCTTTACCACTGACGCCACCTGTATATGAGGGAAACCACAGCGTGCACGCACGCATACTCACACACACACACACACATATACATAAAATAGATAACCAACAAGGGTCTACTATACTCAGTATCTTGTAATAACCCATAAAGGAAAAGAAGCTAAAAAAATATATGCATGTAAAGAAAAAAAAAAGTAACCCCCAAGGTGACAATGGTAGGAGGTAGGGCCTTTGGGAAATCAGTAGGTTATGAGGGTGGTGCCCTAAGATTGGGATTATCGCCCTTATAATAGAGGCTCCAGAGAAATGCCTCACCCCTTCTGACCATGTGAGGAGGATACAGTGAGAAATCTACAACCCAGAAGAGCACTCTCAGCCCACCATTTACTCTAATTGTGGACTTGCAGCCTCCAGAACTGTGAGAAATACATTAAAAAAAAAATAAATTTTCCTGGCCACGCTACTTAGCTTGTGGGACCTTGCCAGGAACTAAGGGAGTTCAAACGCATGCCCCTTGCATTGAAAGAGCAGTCCTAACCACTGGCCCGCCAGGAAGTCCTGAGAAGTGCATCTATGTCGCTCATAAGCCACCCCAGCTGTGCTTTTTGTTCGAGCAGCATCCCTAACAAGCTAAAGCAGTAACCTTTTTGCATCTGGCCTATTTCACAGGGCCATCCACCCAATATTTTGATTTAACCATAAAAACTAATATTTACTGAACATTTAACTAGATCCCAGGTACTACCCCAAAGACTGTACGTGCGTTACTCTACCTGAGGCTCTAAACAAGCAGGTGTGGTGGGTGGGGTCCTATTACTGTCTTCATTTTATAGTCCAATAAACAAGAGTACAGAGAAGTATGGTGTGCTCCAGTTTATGGGGCCGAAAAGAGCTGGACACGACTGAGCGCCTGAACGACAGAGTTGTTGTATGATTGGTAAGTGGTAGAGTCAGGCTTTTTTTCCTCTTTGTGTTTTTATTCTTTTTTTTTTTTTTTTAGCATCGTCAGCCTCATCACTTTTACACTATGGTAAAAGATGCATAATGTGACAGTGACCCTGTCAACCATTTTCAAGAGTTCAGTGTTCTTGTGTTCTTGTCCCAGTCCTGTGTAACCATCGCCCCTACCTGGTTCTGAATATTTTTCATCACCCCAGGATTTGAACCCGGAAATGGCAGTCCACTCCAGTATTCTTGCCTGGAGAATCCTGTGGACAGAGAAGCCTAGTAGGTTACAGTCCACAGGGTCGCAAAGAGTCGGACACGACTGAGCGACTTCACCTTTCTACCTCCAGAACCCAAGCAGCTCTTCCTACCCTGCCTCTCAGTTGAAGAATTTATTTATTTTTCTCAAAACATATATTTATTTCTTTATTTGGCTGTGCTGGGTCTCAGTTGAGGCTTCCCGGGTGACGCTAGTGGTGAAGAACCCGCCTGACAATGCAGGATATGTAAGAGACTGGGGTTCGATCCCTGGGTCGGGAAGATCCCGTGGAGGAGGGCTTGGCAACCCACTCCAGTATTCCTGCCTGGAGAATCACCATGGACAGAGGAGCTTGGCGGGCTCCAGCTCATAGGGTGGTGAAGAGTCGGACACAACTGAAGCGACTGAACACACGGGCATCTGGGATCTTTAGTTGCAGCATTCGAGATCTAGCTCCCTGATGAGGGACTGAACCCAGGCCCCCTGCACTGGTAATGTGAAGTCTTAGCCGCCAGATCACCAGGGAAGTCCCCTCAGTTGAAGAATTTAGCATGGGGGCAAGAATTAGTCTTCTCCCTGGAGTTCACCCTGCAGGATGTTATGAACCTATCAGGTTATCCGCCACGCCCAGTCAGGATCTGGGTTTACGAACCCAGGTTCTGGACTGTTTTCTCTGCCTAGAACCTCCTTTTCCATCTCTAACTCTTTGCCTCCTCTGACCATGAGGGAGTTTTCTAAAGGTATGCATGCGTGCGTGCTCAATCTGTTCATTTGTGTCCGACTCTTTTGCGACCCCATGGACTGTAGCCTGCCAGGCTCCTGTTCATGGGATTCTCCAGGCAAGAATACTGGAGTGGGCTGCCATACCCTCTTCCAGGGGATCTTCCTGACCCAGAGGTCGAATCCACATTTCTTGCGTCTCCCTCATTGCAAGTGGATTCTCTACCTGCTGAGCCACCTTTCTGAAGGCAGGGGTGCCAAAGGGTCCTGATGTTGAAGAACAGAACTTACAGGCCAAGACTGGCTTCATGGAATCATCAGAACTCCTGAAACCAGCTGTGCCTGAAACCAGTCGACTCGATGATCTCTTTACTCAGATGAGCTGATCAATTCCCGACTTTGCAGAAGACAGTTACCCTGGGGTTTTCAGCCTCTTGAAACAAAAAGGAACATAATTGGGACGTCCTTGGCGGTCCAGTGGTTAGGACTTTGAGCTTCCACTGCAGGGGGCATAAGTTCAGTCCCTGGTTGGGGAAATAAGATTTCGCGTGCCGTGAAGTGTGGCCAAAACTAAAATAAACGATTTTTTTTTTTAAAGAGACAGAACCAATGGAGTAGGAGTTAGCCAGGTGATAAAGATGCTGGGAAGTAATTCCCAGGGAAGGGACAGGCATGAACAAACAAGAGTGGGTGGGAACATGGCCCATTTCGGGAGACAAACAGCAGATGATCAAGGTGACTGCAATGTGGAATTTACGAGGGGTCACAGCGGGGTCATGGTGCCACCCTCCACTTGCAGAAAGAAAAGGACAAGGCCTGACGATGAGGGGCCTAGACCTTGGGAAAAACCCGAAGGCTTTGTCCTGGGAGCAGCAGAAGTCATCTAAGGATTTAAACAGCAGAGTGACACAATCAGATCTGCGTCCTTAGAAGAAGCCTCTGCACTCTGACCCACTTGCTGGAGGCTGTGGATATTGGTACAGCCTCCATGGAGATGTATTAGGCAAGAGGCATTCACATTAGAAGGTCCCATGGCCTCTGACACAGCAGTTCCTCAAGGAGTCGATTCTACAGTTATAGGCACACACATAGGAAATCAACACTGTTTGTGTGCGTAAGAGACTGGACGTTAGTCAAACAACCATTAGGAAGGTAGCAGCAAACTATCTGCTATCCATCTGTGCATTGGAGTACTATGCAGCTTTACAAAAGAATGGGCCACATCTCTATGCATTAGGTTGGTGGGCTGGTAAGTGTTTAACTGCCAGGTCTGTGGGGGAAGAAACAGTCACATGTAGCGTTTGCCAGTGTCTGTGGCGCTAGTGGTAAAGAACCAATCTGCCAAGGCAGGAGACATAAGAGACGTGGGTTTGATCCTTGGGTCGGGAAGATCCCCTGGAGGAGGGCAGGGCAACCCACTCCATTTTTCTTGCCCAGAGAATCCCCATGGACAGAAGAGCCTGGCGGGCTACAGTCCATCGGGTTGCAGAGTCACACACGACTGAAGTGACTTAGCACACAGGCACGCACGGAAGTGTTCCATCATAGCTGATTGTAAGCCACCAACGTGGCCTCACTGAAGGCAGAACTTGGAAGATCTCCTCAATAGCTCACCATGATGTGAGATTTTCATAACCTTTGGAGCAAAGATAGCAGTAAGATGTAGTATAACAGCTGATGTTATTCAGTTGCTCAGTTGTGTCCGACTCTTTGTGACCCCATAGTCAGAAGCACGCCAGGCTTCCCTGTCCTTCACCATCTCCCGGAGCTTGCTCAAACTCATGTCCATTGAGTCGGTGATGCCATCCAACCATCTCGTCCTCTGTCATCCCCTTCTCCTCCTGCCTTCAATCTTTCTTGGCATCAGGGTCTTTTCTAATGAGTCGGCTCTTTTGCATCAGGTGGCCAAAGTACTGGAGCTTCAGCTTCAGCATCCGTCCTTCCAATAAATATTCAGGATCGATTTCCTTTAGGATGACAGTTAAGAAGCGATAAATTGCGCCTATTTTTCGTTGTGCATAATGGAATTTTTTGAGTTGTTTAGTCATTAGGTCATGTTCGACTCTTTGCCGCCACATGGACTGTAGCCCGGCTTTCTCCTCTGTCCAGTGGATTTCCCAGGCAACGTACAAACTTATTGAGTTGTAAATTTTTATAATTTAAGTTTTAGTAAAAGCTATCCTTAATGACAGGCTTGCACAATTCCCGGAAATTTAGCAATCAGCCCTCACAAACTGTTACGAGTTGGCACCCACACACCACGGAACAGCTTCAAGATGAAACAGCAAAGTCAATTTACGGACAAGGCTCTGTAGGACTGTATCTCACCCCCCACATATACACATGCCCTCCCCATTACTTCTCCTTTCCAGGATAGATCTGGAACACTTCTGGCTCACACCTACCTCAGGGCATTTGCACTTGCTGTTATCCCTCTCCCACTCACATAACCCACATGACTCACTTCCTTACCTCCTCCGGGCCTTTACTCAAATGCCACCTTTATCGAGGCCTTTTCTGACCACGCTGTTAAAAAAATAGAAACCTTCCAGCCTCCTCAACACTCTACCTTCTTTCTGCTACTGCTGCTGCTAAGTCGCTTCAGTCGTTTCCGACTCTGTGCGACCCCATAGACGGAAGCCCACCAGGCTCCCCCCATCCCTGGGATTCTCCAGGCAAGAACACTGGGGTGGATTGCCATTTCCTTCTCCAATGCATGAAAGTGAAAAGTGAAAGTGAAGTCGCTCAGTCGTGTCCGACTCTTAGAGACCCCATGGACTGCGGCCCACCAGGCTCCTCCATCCATGGGATTTTCCAGGCAAGAGTACTGGAGTGGGGTGCCATTGCTTTCTCTGCTTGCCTTATATTTTAGCAACAGCACTGACTGTGCCATCTGACCTACTATGCAATGTTAAAATGTATTAATACCTGCCAGGGCTTCCCTGGTGATCCAGTGGTTAATACTCCACTCTTCCAATGAAGGGGGCGTGGCTTTGATCCCTGGTCTGGAAATTAAGATCACACATGCAGGGCTAAGACCCCACATGACCCTGCAGCCAAAAAAAAATGTACTTGTCATTTTATTCGTTGACTGTCTGTCTCCCCCACTAGAATATTAGCTCCTTGAAGGAAGGGGGTTCTGTCCGTTTTCTTCTCTGCTTAAATCCAGTGCCTAGAAGAGTGCCTGGCATATAGGGTGCTCAGTTCAGTTCAGTTCANAACTCTATCTGTCAGATCTAGGCCCTTAAATCTATTTCTCACTTCCACTGTATAATCATAAGGGATTTGATTTAAAGGAAGTTAAAGTGATGAGCTAAAGAAAGTGTGATCTGAGCTTAATGTCCAAGCAATAGTGGTAAGTAATAAGGTCCTATAGGCAGGCAAGGCAGACCACAGATGCTTTGCAGGGCCTGTTACAATCTTTGGATTTTACCCTGAGTGAAACGGATTTTACGCTGAGACCGTGTTAGAAGATGTTAAAGCAGGAAGAAACATGATCTAATTTGAATATTTAGAAGACAGTTCCAGCTTTCTGGTAGAGGACAGAATAGAGATTGTTGCAGAAGTCCAAGTGAGGAAAGGTGGAAGTCTTTGGGGCATTATGGTTATTCATGTTTTATAGAGCGTAAATCTTTATTTAATCCCAACCACAAGCAGCTAAGCAATGTGTGCAGTTTAATCATTCTAGGTATTCTGCAGAACTTGTTACATTGTCCTCATCTAGGAGATGTTCTTAGTGATGCTTTCTAAGACCCACTTGACTTCACATTCCAAGATGTCTGGCTCTAGATTAGTGATCACATCCTCATGATTATCTGGGTCGTGAAGATCTTTTCTGTACAGTTCTTCTGTGTATTCTTGCCACCTCTTCTTAATATCTTCTGCTTCTGTTAGGTCCATACCATTTCTATCTTTTATCGAGCCCATCTTTGCATGAAATGTTCCCTTGGTATCTCCAATTCTCTTGAAGAGATCTCTAGTCTTTCCCATTCTGTTGTTTTCCTCTATCTCTTTGCATTGATTGCTGAAGAAGGCTTTCTTATCTCTTCTTGCTATTCTTTGGAACTCTGCATTCAGATGCTTATATCTTTTCTTTTCTCCTTTGCTTTTCGCCTCTCTTCTTTTCAGTGCTATTTGTAAGGCTTCTCCAGACAGCCATTTTGCTTTTTTGCATTTCTTTTCCATGGGGATGGTCTTGATCCCTGTCTCCTGTACAATGTCACGAACCTCATTCCATAGTTCATCAGGAACTCTGTCTATCAGATCTAGGCCCTTAAATCTATTTCTCACTTCCACTGTATAATCATAAGGGATTTGATTTAGGTCATACCTGAATGGTCTAGCGGTTTTCCCTACTTTCTTCAATTTAAGCCTGAATTTGGAAATAATAAATATTTATTGAATAAATGAGTATACACTTAAAAAAATGAAGCATAGACTATTTACAATGGCCAAGACATGGAAGCCACTTAAGTATCCATCAACAAACGAATGGGTAAAGACGATGTGGTACATAGACAGAACAGAATACTCAGTTCAGTTCAGTTCAGTCGCTCAGTCGTGTCCGACTCTTTGCGACCCCATGAGTCGCAGCATGCCAGGCCTCCCTGTCCATCACCAACTCCTGGAGTTCACTCAGACTCACCTCCATCGAGTCCATGATGCCATCCAGCCATCTCATCCTCGGTCGTCCTCTTCTCCTCCTGCCCCCAATCCCTCCCAGCATCAGAGTCTTTTCCAGTGAGTCAACTTTTCACGTGAGGTGGCCAAAGTACTGGAGGTTCAGCTTTAGCATCATTCCTTCCAAAGAAATCCCAGGGCTGATCTCCTTCAGAATGGGCTGGTTGGATCTACTTAGCCATAAAAGAAGAATGAACTAATGCTATCTGCAGCAACGTGGATGGATCTAGAGATTATCACACAAAGTGAAGTCAGAGAAAGAAAAATATCATATGATATCACTTATATGTGGAATCTAAAAAATAATCCAACAGACGGGGAATTCCCTGCGGTCCAGGAGACACGAGTTAGCAGCTGAACAACAACCACAACCACCAGTGGGCAGGACTCAGTCGTTTCACTGCTGAGGTCTTGGTCAGATCCCTGCTCGGGAAACTAAGCGCCCACAAGCCTCGCTGTGGCCAAAAAAAAAAAAAAAAAGATTAACTTATTTAAAAAACAGAGTCAGACACAGAAAACAGATTTAAGGTTACCAAAGGGGAAAGGAGGGAGAGATGAATTAGGAGTTTGGGATTGACAGGTACAAGCTACCATATATACACTAGATAAATAAGGACCTATTGTATATAGCACAGGGAACTCTGTTCAAGCTCTTCTAATAACCTATAACCTGGGCAAACTCTGGGAGATGGTGAAGGATAGGAAAGCCTGGCGTGCTGCCGTCCATGGGGTCGTGCAGAGTCAGACATGACTTGGCAACTGAACAATAACAGCAACAATAACCCAAAATGAAAAACAATCTGAAAATAGACCCACACATATATATCTAAATCACTTTGCTGTATACATTGTATACATTGTAATCTCCTCAACATTGTAAATCAACTCTAGGTCAGTTTTTTAAAAATGAATAAAAATTTTTTAAATAAGCTGCAGAATGGTGTAAATAACCTGAATAATATTCCCCTAGCTGTACTTACATATGACAGTCTCTGGGAGAAAATCCAAGAGACTGCCGGCCTCCCAGGAAGCGCTCCGGGGGAACGGAGACAAGAAAGGTTTCGCTGTATCCCTTGTGTACCTTTGGAAATCTGTGCCATGTGCCTTTAATTACCTATTAATATTTTTTCTCAAGTGTTCTATTAAAAGTACTGCCACAGGCTGCCGTGGGGAGCTGGGACACCGAGGAAAGCGATCCTGAGCCAGGAGGAGGCCAGGGCAGTGACCCGGGAGCGGGGGCGGATGCGGCTGCCAAGCCTTCATGGGGTGTTCCAGAAGGGCCGGCTGTGGAATGTTCTCCACCAAGCCCTTAGAAGGCTCTGGGAGGCCAGGCCTGTCCCTCAAGCCTGGGGTTTTTGCAAGCCAGACAGGCGTGTCTCCCAGAAAAAGGCAGCTCCGCCTCTACATAAAAAGATCCCTGTAAGAGTCCACTTTCCCCAGCCGGTCAGCGTCAGCGGATAAAAGCTCCTCTCTCTTGCTCTCCCTCTGCCTTCCCACTCATCCTCTGACCTTCTCCTCTCTCCCCCCACTCCCTGCTCCTCTCCCCGCCTCCTCCTCCTGCTTCCCTGCTTCCCTCATCTGGAGCCTCCCTCCAGCCACACACCACCTCCCCAACGCCTCTGAAACACCAACTGCCTCTCCAAAGGCTCCGTGCCTTTGTCCCTTCTGTTCCCTCTGCCTGGAACTCCTTTCCCCTGCCTCTTCCCTGGACCTTGGTTTAGCCCGGAGGTCTTAGCTTCCTTCCTTCACGTCACAGAGATTTACCAGGCATCAAGGGTTTGTCAGGCGCCCTGCCAGGGGTCAGGGAGCAAGCACTAAGGAGAGGCCACATCCTAGCTGGGAAGGGGAGGAAACAAAGGAGTCAGCAGGAACTAGAAACAAGAGAATTCTTTAAAAGAATTAAAAACGGCAAGAGTAAGTGGTCTGCAGTCTGAATGAGGAGAAGGAGTTCACCTGGTGAAGAACTGGGAAGAGAGAATCAGGAGGAGGGAACAGCAAGTGTGATGGCTCACAGGATGAGAATGAGCTCGGAGAGTTGTGAAATCAGAAAGAAGGCCAGTGTGGCTAGATTTGAGGGAGTGAGGGAAAGTGTCATCAGAGGCAGCCGGAAAGGTAGGTTTCCATGAGGGATGTCAGAGACTCTGCAAGGAGCTGGGTGTCCCCTCCTCCAGGAAGCCCTCCTTGACTGCATCAGGCTCCCTCACCCTAATCCTGTTCACTCTAGGTTGTAGTTCCCTGGTCACAGACCTGTTTCCCTCTCTGCCCTGTGAAGTCAGAGCCAGTCACAACTGTGTCTCCAGCACTACCCAGCACAAGCCTGAGTACACAGCAGGTGCTCATTAAATGCCCTGGTCATCACCAGGAAGGCCTGCCTTCTCTGCCTCCTGACCTCTCTTCTGCTTACGCCTCTTTCTGACCCAGCCCGGCCTCTTTCATCCCATCCTCAAAGGATCCTCTGGGGAGGATCCCCAGCCTCTTTCATCTTATCCTCAAAGGCCCATGTGGGGATGATTCCCAGTTCTAGCCACCTCTGATGGGCTGCAGGCCCAAGATGAAGGCTCTGAAGTGGTCAGATCAAACATCTCTAGAGCTGGCCTTGGGCTGGGCCGGCATGGGGGAGGCTCAGAGGAGATGCAGCTTCCCAGGCAGGAGTGTTCTAGAATGGAGGATGGGGGGGTTGAGGAGGAGGGAGCACGTGGAGCCAGCCAAGGGGCCCGTTTGTTTCCCCATGGCCATAAACACATAGCTTCCAGTTGCTGACTCATTTCATGCCAGGTGCTGGGCTAATTTTTAAACTATTGTCATTTATTAATTTAAATGGATAAGATCTGGTCGGGGTGCCAAATTCAGAAGACTCGAAAGGCCTGTGGGAGGGGGGCTTCCCTGGGGGCTCAAGGGTAAAGAATCTGCCTGCCAATGCAAGAGACAAAGGTTCGATCCCTGGTTCCAGGAGGATGCCTCAGAGCAACTAAGCTCATGCGCCACGACTACCGAGACTGTGCTCTGGAGCCCAGGAGCCGCAGCTGCCGAAGACTGTGGTCCCCAGGGCTCGTGTTCCACAACGAGAGAGGCCACCGCAACGAGAAGCCCGTATACCGCAGCCAGCGAGTAGTCCCTGCTTGCTGCCACTAGAGAAAGACTAAGCGCAGCAACAAAGACACAGTGCAGCCAAAAAATAAAATAAATCAATCAATTAAAAAAAATTGTAAAGTCTAGGAAGCAAACCCACTGACATCAAAAAATGAAAGGATGAGCAAAAAACACAGTATGTCTACACAATGGAATATTATTAAGCTGCCATCTTTATGTGCTACCATTATGCTGGCATGAATGAGCAGGATGAAGTTCTCGAGAGCATCAGCAAGGCCAAAATGAGAGGCAGATGCCAAGTTCTTGTTAGGCTACGTTCCAAAGTCATTTTCCAGCTTTTAATAGTGATGATGAAGCGTGATTACATTGGCAAATTTGAAAACACTGATGACCACAGAGCAGGGTGAATTGTTGTGAACCTCACAAGCCCGTCCCGTTAGTTTAGCTTCATTGTTCTGACAATCACAACTGGCATTGGGCACCAAGAGGAAGCTAGACAGAAACACACAGGAGGGACAGTCCTCAGATTCTTTTTTCTAGAGATATAACAAAGCATACACATAAAATACCTCAATGGAAAAAAAAATGAAGTGAAATTCTGACACACGTTACAACACAGAGGAACCTTGAAAATCTTTTGCTAAATGGAATAAGCCAGACACAAAAGGACAAATATTGTACTGGTTCACGTACACGAAGTACCTAGAATAGGTACATTCACAGAGAAAGGAGAATAAAGGTTATCAGGAGCTAGGAGGAGCGAGTGGGGAGTTATTGCCTAATGGGTACAGGGTGTCTGCTGGGGATGATGAAAAAGCTGTGGAAATGGATAGTGGTGATGGTAGCGTTACATTATGAACATGCTTAATGATACCAGACTGTACATGCTAAAATGGCAATTTTTTAAAGAAAAACTGAAGTATGATTGATTTTGTGCATAACCTTACTAGCATGCAAAATGGATGCAATTGTTCAGGAGTTCGAACATTATTTGGCACTACCTTTCTTTGAGATTGGAATGAAACAACTTGCTGACATATTGAGTGCAGTGCTTTAACAGCATCATCTTTTAGGATTTAAAAACAGCTCAGCTGGTTTTCCCAGTAGTCATGTACAGATATAAGAGTTGGACTATAAAGAAAGCTGAGCACCAAAGAATTGATGCTTTTGAACTGTGGTGCTGAAGAAGACTCTTGAGAGTCCCTTGGACTGCAAGGAGATCAAACCAGTCAATCCTAAAGGAAATCAATCCTGAATATTCATTAGAAGGACTGANTGTACAGATATAAGAGTTGGACTATAAAGAAAGCTGAGCACCAAAGAATTGATGCTTTTGAACTGTGGTGCTGAAGAAGACTCTTGAGAGTCCCTTGGACTGCAAGGAGATCAAACCAGTCAATCCTAAAGGAAATCAATCCTGAATATTCATTAGAAGGACTGATGCTGAAGCTGAAGCTCCAGCTCCAATACTTTGGCCACTTGATGCAAAGAGCCAACTCATCGGAAAAGACCCTGATGCTGAGAAAGATTGAAGGCGAAAGAAGGGAGCAGCAGAGGATGAGATGGTTATATAGCATCACTGACTCAATGGACATGAATTTGAGTAAACTCCAGGAGATAGTGAAGGATGGTGACTGCAGCCATGAAATTAAAAGACTCTTACTCCTTGGAAGAAAAGTTATGACCAACCTAGATAGCATATTCAAAGGCAGAGACATTACTTTGCCAACAAAGGTCCATCTAGTCAAGGCTATGGTGTTTCCAGTGGTCACGTATGGATGTGAGAGTTGGACTGTGAACACCACAATTCAAAAGCATCAATTCTTCCAGTACTTTGGCCACCTCATGCGAAGAGTTGCCTCATTGGAAAAGACTCTGATGCTGGGAGGGATTGGGGGCAGGAGGAGAAGGGGACGATAGAGGATGAGATGGCTGGATGGCATCACCGACTCGATGGACATGAGTCTGAGTGAACTCCGGGAGATGGTGATGGACAGGGAGGCCTGGCGTGCTGCGACTCATGGGGTCGCAAAGAGTCGGACATGACTGAGCAACTGAACTGAACTGAAGATCATGGTTTTTAAACAACTGGTGGACCACTGGACCAAGTCCACCAGAATGGGTTCTTTGGAATGATTGCATAAGGATTCACAGAGTGGACCTCCCTAGTTGTCCAGTGGTTAAGAATCTGCCTGCTAACGCAGGGGACACAGGTTGAGTTCCTGGCCTCGGAAGATACCGCATGCCACGGAGCAACGAAGGCCCTGCATCACATCTACCGAAACCTGTGTCCTAGAGCCGGGGAGCCGCAATCACCCGGCCCACACTCCGCAACAAGAGAAGCCACTGCAATGAGAAGCCGATGCACCACAACACAAGAGAGAACAGCCCTCGCTTGCTGCAACCAGAGAAAGCCCACAGGCAACAACGAAGATAAATAAAACTAAATCATAAAATAATAAATAAATTTTTTTTAAAGATTTCACATGAGGAGACTGTCATTTATTCACCCCAGAACAGGTTTCATCTTTGACTCTCAGCTTCTAACTGCTGTGCTGTTGTCTAGTAGTCAGTCAGTCGTGTCTGACTCTTTGTGACCCCGTGGACTGCAGCACACCAGGCTTCCCTGTCCTTCACTGTCTCCCGGAATTTGCTCCAATTCATGTCCATTGAGTAGGTGATGCCATCCAACCATCTCATCCTCTGTCACCCGCTTCTCCTCCTGCCCTCAATCTTTCCCAACATCAGGGTCTTTTCCAATGAGTCAGCTTTTTGCATCAGGTGGCCAGAGTATTGGAGCTTCAGCTTCTGCATCAGTCCTTCCAAGGAATATTCAGGGTTGATTTCCTTTTGGATTGACTGATTTGTCCTTGATGTCCAAGGGACTCTCAAGAGTCTTCTCCAGTACCACAGTTTGAAAGCATCAATTCTTTGGTGCTCAGCCTTCTTTATGGTCCAATTCTCACATCCTGTAGTTCACACCCAGCCTATAAGCCCTCACCTCCTGGAGGTTTGATTTCTATGGCATGCTTTCTCAGCAGTAGAGTTGTTAGGTCAAGGGCAAAATGTTTTTGTTTTTTTTTTAAAGAACTTTTTTTTTAATGTGGACGATATTAAAAGTCTTTATTGAATTTGTTACAATATCACTTCTATTTTGTTTTGTTTTTTGGCTGCAAGGCATGTGGGAGCCTGGATCCCCGATCTGGCATGCTGGACCTCAGTTCCTTGATCAGGGATCAAGCCTGTAACCCCAAATTCATGTATCCCTGAGTTGGAAGCACAGAGTCTTAAACACTGGGATGCCAAGGAAATCCCAGGAAGACACATTGAAAACAAATTTTTATTGGGAATTCCTTGGTGATTCAGTGGTTATAGGACCCAGAAATTTCTCTTCTGGGGCCCAGGTTCGATGGCTAGTGGGAGAACTAGGATCCAAAAATTCACGCAGTAGATCCAAGGTAGAAACCAGATTGCATGGGGAGGGAGTGAGGTGAGGAAGGGAGATTTGGAAGAATCCTGGAAGGCTTCTTAGAGAAAGAAGTAAGGCTGGTAAAAGAAGGAATCCCAGGCAAGTAAAGGTCTTCCAGATAATAACATTCTCCAGCATATGACCCTGGCTGTTTCCTTGGAGTTGGGAGCCAGATCCCATCCTTTGGCCCAAAGGGATAGAGACATTGTCACCATGACAACCGGGCATCCTCAGGACAGCGAGGTCTGTTCCAGCCAGATGCCCTTTGGATGGAATTAGAGTGATAGGGGATAAAAATAGCAGCTTTCAGTTCAGTTCAGTTCGGTCGCTCAGTTGTGTCCGACTATTTTCGACCCATGGACTGCACACCACGCCTCCCAGTCCATCACCAACTCCCAGAGTTTACTCAAACTCATGTCTGTTGAGTCAGTGATGTCATCCGGCCATCTCATCCTCTGTTGCCCCTTCTCCTCCTGCCCTCAATCTTTCCCAGCATCAGGGTCTTTTCCAACGAGTCAGCTCTTTCCATCAGGTGGCCAAAGGATTGGAGTTTCAGCGTCAACATCAATCCTTCCGACGAACACCCAGGACTGATCTCCTTTAGGATGGACTGGTTGGATCGCCTTGCTGTCCAAGAGACTCTCAAGAGTCTTCTCCGACACCACTGTTCACCTTCCATTTTGAAGCTCAACAGTCAGTCTACCACCTGCTGTGCTGGCTGGTTGCAACCAATGGTGGACCCCGAGCTGTCTGGCCCTCAGTCCTCTAGCTTCTCTCACTCTTTCCTGTCCTAATTCTTGGGCTTTTCCAAATGCCCAGAAATGACTGTTTCAGCACATTGCTCTTCAGTGCCTTGACCTCTTCTCCCCCAAAGATCTTGCCTTCCACTCTCTCTCAGCTCCTCCCGCCCTCTTCAGATCAGAGAATACAACTTGTCACAACCAAGAACCACAGTTTGCTCCCTCCACAGTCTCAGCTTCAAACATCCCTCCCGGGCCCACCATGTGAAACTCTCCTGCTTACCCATCAGTTAGTTATTCTTTAGTCACTGAGTTGCAGCCAACTCTTTTGCAATCCCATGGACTGTAGCCCGCCAGGCTTCTCTGTCCATCAGATTACCCCAGGCAAGAATATTGGAGTGGACTGCCATTTCCTTCTCCAGAGGATCTTCCCATCCCAGGGATCGAACCTGAGTCTCCTTCATTGGCAGGCAGATTCTTTACCACTGAGCCACCAGGAAAGCCCTACCCAACTCCGAAATTCCTTCACCGTCCCCAGGACTTCCATTCCATTAATCTGATCCTTTTCAGCTGTCTCCATTCCCTTGATGACTACTCTGCCCTTACCCAGCGTAGAGCGTGTAGCTGGTCATTGCAAATTCTCTTGATCACCCTCAACCCTTGGTCCCTCTGACTCATCAGTCTCAAGGAGAAGACCACCCCCCACACACACCCAGCAACTCTCCCCCTATGGTGGGCGGTCCCTGAGAGCATCTTAGTGGGTCTACTCTTACTTCAGGACCATGAACCTCTAGGGGGCGCTCATGTTGTCCAGCAACTCAGATCCCTAGCCACTGGGCTCCTCTGGACTATATATCCTACCAGGCTCCTCTGTCCATGGAATTTTCCAGGCAAGAGTACTGGAGTGGGTTGCCATTTCTTCTCCAGGGGATCTTCCCGGCGCAGGGATTGAACCCAAGTCTCCCGCACTGCAGGCAGACGCTTTACCCTCTGAGCCACCAAGGCTCCTCCAGTACCTGTTAATATATATATATTTTAAATTGTTGTTAAAAATACATAAAATAAAATTTTACCATTTTATACTGGACAGGGTGTGGAGAAAAAAGAATCCTCCTATACTGTTGGTAGAAATGTAAACCGATGCAGCCACTATGGAAAACAGTATGGAGGTTTTAAAAATAGAGTTACCACTTGATCCAGTAATCCCATTCCTGGGCATATATCTGGAGAAATGAAAACTCGAGTTTGAAAAGTTACATGCACACCAGTGTTCATAGCAGCACTGTTTACAGTAGCCAGGATGTGTAAGCAGATGAATGGATAATGAAAATGTGGTATATATATAAATATATATGTGTGTATAGAATGGAATACTACTCAGCCACAAAAAAGAATGAATAATGCCATTTGCAGCAACATGGATGGACCGGGAGATTATCATACTAAGCGAAGTGAGTCAGAGAAAGACAGATATATCACTTCCGCATGGAATCTAAAAAATAATACAAAGGAACTTATTTATGAAACAAACAGACCCCCATAGAAAACTAAATGTTGGTTACCAAAGGAGAAAGTTAGGAGTTTGGGATTAACAGATACACACTATTTGATATAAAATAGATAACAACAAGAATTTACTGAGTAGCACAGGGAAACTATGTTCAATATCTTTAATAACCTATAAAGGAAAAGAATCTGAAAAAAATCTATATGTGTATCTGAGTCACTTTGCTGTACACTTGAAACTAACGGAATATTGTAAGTCAATCACTTGTTGCTTATTAAGTCGTGTCCGACTCTTCACATTGCAAAGGACTGCAGTACACCAGGCTTCCCTTCAGTTCAGTTCAGTCGCTCAGTCGTGTCCAACTCTTTGCGACTCCATGAATCGCAGCACACCAGGCCTCCGTGTCCATCACCAACTCCCGGAGTTCACTCAGACTCACGTCCATCGAGTCGGTGATGCCATCCAGCCGTCCCATCCTCTGTCGTCCCCTTCTCCTCCCTGCATCAGAGTCTTGATCCCCAATCCCTCCCAGCATCAGAGACTTTTCCAATGAGTCAACTCTTCACATGAGGTGACCAAAGTACTGGAGCTTCAGCTTTAGCATCATTCCCTCCAAAGAACAATCCAGGACTGATCTCCTTTAGAATGGACTGGTTGGATCTCCTTGCAGTCCAAGGGACTCTCAAGAGTTCTTCCAGGCAAGAATACTGGGATGGGTTGCCATTTCCCACTCCAGAGGATTTTCTCAACCCAAGGATCAAACCCGAATCTCCTGCATCTCTAGGATTGTCAGATGGATTCTTTACTGCTGAGCCACCTGGGAAGACTTATATACAAATATATATTAATATTTTCATGTATTAATATTCCTAAATAACTCTAATCTTTCTGTATATATATATAATACTCCTATATGTTTCTATATGTAGTATTTATATGTAATACATGTGTTTTTACATATAATAGTAAATATATATAGTATCTGTGCCTATTAATAAAAGTTTTCCTAATATATCATATTACCATGTATATTCTTTTTTTTCCCCCATGTATATTCTTATAGCTGTAACTACGTATATAAGGTAATGGTGCATAAAATATTCTTAAATATAATATTTATACTTGCTTACTGCTATTGCTAAGTTGCTTCAGTCGTGTCTGACTCTGTGCAACCCCATAGATGGCAGCCCACCAGGCTCCCCCATCCCTGGGATTCTCCAGGCAAGAACACTGGAGTGGGTTGCCATTTCCTTCTCCAATGCATGAAAGTGAAAAGTGAAAGTGAAGTCGCTCAGTCGTGTCCGACTCTTAGTGACCCCATAGACTGCAGCCTTCCAGGCTCCTCCATCCCTGGGATTTTCCAGACAAGAGTACTGGAGTGGGGTGCCTTTGCCTTCTCCGTTATACATGCTTATATATATGCTATTCCCACATACCATTCATAAATATATTTATATTAATATATCACTCATGTGTTTCTCTATATAATATTCCTATATAAATTTCCATATGCAGAACATGTCTAAATATATTCATATATACATAATATTCTTATAGACAATGATCCTATATACAGCATGTTTTTGTATTTCTATATACTATACTTCTACTTAATTAATATTTATATATATTATATATATAACCCTTCCCAAGTCACCGCATCCTGGGTCTGCCTCTCTTTGGACTGAAGAGCTTCCAGGCCTATGGGATTTTCCAGACAAGAGTACTGGAGTGGGGTGCCTTTGCCTTCTCCGTTATACATGCTTATATATATGCTATTCCCACATACCATTCATAAATATATTTATATTAATATATCACTCATGTGTTTCTCTATATAATATTCCTATATAAATTTCCATATGCAGAACATGTCTAAATATATTCATATATACATAATATTCTTATAGACAATGATCCTATATACAGCATGTTTTTGTATTTCTATATACTATACTTCTACTTAATTAATATTTATATATATTATATATATAACCCTTCCCAAGTCACCGCATCCTGGGTCTGCCTCTCTTTGGACTGAAGAGCTTCCAGGCCTTCCCCTCTTTCTTTCTTATCCTTTTATACGGTGTCCTAAAAATTTAACTTCTCTGGTGGCACAGACGGTGAAGAATCTGCCTGCAATGCAGGAGAGCTGGGTTCGATCCCTGGGTAGGAAGGATCCCCTGGAGGAGGGCACGGCAACCCACTCCAGTATTCTTGCCTGGAGAATCCCATGGAGAGAGGAGCCTGGAGGACTAAAGTCCATGGCGACGCAAGAATTGGACACGACTGAGTAAAGCAACCACCACCACAAATCCAGCTCAATTCTGACTACCTGAAGGTTTTCTAGAGAGGTTTTCTAGGTAGACAGGTGCTTTATTCACTTGGAAATAACCTCTAATCCCACAGGTTCGCATGAGGTGACCAGAGTACTGGAGCTTCAGCTTTAGCATCATTAGACCGTGCTCAGTCACAAGTCCAGGTGGTCATTGGTGCTTCTGACCAAACAGCTATAAATCAATCCCTTCCTCTGTTGGATCATTTGTTAGCATGACTCGTGAAGCTCAGGGAAATGTTGACTTGCATGGGCCAGTTTGGTGGTTCAGATGGTAAAGAATCTGCCTGCAATGTAGGAGACCCAGGTTCGGGAAGATCCCCTGGAGAAGAGAATGGCAACCCATTCCAGTATTCTTGCCTGGGAAATCTCACGGACAGAGGAGCCTGGCGGACTAGAGTCCACGGGGTTGCAAAGAGTCAGACACAACTGAGCGACTAACTCTTTCACTTTCACCAGTTTATTATAAAGAATATTATAAAGGATACAGAAGAACAACCAGGTGAAGAGATGAACAGGGCGAGGTCCCGAACGCTCCCAAGCATAGCTGCTTGTGGCCCCACAGAACTGGATTATGCCATTTCCAAGCACGGGGGTGTGTTTACCAATCGGGAAGCTCATCAGATCTTGTTCAAGAGTTTTTAGGGGGTTTCCCTGCTGGCTCAGTGGTAAAGAATCCACCTGCCAATGTAGGAGACACGGGTTCGACCCCTGATCTGAGAAGGATCCCACGCTTCAAGAAGCAACTAAGCCCGTGTACCACAGCTACTGAGCCTGTGCTGTAGAAGCCGGGAGCCCCAGCTACTGATGCCTGCGTGCCCAGACTCTGTGCCCCACAGCAAGAGAAGCCACCACAATGAGAAGCCTGCTCACCTCAGCTGGAGGGCAGCCCCTGTCCTCCACAACTAGAGAAAAGCCCCGAAGACCCAGCACAGCCAAAATAAAGGTAAATAAGTAAGTTGTTGCTGTTTAGTCCCTACGTCGTGTCCAGCTCTTTGTGATGCCATGGACTGTAGCCCGCCAGCCTCCTCCGTCCATGGGATTTCCCAGGTAAGAATACTGAGTGGGTTGCCATGCCCTTCTCCGGGGGATCTTCGAGACCCAGGGATGGAACCTGGATCTCCTGCTTTGCAGACCGATTCTTTACCGTCTGAGCCACCAGGAAAGCCCTAAACAAATAATTTTAAAATGAGTTTTTATGGAAATGAGGACTAACTTGCAATGAAGAAAACAGACCATTTCAGAGGAGCATTATGGGAGGATATCAACACACCCCTGAAGTGAATAAACTGCTACAGGTAGTAAATGTTTGTGACAGAAAAGCCACACATTCAAGGTTATACATCTGTCACTGTTCAACAAAATTTTGTCTTCACAAGCAAAAAGTCCTTGCTAAGACTTGCAGAATCTAAAAGCGAGATGCCATTCATCGCATGGTTCTTGTAGGAAGAACGTTGTGAAATAAAAGGAGCGGCAACTATTTTTTCTCTGCTCTCGAGAGAGAAATCCTACCCACCAACCTCAGAAGTGAAATTAACCGTTGAAATTCACCTTCAAGTACAGCCTCTGGGAATGATGCAAACAAAATCTTTCAGAAGGTGCATCCCCAGAGACACAGAGCTAGAATGATTAAAACTGAACCAATAACTTGAAATCACAGAGAACTTCCTTACTGTTCTAAGTTCCATACAATGCCCCACTAATATTGACTACTACTCACTTCTCCTAGACAGTGAAACTGAAGATGGATTCACAAGTGGAGTCTAGAAATGACTCTTGCCTTTCTTTTTACCGAATCCTCAATATAAAACTTTAAAGGAAAACAGGGACTTCCCAGGTGGTCCAGTGGCTAAGAATCTGCGCTCCCAGTGCAGGGGGGCCCTGGGTTGATCCCTGGTCAGGTAGCTAAGATCCCACATGCTGCAGCTAAGACCCTGCACAGCCAAATAAATAAATATTTTTTTTTAATGTAAAGTAAAGCAAACAAAGACCTTAAAGCATTGGGACGCAGACACAGAGAGCAATGGAACTGTGGACGCAAGTCGGGGGAAGGAGAGGGTAGAATGGATGAATGAAGAGGGCCGCGTGGACACATACGCACTGCCATAGGTAAAACAGATGGCCAGTGGGACCGTGCTGTATGACCCAGGGCACCCGCACGGGGCTCAGTGGCAACCTACGCGGGTGGGATGAGGTGGGAGGGAGGTTCAAGAGGGAGGGGACATTTGTATGTACACCTATGGCTGGTTCATGGTAATACATGGCAGAAACCACCACAATATTGTAAAGCAATCATTCTTCAATTAAAAATACATACATTTAAAAACAAAAACTGTAAATTATGGTATTTGTGATTAGAAAGAAAAAAAAAAAGAACCGATAGAAAATTCACTTAAATTAAAATGGAGGGGACTTCCCTGGTGATCCAGTGGTTCAGACTTCAGACTTCCACTGCAGGGGACATGGCTTCGATCCCTGGTCAAAGAATTAAGATCCTACATGCCAAGGGGTATGGCCAAAGAATTTAAAAATATTAGTAAATAAAATGGAAAGTAGTCTAGGGGGGAATAACTTTGATAAAACTTTCATCTCCAATCCACTTTCCCTCCAACTTTCCAGAGGTGGACAAGTGGGGCTGAAAGTTCCAAGCCCCTAATCAGTTGATTTTTCTGGTGAGCAGCTCCATCCATAGACTATGAGGTGACTCATGATGTTACCTCATTAACATAAACTCAGGGATGATCAAAGGGGCTCCTTATGGATAATAAAAGACACTTCTATTGCTCAGGAAATTCCAAGGGATTTAGGTCTCTGTGCCAGAATCAGGGACAAAGATCAAACACATGTCTTATTATAGCATAATATCCTCCCTTCAAGTCAAGGAGCTCAATTGCCCTCTCTTTGAGTGAGAGTTGAATTTAGTAACTCAACTTGCCATGAATAGAATATAACACAACCAAAGGCATGTCACTTCCTGGATTGGAATATAAAAAGATTGCCGTTTCCATATCGGGTCCTCCCTCATCACCTGCCCTGGAGGAATCCAGCTGCCATGTGTTAAGAGATAAACTGAGGCATATAAATTTTTTAACAGTTTAATCAAGCAAAAATTAATTCCATGCAGGCAGTACCAAATTGGAAGCAGTTGATAAAAGTGAAAGAGGAGAGTGAAAAAATTGGCTTAAAGCTCAACATTCAGAAAACTAAGTTCGTGGCATCTGGTCCCATCAATTCATGGGAAATAGATGGGGAAACAGTGTCAGACTTTATTTTGGGGAGCTCCAAAATCACTGAAGATGCTGACTGCAGCCTGGAAATTAAGAGATGCTTACTCCTTGGAAGGAAAGCTATGACCAACCTAGACAGCATATTCAAAAGCAGAGACATTACTTTGCCAACAAAGGTCTGTCTAGTCAAGGCTATGGTTTTTCCAGTGGTCATGTATGGATGTGAGAGTTGGACTGTGAAGAAAGCTGAGCGCCGAAGAATTGAGGCTTTTGAACTGTGGTGTTGGAGAAGACTCCTGAGAGTCCCATGGACTGCAAGGAGATCCAACCAGTCCATACTGAAGGAGATCAGTCCTGGGTGTTCTTTGGAAGGAATGATGCTACAGCTAAAATTCCAGTACTTTGGCCACCTCATGCGAAGAGATGACTCATTGGAAAAGACTCTGATGCTGGGAGGGATTGGGGGCAGGAGGAGAAGGGGACGACCGAGGATGAGATGGCTGGATGGCATCACTGACTCGATGGACGTGAGTCTGAGTGAACTCCAGGAGTTGGTGATGGACAGAGAGGCCTGGCGTGCTGCGATTCATGGGGTCGCAGAGTCGGATATGACTGAGCGACTGAACTGAACTGAACTGAACTGAGGAGCACTACACTGTCAGGAGCTCGGGAAAGTCTTCTGTGGAGAAGATCCAGAAACAAAGCAAGAAAATTATTTGATTGGCTGTAGCTCAAGCATTTGCTTTATTTGGGAAAGATTAATTGGTTGTCCTTATATTCTGATTCTTACTTCTGGCAAAAGATATTGCCTGCCATTTCAATAAATAATGAATGTTGCCTACCATCAAGCTATCAACCACTGTCGCCACCCCCATGAGCCCTGAGGGGAATTCAGGATGGAGAAAAACAAAATATGCAGTTCAGTTAGTTCAGTCGCTCATTCGTGTCCGACTCTTTGTGACCCATGAACTGCAGCACGCCAGGCCTCCCTGTCCATCACCATCTCCCGGAGTTCACTCAGACTCACGTCCATCGAGTCCGTGATGCCATCCAGCCATCTCATCCTCGGTCGTCCCCTTCTCCTCCTGCCCCCAATCCCTCTCAGCATCAGAGTCTTTTCCAGTGAGTCAACTCTTNATCTAGGTTGGTCATAACTTTTCTTCCAAGGAGTAAGTGTCTTTTAATTTCATGGCTGCAATCATTATCTGCAGTGGTTTTGGAGCCCCCCCAAAATAAAGTCTGACACTGTTTCCACTGTTTCCCCATCTATTTCCCATGAAGTAATGGGACCGGATGCCATGATCTTCGTTTTCTGAATGTTGAGTTTTAAGCCAACTTTTTCGCTTTCCTCTTTCACTTTCATCAAGAGGCTCTTGAGTTCCTCTTCACTTTCTGCCATAAGGGTGGTGTCATCTGCATATCTGAGGTTATTGATATTTCTCCCAGCAATCTTGCACTAGATAGTTAAGATTCGCATCTAAGGAATATCAGTGATCCCCAACTCTTGCATCCTCCCATAGTTAGAAAAGCAATAAAATCATTAACTTGGCATGTCTGGTTTTTGTCACTAGCAGTAATCTTCTGGGTACATGTTAGATTTTCTTTTTCTAGCAAAAATTCTTATATATTCTGGCTCCTCCCTTACCTCTTCAGAGCAGTTCCTCAGAGCTCTCTGAGATGTCTCTTGGACTTAGTCTTCATTCAGTAAGGCCCCCAAATAAAACCTAAGTCACAATCTTTATGTTGTGTGTTTTTCTTCAGTTGACGTTACCTTGAGGCATTTATGGGCTTATGTTTGGGTTCACATACGTAGGCTGCTAAGGTATTTGAGCCGCCCTAGTCTAAAGTCTTCCTTGTTAATCAATTTAACACAAGTCATACGGACTCTCAGGAGAAGCCCACAGGTCCAGCCAACAGCCAATGAGGTCTCCTGCCAATCTCCAGCCCCACTTGAGTCTTCGAGGGACTGAGATCTAGCAAACAGCATAACCACAAGCTCTTAAGGAACCCGAAGCCACAGATGCCTGGCTCTGTTGCTTTTGGATTCCTTACACCCAGAAAATGTGCAAGATAATAAACACTGTGGACTGCCCTGGTGGCCCAGTGGTCGGAACCTACCTGCCAGTGCAGGGGACACAGGTTCAATCCCTGGTCCAGGAATCCTGCACATGCTGTGGAGCAGCTGAGCCCCTGTGCCACAACTACTGAGGCCACACGCTGAAGCTACTGCAACTTAGCATGAACGCACGTGTCATGGCCTCTGACTCCACCTCTCCTTGTTTACTCCTTTGGCCCCCCTCTCCCCCTGCCTTTTGCATTTGCTAAAACACAACATCAGAGTGAAAGGCCAGAGTCAAAGTCAGATGGCCTGCAAGTGATTCCCAGATTTGCTGCCCACCAGTGGTGTGACCTTGGTGGAATCACTTACCCTTCCCTGTGCCTCTGTTGTTGCAGCTATAAATCTGGCCCTCCTCATAGCGTGATGGTGAGGCATGAATGAGTTAGCTCATGCAAAGTACTTAGAACCAAGCTTAGAAATTTGTAGGTGCTTTTTAAAGTTTTTGCTATTATTATTTTCATAATGTTGCAGCCACAAAGAAATACAGTCATTGCCCCCAGATTATGCCATGTGCCTTCTTTTTTCTTCCCAGCTGTGCAGAGTCTCAGTTGAAGCACTCGGGATCTTTCGTTTGGTAGGCAGGTTCTAGTTGCCTGACTAGGGCTCAAACTCGGGCCCCTTGCATTGGGAACACAGCGTCTTAACCACTGGGCCACTAGGGAAGTCCCATATGCCACGTGCCTTTTTCTTCCTGGCCTTTGCACATTTGCATCCCACTCCTGAAACTCCTTCCTTACCCTGCTTCCTTTGGGTTGGTTTTTTTTTTTTTTTAATCCTTGCTAGTAGAAGCCTGGTAGGCTGCAGTCCATGGGGTCGCTAAGAGTCGGATACGACTGAGCAACTTCACTTTCACTTTTCACTTTCATGCATTGGAGAAGGAAATGGCAACCCACTCCAGTGTTCTTGCCTGGAGAATCCCAGGGATGGCGGAGCCTGGTGGGCTGCCATCTATGGGGTCGCACAGTCGGACACGACTGAAATGACTTAGCAGTAGCAGCAGTATGGCTCAACTAAGATCATGGCATCTGGTCCCATCACTTCATGGGAAATAGATGGGGAAACAGTGGAAACAGTGTCAGACTTTGTTTTTCTGGGCTCCAAAATCACTGCAGATGGTGACTGTAGCCATGAAATTAAAAGACGTTTACTCCTTGGAAGGAAAGCTACGACTAACCTAGATAGCATATTCAAAAGCAGAGACATTACTTTGCCAACACAGGTCCGTCTAGTCAAGGCTATGGTTTTTCCAGTGGTCATGTATGGATGTGAGAGTTGGACTGTGAAGAAGGCTGAGCGCCGAAGAATGGATGCTTTTGAACTGTGGTGTTGGAGAAGACTCTTGAGGGTCCCTTGGACTGCAAGGAGATCCAACCAGTCCATTCTAAAGGAGATCAGCCCCGGAATTTCTTTGGAAGGAATGATGCTAAAGCTGAAACTCCAGTACTTTGGCCACCTCATGCGAAGAGTTGACTCATTGGAAAAGACTCTGATGCTGGGAGGCACTGGGGGCAGGAGGAGAAGGGGACGACAGAGGATGAGATGGCTGGATGGCATCACCGACTCGATGGACATGAGTTTGAGTGAACTCCGGGAGTTGGTGATGGACAGGGAGTTGCGATTCATGGGGTCTCAAGGAGTCGGACACAACTGAGCAACTGAACTGAACTGAACTGAGTACGGCTCAAATGCCCCCCATCCACCAGGAAGCCCTCTTTGATTTTTCCTTCCACCTTAGATGCAATACCCACTCTGGGATCCCTCAGTGGATCCTGAGCTCCCCTCTTCCAGTCCTGCCCAGTCTGGGAAGGGTTTATTTCCACCACTGGATTGTCAGTCGCATGAAGGCAGGACTGGGAATATCTTGGCCACTGCTGGGTCCCCATCATTGCCTAGCACAGGGCAGACACACAGGAAGCACTCAATGAAAAGACAGGTAAATCTCCAAAGTCAACCAGGGTATGTTTGTATGTATGTGATGTAGCAATGGCACCCCACTCCAGTACTCTTGCCTGGAAAATCCCATGGACAGAGGAGCCTGGTAGGCTGCAGTCCACGGGGTCACACAGAGTTGGACACGACTGAAGCGACTTAGCAGCAGCAGCAGTGATTACAAAAGCTGTTTTCAGTATTACAGGCTAGCATGCTTTGGGGGGGGCTCAGCTACACAGCATGTGGGATCTTAGTTCCCCTGCAAGGAATAAATCCACACCCGCTACAGTGGAAGGGCAGAGTCTTAACTACTGGACCAACAGTGATGTCCCATAGCATGCTATTTTTAATCACCAAAATAGCGGTATTTGGGGCTTTGGTTTTTCTTGGTAATCAGACATTTGCAACCCAGAGAGTTGCAGCCTATTTCATAGTTTCAGAGGAACTGAGTTCACTCAGTAAGAAAGCTTTCTGACCACATACCTTGCTGTCGAAGATCTTACAAGTATCTTACTAATAAAGGTCACTTTCCCTGGCTCATCAGAGGGGCCAAGCATTGCATTCTCTCTATTTTTTAAATTAAATTTTTCTTTTGAGATAATTGTAAATTCCCATGCAGTTTGAAGCAATAATACAAAAAGGTCCTTGTGTGCCTTTTACCCAGTTTCCCCTCATTTTATAAAACCACATACTAGCTGATTCTCCTTACTGAAGCCCAGTGCTCAGTCATGTCTGATTCTTCATGACCCTTTAGACACGACTATAGCCTACCAGGCTCCGCTGTCCGTGGGATTTTTCAGGCAAGAATACTGAAGCAGGTTGCCATTTCCTCCTCCAGAGGATATCCCCCACCCAGGGATGGAAGCCCCGTCCTCTGCGTCTCCTGCTATTGCCGGCGCACACTTTACCCAATGAGCCATCAAGGAAGCCCCCTTACTGAAGGCAGTTATGTTCTACAATGTGACCACAAACACTGAATTTTGGGGAACAAGGGGTTAGGTTCCCCAGAAATTTCTGGTGATGACACTGCCTGAAACCGTCAATATACAACTTGGTTTTATGCGTCTTCCTGTTTAAAGATACTTTCTGTAATGTACACTGTTGATTCGCTCGTGTCGAGCTCAGACCAACAGCACTACAGTGGTGCCTAAAGGAAGCTTATAGAGCAAATACATCCTAAAACTCTTGCATTTTCTCCACAAGGCACATCACAACTTTCTGGCTCGTCGGGGAACACGGCGCAACACTTCAGCCCTAGGGTTTGGGAGCCATTTCAAACAGCAACATCACCAACAAAAAGCAGGAAAATGTGAAGAACGTGGCACCAAACAGACTGTGAAAGGGACCCTTGTTTTACAGTCTGAGAGCTGAACTGAGCGGGCAGAGTGAGGCTCGCCTCGTTGGACCACGCCTCGGAATGCGCGTGTCGGGCGACTCAATTTCTTGGGCCGCTCTGTGCATACCTGGAAGTGACCTCGCAGTCCTACTGATTTTAGGGTTTTTCTGCATTCGCTTTCACAAATAGGAAATCCGCAGACAATGAGGAGTGGCTGTTCAGTAAGACATCCCGGATGCTGACACTGATGTGGTCGAAACAGAGGTTTCCCGCCTCCACCCACTCATTCTCCTTAACCCCTGGGGAACACTGATCTGTTCTCCATTTCTAGACTTTTGTGACGTCAAGAATGTTATATACATGGCCTATAATTACGTAGCCTATATCATTGGGGGATCCTTTTCAAGTGTACAGTTGAATGATTTTTATTATACTCACAGAGTTACACAATCATCACCACAATCCATTTTAGAACATTTCTTTACCCGCCAAAGAAACCTCACACTCCTTGGCCAGCAAGTCCCTTTCTCTCCATCCTTCTCAGCCCTTAGTAACCACCAATCAATCAAATTCCTGTCTCTATCAATTCGCTTACAGTGGAGATTCCGTATAAATGGAGTCATGGGAATTCCCTGGGGTCCAGTGGTTAGGAGCCTGCACTTTGCCTGCCGAGGCTGAGGGTTCAGTCCCTAATTGGGGGAAATAAGATCCCAGAAGACACAAGGCCCAGCCACCAAAAAAAAGGAAAAAGAAAGAAAGGAATCATAGGCTATGTGCTTTATGGTCTTTGTATACGGCTTCTTTTTTAAAAATTGTATTTATTTTTAATTTTTTGGCTGTGCTGGGTCTTTGTTGCTGCAAAGGCTTTTCTCTAGTTGCCGAGATCGGGGCACAACTCTCTAGTTGTGGTGCTGGGCTCTAGGGCGAGAGGCCTTCTGTAGTTGTGGGCACGTGTGCTCAGTAGTACAGCTGCTGGGCTCTAGAACACAGGCTCAGTAGTCGTGGCATGTGGGCTTAGCTGCTCGGTGGCACGTGGGCTCTTCCTGGACTAAGGGTTGAACCCGTGTCTCCTCCATTTCCAGGCAGATCCTTTACCACTGAGCCACCAGGAAAACCCACGGCGTCTTTCACTTAGAGTTACTTTTTCAATATGGTAGAACAGATCGGAACGTCATCCTTTTTTCAAGGCTGAATACTAACTACTGCGTCGTATGGATCACTACATTTTGCTTATCCATTTATCAGTTGATCGATCGGGCTTGACTCTTTGGTGTGAAAGCAAAGAAGTTGGATCCCAAGTATCTTTTTTTTTTTTTTTTCCTGTGTTACTAATAGCATTTTGGTGTTTTTCAAAACATGTACCAAAATACTGGTTTAGTCACAGGAAATTGTGCTGTGGTGTTTGTTTTGGATGATTGCTGGGAGTTTTATAGCTCAAGCATTTGAAGCTTCAAAGACAAATATTTGACCAAAGTGCCGGGTCGAAGTGTTGGTGCATATTCACTCGTTTAACCCCCTGCAACAGCCCTGTGTAGTAGGGACTGTTATTATTGTGCCCCCACTTGACAGTTGAGAAAACCGAGGCTCCGTCCCCAGGGCTGCTGAAGCCAGTGAGTGGGGAAGCTGGCTTTGAACCTGGGCCATCTGGCTTCAGTGGCCTCAGTGTTGGTCACAACTCTCCTCAGTTCCACAAAGTCAGTCAGCAGAGAGGCGCTCATGGTATCACGTCTGGAGGCTGATCGGTCTGTCATTTCAGGATTCTTGTGTTGGAAGATTTGGGAATTCTAAGGTGGCCTGGATATCAAGGAATGTGGCATAGATGATATAGCTTCTGGGATCTGCTTCAAAAATAAACACAGGGGTGGGTACTGGATGGCATAGAGAGGGCCCAGGGTGAGCCAAGGACTTGATGATGAAAAGCAAATACTCAGTACAATAGGTGATGACGTGAGGACACTTGATCTTTTTTTTTTTTTCCTTTATTTTTTGAGCTATGTGATTCTTTTTTAAAATTTTATTTATGCATTTAATTTTATTTTTGGCTGCACTGGATTTTTGCTGCTGCGAGGCCTTTCTCTGGGTGCGGTGCGAAGGCTTTTCATTGTGGTGGGCTCTCTTGTTGTGAATACAGGCTCTAGAGCTTGCAGGCTTCAGTAGCTGGGGAGAGTGATCTTAGTTGCCCCTCGGCATGTGGAATCTTCTCGGACCAGGGATCAAAGCCATGTCCCCTGCACTGGCAGGCAGATTCTTAACCATTGGACCACTAGGGAAGTCCTGCTGTGTGATTCTGTTTTATTTTATTTTGTAATATTACGGCCACACCATGCAGCACATGGGATCTTTGTTCCCCTACCAGGGATTGATCCCACGCCCCCAGCATGGGAAGCGCAAAGTCTAAACCACTGAACCACTGGAGAAATCCCGAGGGTGCTTGATCTTTTGATAGAGGCTTTGGCGCGGAGACTCTCCAGCCTATAAAGGTGAGAGGATGGCCCTGGCTGCAGACAGACCTTCCCTCTCGGAACTTCCTGGCTGTGTGCCTCCAGCTAAGTGAGTTCGTGTCTCTGAACCTGGGGCCCCTCACCTGCCAAGGAGACAATCCTGACTTCCTTTGAGAGCCTGAACGTCCAGGGCTGACCTGCCACAATAACTCAACAAGTGGGAAGTTCACGGGTGGATGACTTCACCTTCAGTCTTCTCATCAGCAAAATGACATAGAGTACCCACCTTTTACAGCGGTCTGTTTATTCATTTACTTACTATTTATTGAGCAGCTATTAAGCATAATTCCTGAATACCTAGGCTTGGAGTAGAGCAGTGAACAAGATACCACCCTTCCGTGGTGGTCCAGTGGCCAAGATTCCACGCTCTCAATGCAGGGGACCCAGGTTCGATCCCTGATCAAGGAATTAGATCCCATATGCCCCAGCTGAAAACATTCTGCGTGCTACAAATAAGACCTGAAAAAAACTATCCTTGCGCTATGGAACTGACACTCCAGTGATGGCCTATCTATCTATCTGTTATGTTAAGTGGTATTAATAATAAACGTACTAGGAAGAAATCAAGAAATAAAATAGGTTCTGAGATAAATAGTGATATGGAGGAAGAGAAAGATAGCTATTTTCTTTGGTGAGGTCAGGGAGGCCCAACTGAGGAGGTGATGTCTGAGCAGAGACCTGGAGGAGGTGAGGAAATGAGCCACACGGAAGTCTGGGCAAGAGGGGGTCCCAGGCAGAGAAACAGCAAGTGCAAAGGCCCTGAGGCAGGACTGGGCCTGGTAAGGTCAGAGCAGAGCAAAGAGGCCAGTGTCTGGGATAGAAAAAGCAATGGGGAGAAGGAGGGAAATGAGCTTAGAAACAGGATGGGGGCCTCGTGGGTCCAGGTGAGTGAGGCGGAAGCCACAGGAGAAATTTGAAGAGGGAAGTGACATCATTCACTTCCTGTGAAAGGATTCAGCTAGCAGGCAAGGAAGGACCTTTCTGCTGGAGGCAAGGGCAGAAACAAGTGAGGAAGTGAATACAACAGTCCAGGTGGGAGACGCTGGCAGCTGGACCAGCGTGCAGTCCAGACTTTGGATACACATTGAAGGTCAACCCAACGGGATTTCCTGCTGGCTAAGATGTGGGTGGTGGGAAGCAGAGAAGGGGCATGAATCCCTTCAGAGTCCCTCCAGCTGGAGCAGCTGGAAAGATGGTAGTTTCTATGTTGCAGAAGGAAATAGGGTATTCAAAGCACCTAGCACACAGCCACACCTGGGAACATGCCTGACCTGTACTAAGTCAGTTTAAGAGGATGTTGTCAGCCAAGTGTTGGATTGCATCACAGGGAAGGCAAGGCAAGGCTGACCCAACCTTGACAAGACTCCTTGGGCAGGTGTCAGGCACGGAGCCAATTTTCCACCCTAACCGTCTCCCTCTGGGCTGGGCCAGCCTCTCTCTTCCCTGGGCCACAGAGAAATAAGCTCTCCCATCTCCACCTTGAATTCATTCTCAGCCAGGTTACTGAGACTCCTTCTTCTTTCTGCCAGGCCTGTCTTCTCTCAGGCCACTGATAGCCACCACTAATAGCCCACACTGCAGCTATTTCATGTGTGTGTGTACATGTGCGTGTGTGTGTGCACATGTGTGCACGTGTGTGCACGTGTGTGCATGTGTGTTTATGTGTAGCTAGAGACAGTGATCCAGTCTCCCGCCCCATGCACATGACCTGCCCCCTTCCCCCTCTTTCAGGACTCCTGAAACTGTTTTCTCCTCCTTCTTTTGCACATTTTCCCCTTCTGCTTTCTTCTCATTTTTTGACCACTCTCCCACTCCAGTACTCTTACCTGGAAAATCCCATGGACAGAGGAGCCTGGTAGGCTGCAGTCCTTGGGGTCGCTGAGAGTCGGACACGACTGAGCGACTTCACTTTCATTTTTCACTTTCATGCCTTGGAGAAGGAAATGGCAACCCACTCCAGTGTTCTTGCCTGGAGAACCCCAGGGACGGGGGAGCCTGGTGGGCTGCCGTCTATGGGGTTGCACAGAGTCGGACACGACTGAAGCGACTTAGCAGCAGCAGCAGCCGCAGCCAGTGGGATCTTAGTTCCCTGACCCGGGATCAAACCCACATCCCCTGCACTGGAAGCACTGGACCCCTCCAGGGACACCTGTCTTTGTCTTTTTCTCTTTTCTTTTATACTGATTTACTGTTTAAAAGATTGATTGGTTGACTTTTGGCTGTGGCGGGTCTTCGTTGCTGCGCACGGCCTTTCTCTAGCTGCAGGGAGCTGGGGCTACTCTTTAGATGCAGTGCACAGGCTTCTCATTGGTGTGGCTTCCCTTGTTGCAGAGCCCAGGTTCCAGGCACTCGGGCTTCAGTCGTTGCAGCCTATGGGCTCGGTTGCCTGACTCGAGAGCGCCGGCTCAGTAGCTGTGACGCACGGTCTTAGTTGCTCCCAGGCACGTGGGATCTTCCCAGATCAGGGACTGAACCGGTGTTCCTTGCATTGCCAGGCAGAGTCGTAACCTCTGGAGCATCAGGGAAGTCCTTATTTGCATTTTTCTTATTGATTTGTAGGAGTTCTTTATATACTGTGGATATGACACCCTTTGTCAGTTACATGTGTTGCAAACATCTTCTCACAACTTGCAGCTCATCTTTCCGTTTTGTTGATGGGATCTTTTGATGCCCAGAGATTTTACTTTTAACGTAAAATCAACGGTTAGTACTTTTTGTATCCTAAGAAATCTTTCTCTACCTCACACACTGCCATAAAAAGGAGTAACAAAGGTTTTTTACTCCTTGGGAATCGTCTCCAAGGTGAAGAAACTGTGTGATCAACATGCCATTGTTTGGATTAAGAGAGAGGGAGAGGGTGTGTGTGTGTGTGTGTGTGTGTGTGTGTGTTTATATTGCTTCTCCAGGCATAAGGTATATCAGCAAGATAACAAGTAATTAGTTATACCAGTTGACTCCAAGGAAGGGAACAAGGTAGTTGGGGGAATCAAGGTTGAAGAGGCATAAACTTTGAAATATAGGAAAGCATTCTTTAAAAATGGAACCAATTACAAGTTTTTGGACCACATGGCATGTGGAATATTAGTTCTCTGACCGGGTTTGGTCATGTATGGATGTGAAAGTTGAACTGTGAAGAAAGCTGAGCGCCGAAGAATCGATGCTTTTGAACTGCGGTGTTGGAGAAGACTCTTGAGAGTCCCTTGGACTGCAAGGAGATCCAGCCAGTCCATTCTGAAGGAGATCAACCCTGGGATTTCTTTGGAAGGAATGATGCTAAAGCTGAAACTCCAGTACTTTGGCCACCTCATGCGAAGAGTTGACTCATTGGAAAAGACTCTGATGCTGGGAGGGATTGGGGGCAGGAGGAGAAGGGGACGACCGAGGATGAGATGGCTGGATGGCATCATGGACTCGATGGACGTGAGTCTGAGTGAACTCCGGGAGATGGTGATGGATAGGGAGGCCTGGCGTGCTGCGATTCATGGGGTCGCAAAGAGTCGGACACGACTGAGTGACTGAACTGAACTGAACTGA
>SJYX01022759.1:261936-272710 GCA_006410675.1 Oreotragus oreotragus
GGGGGCAGGGTGGGGATGGGGGGATTGAGGGGTGATAGCTAAGAGTACAGGTTTCTTTTAGGGGTGATGAAATGTTCTGGAAAATATTTTTATTATTCATTTATTTAGGCTGTGCTGGGTTTTCTGTTGTGGCTCGTGGAAATGACCTCACCTCCCACCCTGTATCACCCAGCTGCAGATCTAAGCCTCAGCTGGCTGTCCCCCACCCATGCTCTCACTCCTCACAAGTGATCAGAGTCCTGTTGGTTTAAGCCACTCAGCTCATGATAGCATTACAGCAGCAACAAGAAACAAATATACTGTTGGAACAATTTATCTATAAAAAGAATTCACCTCCCCAAGCCTCAGTGTCCCAAGCAAAATGAGGATTACATGCTCACCATCCATGTCTATAGGCATCTTGTCTCATAGGGCCGTGCACACAGAAGGCACTTAACATCTGTGCAGTGAATGCGTGCCGACCGATGCTAGTTACTGCTGCTGCTGCTAAATCGCTTCAGTCGTGTCCGACTCTGTGCGACCCCATAGACGGCAGCCTACCAGGCTTCCCCGTCCCTGGGATTCTCCAGGCAAGAACATTGGAATGGGTTGCCATTTCCTTCCCCAATGCATGAAAGTGAAAAGTGAAAGTGAAGTCGCTCAGCATTAATTCATTTGCTCCTCAGGGACATTCCATGAGAGTAAAAACTATAGTCGACCCACTTGCCAGGTGAAGAAACAGAGGCAAGAGGTGTTAGATGACTGACTCTGAGGTTGCTCAGCGTGCTTGTGACTGAGCTGGGACATGCCTGTCCCCTGCAGGTGGAAGAACGACACGAAGCTGGGTCACATTAGTAGGAGCGGATGCTGCATGCCTGGCGTTCTCAGCTCTGCCAAGGGTGCCGGCCATGGCTGCAGCTGGCGGCCACCACTCTGTTAATGGGCATGGGGGGAGGGGGCACAGCCGCTCCAGAGGGCACTAGAGACATGCGTGGGGGGTTCCCTGGTGACCCGGTGGTTAGGACTTGGCACTTTCGCTGTCAGGGTCCCGGGTTGAATTCCTGGTTGGGGAACCAGGATCCTGCAAGCTGAGAGAGGTGGGTGGCCAAAACCAAAGAAAACGCGCAGGAGTGTTTCCTGTTGCCAGAAGGGCTGAGGGCTACCTTCTGCTGGCACCTGGCAGACGGGGGCAGGCAGGCCGGCCATGCCCGGGACAGCCTCACACAGTGAAGGCCTGAGGGCCGGCCGCGGCTGGCAGCCACTGAACACGGGCCCGGAGCCTGCACCTCGGGCCTCGTGTCTGAGAAACAGGACTCTGCAGCCGCCTGCCTGGGCTCAAAACCACCCTGGTTTCCTGGTGGTCTAGTGGTTAAGAATCCACCCGCCAAAGCAAGGGACACAGGTTCGATCCCTGGTCTGGAAAGATCCCACGTGCCGTGGGGCAACTAACGCTGTCATGGGGACCGAGCCTGAGCCCCACAGCAAGAGAAGCCGCTACGGAGAGAAGCCGGTGCCCCCGCTCGCTGCAAGTCCCCGCGTAGCCAGGAAGATCCAGCAAAGCCAAAAATAAAATAAACAAGTAAAAAAAAAAAATGTCCCCACTCACTGAAAGTCCCTGCGTAGCCAGGAAGACCCAGCACAGCAAAAATAAAATGAACAAGTAAAATTAAAAAAAAAAAACAAACCTGGTTCAGCTGCAGACTCACTCTGTGACCGTCTGAGCTGAGTGAGCCCCTCTATCCCGTCCGCATCCTCTTGAGAGGGTTAACAAAGGCACATGTCACGGCTTAGAACGGCCTGAGTGATGGCGGCGTTGTCTCTGAGTGTCATTATTTTAGGAGCGAGAGCTCAGTGTCTAAATCTGTCATCCTTCCCAGTCCCCCGGGGCTGTCTGCGGGCAGCAGCAGGTATGACCCCCCCTGCCCCCACCCCACTCCCTCACCCAGCCCGAGGTGTGCTTGTGGACCGACTACCCGATGCACCAACGGCAGGGCCCCTGGAGCTGACCGCGGTTCCCAGGCAGGACGGGCAGGGGCGCAAGGAGACGAGGCCAGGTGGGGACCACAGGTTTATTGGGGGCTCCACGCGCACGCTCACGGCATCACACGAGGACAGCACGGTTACGTGGTACACTCGAGGCGGCCTCCGCCCACAGCTGGGGCCCCGAGGCCGTGGGGTGTGGCCTCCTCCCCTCCCAGACCCAGCTGGGTGCCTTCCTCCTGGCCAGCTGAGGGAGGGGGCCGCTGGGGCGGACCCGGGCCGGAAAGGGGAAGCGAGCAGGCTAGTCCAGGGAGGGACCAGGGCAGGGGGGAACGGCCGCCCTCACTCCAGGGACTGCAACATCAGCAACTGTTTGAGCACCTTCGTCTGGCTCGTCTCACGGATCTCGCCGGCCAGGAACATCTCATCCACGACCGTGTAAACCTGAGGGAAGGGAGGGCGTGGGGAGACCCTGGGGTGAGCAGTGGGGGGGACCCCCGGGGAGCTGGGGAGTTCTGATGCCCAAGAACCAGCAAACAGACCCCAGCGGAGGCACCGGGGTGGCTGTGGGCTTCTGGCCCCCCACCGACCCCTTCCTCTGGCTCCCTCCTCCTCATCTTCCCCAGGAGCCCACCTTATAGAAGTTGAACACCAGGTCCAGTTCACAGACGTTGTGGAAATATTCATTTAAGACCTAGGAGAAGAAGACAGGTGCTGCGAGATGAGCAAGGAGACACACACACACACACACACAGGAGCAGAGGCATCAGAAAGATGTGGCACAAAAACAAGGCAGAGGGGACTTCCCTGGTCCAGTGGCTAAGACGCTGTGCTCCCAAGGCAGGGGGCCCGGGTTCGATCCCTGGTCAGGGAATCAGAGGCCACATGCCACAACTAGGGACCCTGCGTGCTGCAATGAAGATCGAGGATCCCAAGCACTGCGACTAAGACCCGGTGCAGGCAAAATAAATAAGTAAATAAAGAAACAAGGCAGAGAGAAACTGAAGGGAAACAGACACTGGAGGAAACGTCAAGCGGGGCAGGGAAAGACAGTGTCCTCTCCCGCAGGCTGAGGGCCCCGTACCCTGACAGAGGGGACCGGACGGCACCCGCGCCCACCTGCCCCCAGCCCACGCACCTCCACAAAGTTGTGGATGGCCTCCAGGTAGGCCAGGTTGTTGTCGCTGACGTCCACGCAGATGCAGAAGTAGAGGCCGGCATATCGCCGGTAAATGATCTTGAAGTTCCGGAACTGCGGGGCAGAGAGGTGGGCGGTCAGTGACAGGCTGTGGCCAGGACCCCGCACACTGGGCAGGATGGCACCAACATGTGCCGTCCTGTGTTCCACACATGGTCCCGAAGGCCCTGCTCTGTTGTCTGACTCTGCGCTGGGGACAGAGGGGAGGCCTGGCTCTCCCTGCCTCGGGCTCACAGTCCAATGGAGCGTCATCCTTAGTTACCCCGAGTGGGAAGCGAGGGGCTGTGGGTGCTCAGAGGGGACAAGAGGCTGACCCACCCTGGAAGTCCGGGAGGGCTTCCTGGAAGAGGGGGCATCTGCACTGAGATCTGGAGGATGAGCAGGAGTGAGCAGGCAGAAGTGCTTTAGGCAGAGGGAATAGTACCAGGCAAAAGCCCAGAGCTGAGAGGTGGGGGTGCTCCAGGGTATCCATCTCCCCCTTTCTGTGACCCACTGTTGCCTCTGGAAGGAGTCGAACTCCTCAGCCTGGAACTAAGCTAGCAAATTCTTCCACAAACACTGCCTGACACATGCTGTGTGGCAGGCTTTATGCTGAGTACAGGCTCACTGCCTCTTGTAACCAAGACAATCCTAGTCCTGCCCTTAACTGAACCATAAAATAAATATTCCTATCATAACACATAAGTACAACACAGGAATAAATATTCATGAGCCAGGGACGCAGACTCTAATTTTATACCATGTTTAAGTAGAGAAAACCATAGACAGAGATCCATAATGTCCTGGCTGGCAAAGCATCTGAAAAATCCAGTCCAGCGTGTGTGTGTGTTTGGCGCCATCTGCTGGCAACTGCAAAAGTCAACTCAAATCCCTGATTTTTCTTCATTTTTTCCCCCTAGCTTATCTTTGTGAATGCCTATACTTTTGATCTTCACAGCCAAGATAATCACGATGGTGTGATCACTCACCTAGAGCCAGACATCCTGGAATGTGAAGTCAAGTGGGTCTTAGAAAGCATCACTACGAACAAAGCTAGTGGAGGTGATGGAATTCCAGTTGAGCTATTTCAAGTCCTGAAAGATGATGCTGTGAAAGTGCTGCACTCAATATGCCAGCAAATTAGGAAAACTCAGCAGTGGCCACAGGACTGGAAAAGGTCAGTTTTCATTCCAATCCCAAAGAAAGGCAATGCCAAAGAATGATCAAACTACCGCACAACTGCAGTCATCTCACACGCTAGCAAAGTAATGCTCAAAATTCTCCAAGCAAGGCTTCAGCAATAGATAAACCGTGAAGTTCCAGATGTTCAAGCTGGTTTTAGAAAAGGCAGAGGAACCAGAGATCAAATTGCCAACGTCCGATGGATCATCGAAAAAACAAGAGAGTTCCAGAAAAACATCTATTTCTGCCTTATTGACTATGCCAAAGCCTTTGACTGTGTGGATCACAATAAACTGTGGAAAATTCTGAAAGAGATGGGACTACTAGACCACCTGACCTGCCTCTTGAGAAACCTATATGCAGGTCAGGAAGCAACAATTAGAAATGGACATGGAACANCGGGATTTTCCAGGCAAGAGTACTGGAGTGGGGTGCCATTGCCTTCTCCGGCAAAGGTGTAGGGAATGTTATAATTGGCAATGGGCATTCTCTTTGATCTAGTACATCCATTTCTGGGTAGCTTTTTTAGAGAAACGCAAGAACCCAAAAAGACACAAACAACTTCACTGCAACAGCATTTCGTTGAAAACCTTGAAAGAGCCTGAATGTCTAGTGGGATGGTTGGTGGAGAGGAGCACATCTCCCTATTCAAGAGAATTGTGCTGGATAAAAATGAATGGCAGGGTATTCCCTGGCAGTCCAGTAGGAACTAGGATCCGGCAAAACAAAAGGGGGTGGGAGGGCAGACACCACCTTAAGGGAGGCAATCAAGTAGAAGGGGATTAGAAAAGCAAGTTGTAAGAGAATATAAAAATACATTCAGAGGACTTCTGGTGGTCCTCTAGTATGCATTATGTATCCGCATTATGCATTAACCAGACCTCCCCAGGGGCAGAAATACCTGCTCAACCATAAAGATCAATTTTTCTCCTGCCACTGGCCATGAAACTCCTGAGATAATAACATTCCTTTCTCAATCCTGTAAAGAGTCAGGATGTAGATATCTTAGGGCAGTATTGGGCTGCACCTTATTAATGTTACTAGGTATATTACTTCTATTCTGCATATTTTATGAGATTGAGGTTTCTTGCATTACCAGACCTGTGACTGAACCTCGGATAAAATTAATGACAATTAAACAGCTTGAGGTTTCTTGCATTACCAGATGTGTGACTGAGCCTCAGATAAAATTAATGACAAAAACAGACAGTTTCCAAATAGGAAAAGGAGTACGTCAAGGCTGTATATTGTCACCCTGCTTATTTAACTTATATGCAGAGTACATCATGAGAAACGCTGGGCTGGAAGAAGCACAAGCTGGAATCAAGATTGCCGGGAGAAATATCAATAACCTCAGATATGCAGATGACACCACCCTTATGGCAGAAAGTGAAGAGGAACTCAAAAGCCTCTTGATGAAAGTGAAAGAGGAGTGAAAAAGTTGGCTTAAAGCTCAGCATTCAGAAAACGAAGATCATGGCATCTGGTCCCATCACTTCATGGAAAATAGATGGGGAAACAGTGGAAACAGTGTCAGACTTTATTTTTGGGAGACTCCAAAATCACTGCAGATGGTGATTGCAGCCATGAAATTAAAAGATGCTTACTCCTTGGAAGAAAAGTTATGACCAACCTAAATAGCATATTGAAAAGCAGAGATATTACTTTGCCAACAAAGTTCCATCTAGTCAAGGCTATGGTTTTTCCAGTGGTCATGCATGGAAGTGAGAGTTGGACTATAAAGAAAGCTGAGCACCGAAGAATTGATGCTTTTGAACTGTGGTGTTGGAGAAGACGCTTGAGAGTCCCTTGGACTGCAAGGAGATCCAACCAGTCCATTCTAAAGGAGATCAGCCCTGGGATTTCTTTGGAGAGAATGATGCTGAAGCTGAAACTCTAGTACTTTGGCCACCTCATGCGAAGAGCTGACTCATNTGTATGGGGTTGCACAGAGTCGGACACGACTGAAGCGACTTAGCAGCAGCAGCAGCAGCAGCATACTTTTGAGCTGCTGTTGTTTAGTCCTTTAGTTCCTAAGTTGTGTGGATCCTTTTGAGACCCTAGGGACTGCAGCCCGCTGGGCTCTTCTGTTCGTGGGACTTCCCAGGCAAGGATACTGGAGCAGGTTGCCATTTCCTTTTCCAGGGGATCTTCTTCGCCCAGCGTTTGAACCCACATCTCCTGCATTGGCAGGCAGATTCTTTACCACTGAGTCACCAGGGAAGCCCAATATTATTACAGTAGCTCCTGCACATAATCCATGGATTAGTAAGAATATATCAGGATGTTAACTCTACTTAAAAAAAAAAAAGTTCACGATCAAATGATTGAAGCCCCCTGCTCTGGAGGGGCAGGTTCGAGACAAGAACCCACGAGGGCAGGAAGACTTGAGCTGGAGAAGTTACCCACCGACCGTCACCGCTGGTGTGGCCTTGGCAGGCTCTGACCCTTTTCTCTCCTGCTATCATCTGCCTGGCTCCTTCCTGTCACTGCTGTGTCACCAGTGATGCCCTGCACAGGGCTCCAGTCTGGAGTGGGCCTGGGTCGGGAGCAATCTAAGACGGTCCGGCCCCCTTGTGGCATTCTCACCTGGCATCAAACCTTTCTGGCTCCTCCTAATCCGCCTCCCTGCCCACGCTGGGTCCCTCAGCTGCTGTCGTTACCAGCACTCAGCGTGGGGCCGGCCCTGCGCTGGCAGCATGGTGCCCCGGGAGAGCCGACATCCCTTATGCTCCGGCTCCCCTCCCTTCATCATCCCGCCCCCCACATCTCCACTGGGTTGGGAATGGACACCCCACTGCTGATCTTCCCCTCCACCTGTTCTTTGCGAAGTCAGCCCATCTGGGGAAACGACAGCGCCCCCTGCTGGTGGCTCCATTCTCTTTCCCACACCTCCTCCAATCTTTGGCCCTCCAGTTGGCTCTCCTTTCAAAGTGCTTCCTGCCATCCCCACTGTTTCCATGACTGTGAAAGTCACGAGCATCTCTCACCTGGGCCGCAATGGTCACCTCCTGAGCAGTCCTCTGCTTCTGCTCCTGCCGCTTAGAGGGGGATCCCTAAAGCCTAAGCTAGCCTACCTCCCTCCTCAGTGCAAAAGCCTCCTGTGGCTCCCTTCTTGCCCAGAGTCAGGGCCCAAGTCCTCAGGACAGGTCACAGGGCCCTGAACCTCCTGCTTCGGTTATATCTTCAATCTCATCTGCTCCCACCTTCCTGCCTGGCTTACCCCACCGGCTTTCCTGCTATTCCAGGAGTGCCCTTGTACGCCTTGCTGCCTCAGGGCCTTTGCACTTATTGTCAGATATCATCTCCTTCCACCTCTCCATTCCTTCAGGTCTGGGTTCAGATGTCCCCTGTTCAATGAAGACTTCCTGATCAAACCATTTAAACCTACGTTCTACTCCCCACCCCCCACTGTATACATCCCAGCCATTCCATCCCCTACAGCTGCTTCCTTTTTCTCCCTGGCATCTATCATACCTGACACACTATATCTTCATTATAATGACCACCTCCCATCGACTAAAACTAAAAACGTCAGTGGTCAGCTCTCCGAGGGAAGGGGCTGGGCCTGTTTCATTTCCTGCTGTATCACCAGTGCCTAGAACAGTACTCGGCACATACTGAGCCGCCGATAAATATCTGTTGAACTCTACATGGACAGAGGAGCCTGGCGGGCCACAGTAAACCGGGTCACAGAGAGTCAGACACGACTGAGCGCGCATACACACACGCACAGGACCATCAGCCTGGTCTCTTAACAGGCTAATACCGTGGGAATTAAAGCTAGAAGCATCTCAATAAAGAGACCAAAACCAATGCCAAGATCCTTGACTGGCTTTGACAATCAGTTTTGATGATCTGTGCTATGCTAAGTTGCTTCAGTCATGTTTGACTCTTTGTGACCCCATGGACTATAGCCTGCCAGGCTCCTCAGTCCATGGGATTCTTCAGGCAAGAATGCTGCAACGGGTTGCCATGTCCTCCTCCAGGGGATCTTCCTGACCTAGGGATCGAACTTGCATCTCTTATGTCCCCTGCATTGGCAGGTGGGTTCTTTACCACTAGGGCCACCTGGGAAGCCCTCTGATGATCTGGGGGAAATTTAAATATTGATCAGGTTTAGAGTAATATTAGTAAGGAAGTATGACTCCTTTTATCAGGCCTGATGATACTGTGGTCATGGAAGGCAGTGTCTTTTTTTTTTTCTGAGATGTACCCTGAAATATTTAGAGATGAAATGTCATTATCTCTATACCTTTTTTTTTTTTTACTGCAATACATGGCTTATGCAATCTTAGTTCCTCAACCAGGGACTGAATCTGCACCTTTGGGAGTGACAGCACGCAATCCTACCCTGCAGACCACCAGGGGATTCCCCCATGATCTCTCTAACTGAACTGAACACATGACAGCCAGGGATGGTTCGGTACACCATTCTCTATGCTTATGTGTTTGAGCATTTTTGTAGTAAGTTTTTAAAAGGCATCAGGAAAAAAAAAAAAAGTTATTTGGCCAAAAAAAATAAGAAGAGAGAAAAAAAGAACAAAAATGCAAACTCTTAATACTGATGAAATCTGGAGGAATTTTCAGTTGGTGTCTCATTGTACTAACCTGTATGTCTGAAAATGTTCACCCTGAAAAGTAACCCACCCTCCTCAAAGGAAGNAAAAAAAAAAAAAGTTATTTGGCCAAAAAAAATAAGAAGAGAGAAAAAAAGAACAAAAATGCAAACTCTTAATACTGATGAAATCTGGAGGAATTTTCAGTTGGTGTCTCATTGTACTAACCTGTATGTCTGAAAATGTTCACCCTGAAAAGTAACCCACCCTCCTCAAAGGAAGAAGACGGCAGGCAAGTTGAATAAATGAATGGCGGGGAGGAAGGAGAGTCTGAGAGGTCATCGCCATCTGAGGCTGGGGAAGGGGGCATCAAAAGAAAGCAGGGGAGTGTGGGAGGCGCTGGCAGGGGTGGGGGTAGCTATCACCTCCACAAAGTTGGTGTGTTTGGCGTCTCGGACAGTGACCACGGCGTGCACCTCCTCGATCAGTTTCTGCTTCTCATCGTCATCGAACTGCATGTACCACTTGGCCAGGCGCGTCTTGCCTGCTCGGTTCTGGATGAGGATGAAGCGGATCTGGGGATGGCAAGAGGAGGAGGCAGGGAGAGAGGTGGGGTGGGTGAGCCAGTGCAGGGCGGCCCTGCCCAACAGCCCCACCCTGCCCCATGGGGAAGATAGGGTCCACGCCCCGGCTGCCTGCCTTCCAAGGGTCTCTGCCACTCCCGAGCAAAGACAGGGTCCACGTGTCCTGGCTGCCTGCCTTCCAAGGGTCTCCGCCACTCCCCTGAGCCTAGCCAGGCTGACCTGGCCACATGCTCCGGTCCCAGGTCCCTCCAACACCCCGTGGAGTGATCTCTCGTCCACTGGCCAACTCTGCACTCGTTTCTAGGGCGTTGAGTCCCAAGCTCCACCAAGTCTTGTCTCCCTGACCTTGGACAAAAGATCCGCCCTTCTACGCCTCAGTTTCCCCATGGTGAAACAAGTTTTCCTTAGAAGACTCACCTTGTCAGGGTGTTTTGAAGGTTAAATAAGTTTATAAATTTAGTCAGTGGCTGGCACTAACAGGCAAGCCAGGTGTCAGCTGTAATTATCATCAGTGATGCCTAGGAGACCTGAGGTGTTTAAGATTTTGAAACGCCAGCTCAACTGTGAACACCAAACAAGTTGATCTCGGAAGTGTTTTGTATAGTCCTATTTATATACTGAGTATTCAATAAAATTAACTATTGTGACTGATGCATTTGACCAAGTGGCTAAAAACACAGACTCTAGAGCCCGAATGAATCCTGGCACTGTTGGCTGTGAGTCTGTAGGCAAGTTACTTCACCTCTCTGGACCTCAGTTTCACTGTCTGCACAATGGGCATAACGAGAGCACCTCCCTCATGAGACCGTTGCACGAGTTCATGAACACAACAGGGATAAAACAGTGACTAGCACATACTAAGCATTATACAAATATTAGTTCTTAGTGATACAATTCATTTGTATTTGACTTTAAGAAAATCATGGGCCAAGTGCATGCAGCTAGGAAGCCTGTCTTTGAGCCCAGTTCTGTTGGAGATGGGTGTGCTCATGTCCATTTTATAGAATAAGAAATCGAGGCTCAGAGAATGGAAGTCTCACAGCCAGAAAGCAGAGCTGGGAATCCAAAGGCTTTGCTCTGAAACCCCTTATCCTGACTTGTGGAAGCCTCCACCGGGTCATGAGAGGCTGCTCTCTTTCGTAAGCCTCATTCTCCACACACTCCATCCCTCCTCCCCCAACTCATCTGAGCTGGACAGGAACAGGATATTACGCTCTCCTTCCAAAGAACCCCTTCTGCTGAGCCAGGGAAAACCACTTCCTAGCAAGGCAGGGGTCCTGGCAGGCAGGCAAAGGGCATGGGGTGGGGGTGGG
>SJYX01022759.1:272925-315493 GCA_006410675.1 Oreotragus oreotragus
AACTTCAGCTTCTTCAGCATTACTGGTTGGGGCATAGACTTGGATAACTGTGATATTGAATGGTTTGCCTTGGAGATGAACAGAGATCATTCTGTCGTTTTTGAGATTGCATCCAAGTACTGCATTTCGGACTCTTTTGTTGACCATGATGGCTACTCCATTTCTTCTGAGGGATTCCTGCCCGCAGTAGTAGATATAATGGTCATCTAAGTTAAATTCACCCATTCTAGTCCATTTTAGTTCGCTGATTCCTAGGATGTCAACGTTCACTCTTGTTGTCTCCTGTTTGACCACTTCCAATTTGCCTTGATTCATGGACCTAATGTTCCAGGTTCCTATGCAGTATTGCTCTTTACAGCATCAGACCTTTCTTCTATCACCAGTCACATCCACAACTGGCTATTGTTTTTGCTTTGGCTCCATCCCTTCATTCTTGAGTTATTTCTCCACTGATCTCCAGTAGCATATTGGGCACCTACTGCCCTGGGGAGTTCCTATTTCAGTATCCTATCATTTTGCCTTTTCATATGTTCATGGGGTTCTCAAGGCAAGAATATTGAAGTGGTTTGCCATTCCCTTCTCCAGTGGACCACATTCTGTCAGACCTCTCCACCATGACCCGCCCATCTTGGGTGGCCCCACAGGACATGGCTTAGTTTCATTGAGTTAGACCAGGCTGTGGTCCATGTGATTAGATTGACTAGTTTTCTGTGATTATGGTTTCAGTGTGTCTGCCCTCTGATGCCCTCTCGCAACACTTACCGTCTTACTTAGGTTTCTCTTACCTTGGATGTGGGGTATCTCCTTGTTAAGAGTAGCCAAACAAAGGTCCCTATAGCCGAGCCTATGGTCTTCCCAGTGGTCACATGCAGTTGTGCATGCTGGACTGTAAAGAAGGCAGAGGGCCAAAGAATTGATGCTTTCAAACTGTGGTGCTGGAGAAGACTCCTAAGAGTCCCTTGGACTAGTTAATCTTAAGGGAATTCAACCCTGAATACTCACTGGAAGGACTGATGCCAAAGCTGAAGTTCCAGTATTTTAGTCATTTGATGAGAACAGCCAGCTCATTGGAAAAGTCCCTGAAGCTGGGAAAGATTGAGGACAGAAGGAGAAGAGGGCATCTGAGGATGAGATGATTGGATGGCATCACCGATGCAAAAAACTTTGGGGGATGGTGAAGGACTGGGAAGACTGGCGTGCTACAATCCGTGGGGTCACAAAGAGTCGTACACGACTGGGCAGCTGAACAACACCAATAGGGCCTAGTCCAGTAATAGCGCATTGAATGGCCTATCAATGAAATTCTGACCTGAGAATGAGCATTCCTAGTACCAGGGGACAAACTGTTCACGAAATGCCTCCTGACTTTGGTTGAAGCTGAGATCAAAAGGGAAGGAACTGTAAAGTAAAGAATGTTGCCCACCATCCAGTTCTATAGGAATTGAGTCATTAGTCTCAATAGTCACTGACCTACAGCACACCCTGAAATGGGGAAGAGTGGGATGAAGCACTTTGTGCTCTAGGAAAACTGGCAGAAATGGCCCTCAGGTAGATATTTTCAGGAGAAATTTTAATGAACCGTTTCTTGTATCTTCCCATACTTGGAAACGCACTAAAACCATTAACTGAGATATCAGTTTCTCATGAATAGCGGTAATTTTCTCCTAAGGTGTGTGCTTGATTGCCTGTGCCTGTGTGCCAAGTCCCTTCAGTTGTGTCTGACCCTTTTTGACCCTATGGACTACAGCCCACCAGGCTCCTCTGTCCATGGGATTCTCCAGGGAAGAATACTGGCGTGGGTTGCCGTGCCCTCCTCCAGGGGATCCCAACCCAGGGACTGAACCTGCTTCCCTTGTGTCTCCTGCATTGGCAGGTGGGTTCTTTACCACTAGTGCTGTGTAGGAAGCCTGTAACCTGTAAACTTTTCCCAAAATCACACCCTCATCTCTTCAGAACAGTTCTCAGCGCTCAGGTTGACTGGAATAAAATTTTCCATTTCTTTCTTAGATTTGCCATTGTTTAATTTTTTTAGTCAACAATCCCTTTTTTTTTAATATTTAAAAATTTTTTCTGTTTTCTTTTTTTAACTACAAAACATTATCTTTGGGGCTTCTTGGTGGTCCAGTGGCTAAGACTCCACCCTCCCAATGCAGAGGGCCCAGGTTAGATCCCTAATCAGGGAACTAGATCCCACATGCTAAGACCCTGTGCAGCTAAATAACATTCTTTAAAAACAAACAAACAAATGTTATCTTTCTATACATTTGTGTTTAGGTGTATAAATGCATCCAAAAGAGGGAAGGTTTATACACTAGAATGACAGAGGGATGGGAAAGCTCATTTGTGCTATGTATCTGTACCATTTAAATTTTTTATGAGAATGAATAATTGAGTCATGCAAAATCAGATTTAAAAGGATGAATCTTGGGACTTTGCTCGTAGTCCAGTGATTGAGACTCTGAGCTTCCACTGCAGGGGATGTGGGTTTGATCCCTGGTTGGGGAACCAAGATCCCGCATGCAGTGGAGCAACTAAGCCTGCATACGCAACTCCTGAACCTGCATGCCGCAATTAGAGAGTCCTTGCAAAAGATCCTGTATGCTGCAACTAAGACCTGACACAGCCAAACAAATATTTTAAATAGATAAGTAAAAGAATGAATTTTAAGACTGCCTGCTGTCCCAAATCGGAGAAGGCAATGGCACCCCACTCCAGTACTCTTGCCTGGAAAATCCCATGGACGGAGGAGCCTGGAAGGCTGCAGTCCATGGGATCGCTGAGGGTTGGAGACGACTGAGCGACTTCACTTTCACTTTTCACTTTCATGCATTGGCGAAGGATATGGCAACCCACTTCAGTGTTCTTGCCTGGAGAATCCCAGGGACAGGGGAGCCTGGTGGGCTGCCATCTATGGGGTCGCACAGAGTCGGACACGACTGAAGTGACTTAGCAGTAGCAGCAGCTGTCCCAAATACACATACATAAAACTGAACTAAACCAAATGTCAGTGATTGGAGGACGGGTTGCCTCAAAGTTCCAGTGAGATAACGTGGTCCTAAGTCTGTGTCTGACACGTAGGAGAAGCCCAGAGAAGAGTTCTCATTGTTATCATCTTTAGTACATGGGCTGGCTGGACTGACAAGTGCTTTGTAGGAAGTCCTTTGTCAGATAAAAGGTCCCATAGGAGGTGCTGAGTCATGGCTGAGCTAATGCCAGTCAGTTGCCAAATCTTTCCCCTTAGGCCTCAGGGAACCTCCTGAGGTGGGTGGCTGGGGCTTCAAGAAACAAGACCTTTGCCCAGGCTGCCTGTCTGCCCACCCACTTCGGGACAGCTCCCTAGTACCAGCACCATTGACCAGAAGCCGGGGGCAGAGATGCTCTTCTCTGCCACTCACTGTCTGCACTGATTTCCAAGCTTTGGGTTCAGTTATGCCAAAGGGCATTGGAGTTACTCAAGTCCCAGTGTGGGAGGCTCCTCTCAAACCCAGCGACCAGGACCAATCAGCTTCATGGGCTTGTAACTAGAGCAGTCATACTGGGTCCCCAGGCTCAGAAGGATCTTGGGCTTGGTTTAGGTTCTGCTACCACAGTCTTGAAATGCTCGGTAATTTATAAACAATGGGTCCTGCATTTTCTTTTTGCACTGCACCTTACACAATATGCAGCTGGTCCTGAGACTTTCCTGATGGTGCAGTGGTTAAGACACACCCTTCCACTGCATGTGAAATGGGTTTGATTCCTGGTCTGGGAAATTAAGATTCCAGATACCATGGGGTAAAGCTGAAAAAAAAAAAAAAGATTTCTGCAGTTGGTCCCATTGAGGATCTTCTTGTTTGGATTTATTTCCTTAAAGTGGAGACCTCAGAATATCGAGTTTTGTGGCTTAACCCACACAGTTGAAGAAAAGTCCCATCTTTTATCAGAATAATACACACTTGGGTTCCATTCAGTAAGTTATTGAGTTCCTACTAAATGCTGGACATTGTGCCAGGAAGGAGAGAGATAGAGATAAAAAAGACTGAACTCCATTCAGTAAGTTATTGAGTTCCTACTAAATGCTGGACATTGTGCCAGGAAGGAGAGAGATAGAGATAAAAAAGCCAACTCTTAGGAAGCCCACAGTCTAATATGGTAGAGACCATGTTGCCAGTGGAATAGAGATGGGAATGAAATAGTAGCTATCCTAGCCTAGGAGTCAGAGAGAGCTTCCTGGAGGAAGTAATGGTTATGTGATGCGTTAAGGAATGAGCAGGAGTTAGCCCTATCTAAGGTGGTCAGAGGAGGCCTTACAAATAGCTGTGAAAAGAAGAGAAGTGAAAAGCAAAGGAGAAAAGGAAAGATATAAGCATCTGAATGCAGAGTTCCAAAGAATAGCAAGGAGAGATAAGAAAGCCTTCCTCAGTGATCAATGCAAAGAAACAGAGGAAAATAACAAAATGGGAAAGACTAGAGATCTCTTCAAGAAAATTAGACATACCAAGGGAACATTTCATGCAAAGATGGGCTCGATAAAGGACAGAAATGGTATGGACCTCCTAACAGAAGCAGAAGATATTAAGAAGAGGTGGCAGGAATACACAGAAGAACTGTACAAAAAAGATCTTCACGACCAAGATAATCACGATGGTGTGATCACTCACCTAGAGCCAGACATCCTGGAATGTGAAGTCAAGTGGGCCTTAGAAAGCATCACTATATGGCATCACCGACTCGATGGAAGTGAGTTTGAGTGAACTCCAGGAGTTGGTGATGGACAGGGAGGCCTCCCGTCCTGCGATTCATGGGGTTGCAAATAGTTGGACACGACTGAGCAACTGAACTGAACTGAACTGAACTGAACTGAACTGAAGGTGGTGGGAGGAAGGTATACAATCTGAGCTCCGAGAATAACATAATAGGCTATGGAGGAGGCAATGCAAAGTTTATGCAAGATAAACATTCTATTTAGATGACACCTTCACTTATAGACACAAAGTTGTATTTATTAAAATAAATACGCACATCTTACAATACATAATGACCGCTATTTTACATATATAAAATACAAATTACTTCATGGTTATTTCCACCAATGAATTCGAGAACACCAGTTTTAGTTTGATTTCCCTGTAACTCCAGTGCCTAGTAAATGTTTAGACAACCAGTCAATCAGCAAATATTTATTGAGTGACTACTTGTACCAGGTACTATTTTAGGTGCTGGGAAATTCAGCCATGAATGGAGACTAAGTGCCTACTGTCATGAAACTGACATTCCTGGAGCGGTTAGTACACATTTTGAAATGAAAGGAGGGGGAAAAAAATATTTTTATCCTAGTCAGCAACAAAATTTCAGAAGAGGAGTGAGAGGGTCATTTTTGAGTTTTAGTTGACCAACAAGGAAATATATATACATATATATATATAATTTGCAGAATTCCCTAGTTGTCCAGTAGTTAGGATTCCTTGCTTCCACTGCAGGGGGACACCTGTTCCATTCTTGGTCGGGGAACTATCCCACATGCCTTGGGGCATGGCCAAAAAAAAAAGAGAGAGCTCTTTTCTGTTAAAAAGAACTGAAACCTGGGCAAGTAGTAGCAACCTCAAGTATGAGTCAGGCATACAAGAACTGAGACAGAGCCTTGGGTGTTAGGAGTCACGAATATAGATTTGTCTTTAGGCGACACCCATATCTCAAAGATAAGATGTTCATACAAAATAAAAATTATCTACTTATTCGTTTTTGCTTGGCGCAGTCGTCACCACCAGCATTCGCCTATTTAGTCCTCCTCTTCAAGTACATTTCGGTCAGACCCGATTTACGCAAATGCGGTTTACGTAGGCCTCGGGCCAGCGGCTCCAGACCTTCGGCCGAGTTCGCCCGAGTCGGGACGAACCATCTGTGCCCGCGGAGGGGGGTGGCGTGTCAGCTTCGCGCAGTCAGGGCAGGGACGGCGAGGATTTGGAAGCCACCCAGCCTGGGGTCCCTTCATGCAGGATGTCTGGGAAAGCATGGCTTTGCCAGGTTGCAACTGCAGCTGAGGGCGAGGTTCGGCGCCACATGTAGAGTTGCATCCCCCCTCCGCCGTGGACTCGGCTGCGGCCCCACGGGTCCCCAGTTCCCGGACCGGTTCACACCTAGGCCTTCACTGGGAGGTACAGCAGGTCTGGGGGACCCGGGAACGGGTTGCGGGTAGGACCCGGAGCAGGTCCGAGGGGATGGGGGTGGCGGGGTCCCTGTGTTTCCTGGCCGAAACGCCCCCTAGTGCCTACGCGACGCGAGCGCCCCTTCGCCCACTCTGCGCCTCTCACTGCCCCTAGACCTCTCGGGACCACACCTTCCGCTGCCGCTCGCATGGCAGACAAGAAGCTGGTGGTGGTGTTTGGAGCCACAGGTAAGCGAAACCCCAAAAAGAGGCGCTGGACCCCTTACCCAGAACAGCGCGGGGGTCCGGCCGGCCCCGTCCCCCAGCGCTAGGGGCACCACCCTCGGCAGGCCTCCCATGCAGGTTCCACCCTGCAGGTCTTTCTGATTCTCCGCAGGTGCCCAGGGAGGCTCAGTGGCCCGGACGCTCCTGGAAGATGGGACGTTTAGAGTCCGAGTGGTGACCCGGGACCCTGGGCAGAGGGCAGCGAAGCAGCTGAGGCTGCGAGGTGCAGAGGTAGTGCAGGGAGACCAGGATGATGAGGCCAGCATGGAGCTGGCCCTGAGCGGGGCTCACGCCACCTTCATTGTGACCAACTACTGGGAAAACTGCAGCCAGGAGCAGGAGGTCAAGCAGGTGAGGGCAGGCCGCAGGGCATCAGGAGGCCAGGGCAGGAGCCGGGCATCTTCAAAGAGTTCCCAGGTCTCTCTGCTGGTCCTTCCAGGGCAGCTCTGACTTGTCAGAGCGGGGCTGCCCCCTGCCTGTGACTATGGACACTGCAGCCATTCCCCTCTTCCATGCAGCCCTCCTAGACTTTGATAAGGGCAGGAGGTGGCTTCTTCACCCAATGACTTAAGATCACCATACTGTTCACCCTTTTGACGGTACAGTTCAGTGTTTTTTCACATGTTCACCAAGTTGTGCCACCATCACCACTACTAATTCCAGAACATTTCATCACCCCCAAAAGGAGACACCACAGCTGGTGGCAGCCCCTCCGCATTCCTCCCTCCCCAGGCCCAGGCAACCACAATCTGCTTTATGTCATCCAGTGACTTCACATTTTTCTAAACAACTCTGCTGACCCATAATTTTCTTAAAAGGTACACATTTTAATTGTACAATTTGATGAAATTTGAAGATAAATATACCCATATAACTGACTTTCCAGGTGGCGCTAGCGGTAAAGAACGCACCTGCCAATGCAGGACATGTAAGAGATAGGGGTTCAGTCCCTGAGTCAGGAAGACCCCCTGGAGGAGGGCATGGCAATCCACTCCAGTGTTCTTGCCTGGAGAATCCCATGGACAGAGGAGACTGGCAGGCTGCAGTCGATANCACCTGCCAATGCAGGACATGTAAGAGATAGGGGTTCAGTCCCTGAGTCAGGAAGACCCCCTGGAGGAGGGCATGGCAATCCACTCCAGTGTTCTTGCCTGGAGAATCCCATGGACAGAGGAGACTGGCAGGCTGCAGTCGATAGGGTCACAAAGAGTCGGACCTGGTCGAAGCCACTTAGCACACATACAGCACACATACCCATGCAACTAACATTCTAATCAAAATATGGTGAGGGGCAGGGAAGCCTGGCGTGCTGCAGTTCACGGGGTCGCAAAGAGTCAGACACAGCTTGGTGACTGAACGACAGCAACAATGAAAGCATAACACATCACCATTGTTCCCCAAATCTGCCATGTCCCTTTTTAGATGTTTCACGTTTCTCTTTATTCTGTTTTCCACCCAGCTTCTCTCTGGTCGGTGGCTGTTGAGCCCAGGCTGCTGTGGGAGGGATATGAGACAAACATGCATCTTTTTAAAATCTCCTGGAAGGTAGAGACACTTGCAGTGGGCCTGTCACATAGCAGGCGCTTGGGTATTTGTTGAAGGTATGACTGGTGCAGCCAAGGTTCCAGGGCTGAGACCCCTGACTATCGGCTTTCAGTCCCGCCTCGTCCACAGCTCCCCACTGCCTTGGCTGTGGATGTGACTTCCCTGAGCTGGTCTGTGTTTCCTCCCATGTAAAGGGGAGCTTTACTGGACCACTTTGGTCCATAAAGGGAAGCTGGCACTGGTCTCTTCATTTTTAACCTTGAGCCTTCAGTTGCTGTCTTAGCTGGAAGCCCATCTCAGAGAGTGGACAAAGACAGCTTTTCTGGTTCATGCAGATCCTGTCAACCTGATCGCCTGCACCATGACAAATGACCACAAGCCAGGTGGCTTAAAACAACAGGAATTCATTCTCTCCTAGCTCTGAAGTCCAGGAGTCCAACAGCAAGGTGTTGGCCCTGCCCTGTCTGGAGGCTTGCCTCTTCCGGTGTCTGGTGGTGTCGACTCTCCATGTGGTCATGTCACTCCGGGCTCTGCCTCTGTCTTCACGCGGCCTCTCCTCCCTATCTCCTCTTCCATCTCTCATAAGGACACTTGTCATTGGGTTGAGGGCCCACCAGGGTAATCCAGGATGATCTCAAGTTTTTTAACTTAAAAAAATCTCTTCGGAGACCCTTTCCCAAACGATATGACATTCACAGGTTCTGGCGGATGGGAGGTGGACATATCTCTTGGCCACCATCCAGCGCCCTACACAGCCTTGTGCAGCCGGTGGTCTGTCCCCATTTAACTGACAAGGCCAGAGCAGTTAGACCCTTTGTCCTGGAAGGCACAGCCAGGGCGCTGCAGAGCCAGTCTGGATCCCAGCGTGTTTTGTGTGCTGAACAGCTGAGCCATAGCGCTTCCCTAGGGGACGGCTGGGGCTCTCCAAGGAAGACGGCACAGCACGGGGACAAGATGCTGTCTGAGCTCAGGCAGAGACGGGAAGCCTCTGTGCGCCCCCTCCCTGGTGGCACACGGTGGACTTTGGCCCAGTACCCTGGAAGGTGGGACAACCTGGATGATCTGGGGAAGGGGTGCTAAGGCTGTGTGGCTGGTGGGAGGCTTATAACCCTGGGGTAGAGGATGTGATGCTGCGGGAGCTGCACAGCAAAGGGGGAACCTTATCAGAGGGATTAGTGGCCTGTGGCTCTTGGGACAGTGGCCTCTGGGGTGGGAGAGCCAGGGCCACGATCGGGACACATACCCTTCCTCTGAGCTTTGTGGCTTCTCCCTTCCCGCCTGCCCACCAACCAGGGAAAGCTGCTGGCCGATCTGGCCAAGCGCCTGGGCCTGCGCTACGTGGTCTACAGCGGCCTGGAGAACATCAAGAAGCTAACGGCGGGGAGACTGACAGCGGGACACTTTGACGGCAAAGGGGAGGTGGAGGAGTATTTCCGGGACATCGGTGTCCCCATGACCAGTGTGCGGCTGCCCTGCTATTTTGAGAACCTCCTCTCCTACTTCCTGCCCCAGAAAGCCCCAGATGGAAGGAGCTACTTGCTGAGTGAGTGTGCTCCCTCGGGCGTCTGCTGGCACCATGCGGAGCCACGGTGGCCCAGAGAGCAGGCTTGTCCTCCGAGGGCTCCGAGTCCGAGCCCCGGCCCTCTCACAATAGACCCATGACCCTGTTGGGCGTCCATGTCCTGTCCCATGAGATGGGCATGGCCCAGACTTCCCCAAGGAAGATCTGCCCAGTGCGGGGACGCCGTGCTGTGTCTGTCAGAGAGCTTTGCAGAAACGAGCGTGGTTCTTGTTTCTGCTTCATCAGTGAGGAGAGGGTTTGGAGGGCTAGGTCCAGTTGTAGATTTCCCATGGGTAGGAAAGCACTTTCTCCTCAGTGCCCGTCTGCAAATCTACAAGCAGCTTGGAGGGCACTGTGTCCGACCTGCACCGGCGGGGCAGCACAGGAGGCTCGGCAGGCAGAGCGGGAGAGGTCAGCACCCTCCCCTGGCTCCTCACTTCTGCATGATCCCAGCTCACCCTCCCTTGGGCAGAGTCTGGGCCTGGCACCCCATATCACCCTTTACAGTTTGCAGAGCCATCGTCATTCACCCATGTTCCATCACTGAGCTGGAGTTCATCCCCACAGGTTCCTGGGTGGTCTGAATGGGCAGCTGTGGAAACTTTACAGGCAGGGCCTGAGGGCTCCAGGTGCCTCATCTAGACAGAGCTCTGCCTCTCCCTCCCAAAGCCACACTGCGGCCAGTAGAGTCACACATTAACACGTTTATCAGCACCCACCCACCATGCAGCTCTGGGCTCAGCCCTGGCCTTGGCCAACCGAGCTTTCTTGCTGGTGTTTGGAGCACCTTCCGTGGGCATCCACGTCAGGAACTGGGGTTTGCACCCATTCTTGGGCAGAGCACCTTTGAAAACCCCTTGCTCTCCTACTTGTTCCCGTCTCAGGCCTGATGAGTGACAGGCCTGGAGTTCTCCCCAGCCCGGCTCCCAGGATTTGAACGGCCTGCCAGCAGCAGAGCTCCATCGTGTCCCGTTTCCTGACTCAGTTCTGCTGCTGACCCTGAGGTGTCTGAGTTAGGCCAGGTGCTGACCTGTGCGCCAGTGAGCTGGTGGAGACCGAGCCCTCAGGAGACACAGGCCAGCACATCCCTCTCCTCCTCCCAGGCTTGCCCATGGGTGATGTGCCCATAGACGGCATGTCTGTGGCCGACCTGGGTCCCGTGGTGCTCAGCTTGCTAAAGACACCAGAGGAGTACATCGGCAGGAACATCGGGCTCAGCACCTGCAGGCACACGGCGGAGGAGTACGCTGCCCTGCTCACCAAGCACATAGGCAAGGTGGTGCACGACGCCAAGGTGAGAGGCCTGGCGGGAATGTGGTAGCCCCATCCGAGGGGCTTTGCGGGTAGCACGGGAGTGGCATCCTGGGCTGCCCCACGCTCAGCATCACAAAGCTAAGTTCATCCTCAGAGAATGCTGATGTTGTGCTGTTCTCAGGAGTGAAGTGTGGCTGCCGAGTGAGATGTCCGGCTCTGGTAGAAGGCCAAGTGGCAAGAAAGGGCTCCAGGAAGAGGGCCCAGCAGGGGCCAAAGCAAGGAGGGAGAGCGTGGGGTGTCTTGGACTGCTTGGTGGAGGGGATGGAGGCTGCAGTAGGCCCCATCCGGCCCCTTTCCTTGGCCTGGCACAGTCCCCTCCTTCCCTCACCTACCCTGTCTTCTCCAGACCCCTGGGTTTGTTGTTTCTAATCATTTTGAGAGTCTGGGATATTCAGAGTCATTAAACGACAGAAACCACCCACAGAACCCCCAGATGCAAGCAGTAAAGTGGGAAGAGACCAGGGCAGGACACGTTTAGGGCTCAGATTTTGCTCCCAGCCCTTAACACCCACCTGTGTGTTACCAGAGGCCCAGCCCCTGGCCCCTCTCTGCCTTGGTTTCTTCAACTGTAAAGTGGGTGTACGGAGCGAATCCTGTCCTTGGGCTGCTGTGAAGAGTGAATGGAATAACTGATGTAGACACTCCCTTGGCACAATGAATGTTCTACAAAACGTGAACTAAAGGGCTGTGTATTACTATCTAAACAAACAAAGCCTGAGGCAGTCATGGAGGGTTTGGGAGCCAAGGAGTTAAGGCTCAGTTTGGTCAGGAAAGGGGAACAGCTTTGGTTTGGTGTTTTGAGCAAGAAAGTGACAAAAGCAGAGTCCTGATATGGAAGGTACTGAGATGTTTGCACCTCATGATCTTGGAAGAACTGGATATAAATTGCCCTGGAACAGTGGTTTTTGAAGTTTCTTATTTTTAGTATCAATGGTTTTCAGATGGATGCAGGGGGACAGAGCGGGGACTGAGGTACCAACGCCCCTCTGCTTGCAGACAAGCCCTGAGGACTACGAGAAGCTTGGCTTCCCTGACGCCCAGGATCTGGCCAACATGTTCCGTTTCTATGCCCTGAAACCCGACCGCAACATCGAACTGACCCTGAAGCTCAACCCCAAGGCCAGGACGCTGGACCAGTGGCTAGAGGAGCACAAAGACGACTTCGCAGGGCTGTAACCCTGCCCACGTCTCAACCCCGTCTGGGGGGACTGGGGGTGCAGTCACAGTGACCCTCTTGTGTTACAGGAAAGTTTATTTTTTAAATAAAGGCCATTGTTCTCACAGATGGCTTCCAAAAGAAAAGCGCNAGGGCTGCCAAATCATTCGATCTGTTGATTCATAAGCACTTCAACAACTTATCCAGTGTGCTGGACCCTAAATAGAATGTTAACCGGGAAAGTTATGCACCGTGTCCTGAGTCTGGTTTAGCAGGAGAGCCAGATACCAATGTGCAGGACGACTGCAGACTGACATCAGGCTGCAGAGAGCAGGCGGGGATGAACACTGGGAGGGCCCACTTCAGGGGCATAGGGACAGCCTGAGGGAGCAGCCTCCCAGGAGGGTAGGAGGGAGCAGACGTGCTGACGCAGGCTTCCAAGCCCACCTGTATCGGCAGGAGAACCCGACAGGTCATCCGTGTCCAGCCCTGTGATGCCCAAGTGCCACGGGCCCTCTGGAGGGGAGACTCACCTGCTAGAACCCTGACTCATGATGTCGGGATCCAGGAGTGGCCCTCGGCCAGCACCAAGCCTGGGGAGAGCCCGCTGCGCCGGCTCCAGAGTGAGCTGCAGGGAGCTGAGGGCAGGCTCTGGCCGGTGCTGGCCATTTCACCAGGCCTCTTGGGGTAGGTTGCTCACTTGGCACCCCCTGGCCGGGCTGCTATGAAGACTACATGGGGGAACTGGGGAGAAGCAGCATCTAACTCCCCGGGCCCTTTGTGGTCAGGCCTCACAAGCCTCCAGTGCCTTCCCCGTCTGCCCTCCTCCTAGCACTTCAGCAAGTGCTCGCCTCCCAGCCACAAAGGCCCAGCGCCCTAGGGACACTCTCCTGTGTTTCTAAATGGCTCCCCTCATGCTCCAGCCCCACCTCAGGCTGCAGAGGGGTCGGGAGACAGATCTCAGGAGCCAGCTGTGGGAATGAGCCAAACCCAGTCCAGCCAGGCCTCGAGGGGGACCCGAACCTACAGATGCTGCCCCGCCACCTTCTGACCATCGGAGGGAAGAATGCCTTGGCACAGCCGTGAAGATGTCTCACCGGAAAGAAAATCCACTTTTCCAAGTCTAGACTGCTAGTTTCAAAAAACATCGCTTTGGCTGAATTCTCTAGGAAGAAGACCTGAGGTGCCAAGAGAGACGTGATCGAGCCCTCCACCGCCGTACCCTGGGGTCTCAGATCCTGCCCAGCCCTCGCTGAGTCCACAGCAGGTGCTTGGCAAACTTTTGTTCAACGGAGGAAGAGTTTGGAGACTGGCAGGAAGTCGCTGAGCCTTCTTGCCCACCAGGTCTTCCCAGCCTCTTCACCCAATCCAGGAAGTGCCCACCCCCACCTCCACTATAGCCTGCTCAGCCCAGAACCCCAGGGCAGGGCAGTCATGTACTTGGGGCCCACTCCAGCCACCATAGCCCAGACAAAGACCGGAATACACACAAAATACCTTAATATTCCTCTGAAAACAATGGAGGAAACAAAAAGTGTCTAGTGATGGTGGCGGGGACACTTAGGGACCTGTGTTTCGAGGCGCGGGCTCCCAGAGTAAAAGCGACATGCTGGATCCTAGTACGTTCGTTCAGGTCAGCACATCACTGCAGGATAAGCTCCCTGCTTCAGGTTGGGAGGGTCCGCGCCTGTCAGAGCGACACCTGTCCCTCGGTGGGGTTGATGCTGAGGAAAGCCACCTCCGGTCACTCCCAGGAAGGCCAGCAGATGTGGGGTGGCCTGACGGGCAGGTGAGCACCCGCTGCTGGGCCACCTGCAGAGAGCTGTCTGAACTCTTTCAAAGAAGAGATGACCACAATTCAGGTTTTAAATATCTCTTTGCAGTAGATAATCTTATTTACATTGATACAGAATCATTTTACATTCTTAGAGCAGACACTAGTAGATGCTTTATTTTAGTAAATTATGAGGGGGAAACAGAAAGGACACTAATCAGAAGGGCTCTCCATTAGCCTGTCTCGCCAGAGCAGGGGGATCTGGAAACACAGGGGAACCTGCGCATCCCAGGAGCCAAGGCTGGGAAATGGTGCTTGGTCTGGCTGGATGCTGGAGAACCTTTGACTGTTGAAATTGCGCTCTCCTCTAAACAAACACTCGTACGGGAAAAGACAATGATTCTCAGCACTGAATAATTTAAACACATGTCTGAAAACAAGTCAGAAGTGAGTGGTGAGACCCAAGGCCCTGATAGCAGCGGAGCAAGGCTAGGGTTGAGAGGCCCTCAGTCAGCCCCAGGCCACGCCAGCTGTGGTCCAGCAGAAGGGCAAGAGCCCCACTCATGCCTGCCTTAGAACAACACAACTCAGCTGTCGGGGAACAGGGCCACCCTGTCCGTGCTGACGGAGATCACAGCCCATGTGATCAAGAGTGGCCTCTCCAGGTACTGTCCTCTAGGTGTCACCCCAGGCCCTCCGGGCCCCAGGTTCCAGCTGCTCAGTACCTTTGGGAATTAAAATCAACTCCAGCTGAAGGGTGGATGACACCAGTGGGGTGTGTGCACCAGGTTCCCGGAAAGGATAACCTGTCAGGAAAGACTCATTCTGGAACGTCCCGGAGGTTTGCTGAGAGGGAAATCAATCACGTCACAACTCGGTGCAGCTTAAGGCTTCATTTTCAAGCTGTAAGCATGGCCTTTAATTCTTTAACCACTTTCAGTTCCAAATTAAGAGTTTCAGCTCTGCAGGAAGTGTCCAGCTGTCTGACTTTGCCAGAGCCTGAAGAGGCCAAGTTACCTACCCACGGAAAGGAAAACTACCAGCCCTGAGGCTGGCCATGCCTAACTGCCCAGGGTCTGTCCCGTCCGCCGCGACCTTCCGTGAAGAGCTGCGTGGCCATGTGAGTTCGCTGTTGCCAAGGCGGTCCGGAGGCCTCTGCAGGCAGGGGCTCAGCGCTGCCATGGGGAATTCTCCTGCGTCCAAGGTGCCCTGGCCACGAGGAGGTGCTGCTGCTCCCTGCCTAGTTTCCGGTGGACCGTTTTCCTGAGCCAAGACACAAACGGGTACAGTTCACTGGCCTCGAAGGAAGTTCACCCTGTTGGTGAACTTCTGCGGTCCCTGGGAAGGAGCCCCTGCCATCAGGGACCAGCACAAGTGAAAGGTGAGTCCCAAGACACCATGGTGAGCAAGCAGGACTCCCGTCACTGCCCCACCCCACTCCACACTAAAGCTGACATTGCCCTAGACATCCTAGGCAGGACAGGGCGGGGCTGGGGAGATCTGAGTTCTAGGCCTGGCTCTGCTGTGACCTGCCCTCTGTGACTATGGGCAACCTGGTTCCCACCATGGTGGGATGCAATGCCCCCGGGAGCTGGTGGAAGGAGGGCTAGGGGGCTCCAGGAGGTGGTTCAGCCCTGCACTACTGGCCAGCTCCCCTTGGGCTGAGGCTGGGCTTACACCATGCCTGAGATGAGAACCTCTTCACCTCTGGGGGTGGGGGGATGATACTGGCTAAAATGAGGGAAAACAGGGATTCATTAGTTCAGAGGGGCACAAAGGGGAGGAACCTCAGGGGTTTTCCTACCTCGGCTGGGATATCAGGAGGTAAACATTCTCTTAAGTTTGGAAAGGAATCCCTGCTTGTCCTCCCCAGCCTCAGGCCTAGCCTTGCCTCCCGCGGAGCTATCCATGGTGCTGCCACCTGGGCATAAACAGCAGAGAGAACTGGGGTCAAGGGTGCAGACCTCCTCGCAGCCCGCCCCAGGCCCCGCCTGGCCACCCAGGGCTCGCGCTCCAAGAGCCACCAAGCGCCACCCCGAGAGGAGAGGTGGCCGTATCAGGTTGTCCAGTTCATCAGATGACTCAGCACTTAGAACATCCCAACTGCTCCCCAAGTCACTGGCCCTCGAGAGGAAAACAAGGAACAGAAAGGGACAACAGGCAGCTGTCCCTCCTTAACAACCATAACAGAAAAACAGCCAGTGCCGATGCCTTCCAGGCCAGGCTACATGGTGTCTGTACCTCAGTCAATCCTTACGATAACCTTACAGGTAAATTCCAGATGAAAGAAACAAAAACCAGAGGCACAAAGGAGTTAGGTGGCATGACTAAGGTCACAGAGAAAATAAGCGAGCAGGAGGTCTGAGTTCAGACCCAAGCAGTCAGACACCAAAGCCCAGGCTCCAAGAAGGTGAAGAGCACATGCCGAGAGCCACTGACCAGCTTCCACACCCAGCTAGTGCACACAGACCATCTCCAGGGCACCCAGGACCCCAGGACACGTGTACTGCTCATCTGGGACGGGGCAGCCAAGGGCCCCGTGTGTCACCAGGCAAGCACCTGGCTCCAAATGCTCCAAGACGGGGCGGCTGCCCTTCTGTTTCCAGAGGGGCAGTGAGATCCCTCTGCACAAACACATCACGTTAAAGATCAGCCACCCACGAGGCAAGAGGACCGACGCGCTACGAGCTGGACTGGACTCAATGTTTTCCATTGTGCCAGGAGAATTAGTGCATGTCAACGTGCAGGGGGATGTATGTCAACGACAATGTGTAGAAGGGACAAAATGCCCATGTCCTCAAGATCTCAGTCTGACACCTTTGTCGGTGAGAGGCCCACAGCTTTGGGCAGCAGGCCTCCAGAAGAGGTGCGGAAGGTAATCCATGGCTCTTTACAAGGTGATGAATAACCAGGTAACGCTCTTTCCATGAATCTGTACCACCTTTTTCTCCACAGGTACAAGCTCCTAGTGTCATGAGCAAGGTCTGGCACTCACCTGGGGGTTCAGTGCCTGTTGAACTTCCCCTCTCACACTGTAAGCTGGGCGGGGCAGGGACCCCGTCTCTCTGGTCTTCGCTTCTGAGCACATGGCAAGTGCTCAGTGACCATCAGTGCGAGAAACAGAAGCCAGCAGGACTCCAGGGTGACGTCTGAGGACCGGACCCTCAGACGTCAGAGCTGCAGGGTCTACACGCACAGTCCAACTACCTGAGCTGACTACACGCTCAGACTGAGCCAGCAGAGTGTCTCTTGTTCCACTAAAATGTCTTTTCCTCATCTTCCTCTTGCCTCCACCCTGCCTAAATAAAGGGGCTCAACAGTCAATGCCGTCAGCTCATCAGAGAAGAGACCGCAGGTGGATCCAAGCTCTGGAAGAGGTTCCTGCACGACAGCTAAATGGACGTACAGGGGTCGTCACAAGAGTTAATGACAATCCACAAACACAAACAACGAGCTGTGCTGTCTCTAAACCCAAAAGGTCACTCAGTAACCTCAGAGTCCCCCGGGCCCCCAGCTCGCTGCGGTTTTTCTGCTTCTCAGACTGGGAACGAAGCCAGGGCCAGCTATTATTAAGGTTTTCAGCAGGGGCTACAGAGAACAAAAATAAACAAGCGATACTAAACCCACCAAAAACGTTTAGGTTGTTTTCCTACATAATGGTAACTTTTCCAAATGCCTTCCCGATACCTTTCCTGTGGTGAAAGCAAAGACACCCAGGAATCAGTCTGCATCTGCAGTGACTATCTCCATGGGCACTTGGGGGCTATTAAGCGACACGCTAGCCCAAGAACCACTGATGACTGCAGGCAATTGCTTCCAGTGTAACTTTAATAGCAGAGATTCAGGCTCTACTTGAATAAGTAGGATGCACCTTAGTACAGACGTCGGGAAAGGGTACTGTGTGCACCATGTCCTCACACGTGGACGGCAAAAGTAACTTTCTTCACAGTAACAAGAGGCTTAACCACATCCAGGCTGCAGACTGACCGACAGTGATTCCAGTGCTAAGATTCTTAAAAGCCATTTAAATAATCATGTCTGGGAGCTGAATTTCCCACTGAATACAATTCTGAAATGACAATGGAAGTGAGTGGAAAAAAAAAAAATTCAGGACACTCATTTCACTTTATGAACTCTTCACAAACACATGCAACACATATGTTAACATTATGATATATTCAGCAAAATTGCGTCAATAGAAATTTAAAACGAAGAACTGGCAAAGCGTCTGGCACTTAAGAGCCTTCCAATAAATCTCGGCTAAACGTGGGGAGAGGGAATAAGCTAACAGGATGAGAACCGTGGACGTTACTCAGAAGCTGACTGCAGGATCAACTCCCAATCTGAGCTCTCAGGAAGGGGCTTGTTAACAACTGGTGGATAATACCCGACATGCAAACAGTGAACAAGGCCCAGGGTCTCACTCAGAGCTCAGTCAGGAAGACCTCAAGTTCCCCTGGGGGAGTGGCGCATGGCTGAAAGCTGGTTGCAGAGCAAATCTCACATGCTCTGTGACTGTGGGAATATTTGGGACTCAGGAAAAAAACCTAGAGGTGCATAAGTAGAGTTATGTGGAAGAATCATCCCCACTTCTTTTTAGTCCAAGGGATAGTAACAACCAAACCACTAAAGTGCTCACTTTATGTTCAGTTGGCCACAGACAGAATCTGTGGCAGCTGTTTTTTCATAGAGGACTTGGTCCCCTGGATTTAAGGGAGCTCGGCCAACTCCATGCAAAGGGTGCTGCCACTGGGACTCCCAGCCCTGCCCCAGGGCTCCAAGACCAAGACCCTACCCCCAGCTCTGATCACCTGCTCTGACTATACACTAATCTAATACCATTCAAGTTCTGAGAAGGTGAGAGAAAATTCAGGACCCAGACAAAAACAACGTGATACAACCAGGAGGCAACACATCAGGCAGCAGAAGCTAACTCACCCTCAGCACGGCCTGTCCCAGCCCAGCAGGAGGCCCAACCAACAGGGAACAGCATTTCCCTGGCAGAGCACCCCATCCCAGCAGAGCACCTCATCTGGGCAGAACACCCCCATCCAGAGGGAGGAGGGCTGCAGCCAAGGTGCCTCTAGCCAAAGCTTCTGCCTGTGGTCAGAGTTGGGGGGCATGGCTACTCACCAATCACCAATATTTAACTGCACTCTACAGATGTTTAAACTCAAGAGTAAACAAGGCGTTTTGTTTGTTCACAGCCCTAGAAGCTCAGAGTTTAGACCTGCTGCACACAGGCAGATCTGGGGTCGCTAAGCCTGCCGCAGCTGCTGTTTACAGGACACTCTGAAATCCAGGGAAAGCCTTCTGGGCGAAGAAGACATGCATCTTCTCCTTTAGTGGCTACAAGCTGATCTCATGCAGGAATGAGCCCAGAGTCACAGGGCAAGTGGCAGAACCAAGGCTAGAACTCAGGAGAGCAGCCCTAAGACACAGAGCTGCTCCCTGGAAGGAAGTGTCACAGAGCTCACTGACCTCAGCCAGCAGCAGGTACACAGAGGATGAGGGCTAGGGCGGGGGGCCCTGCTGGCCAGCTTTCCCCAGGGTGTGCTGCCCTGTGCCACTCTGCCCAACACTCAGCCCCTCTCTTACTACTGGGCCCTCTAGAGACTCCAGGAAGATTTTCCAGTGGAAACCCCAACATACTTCCAAACCGTCTGCCCTCCCAGGTATTGGGGGGCTCCCACGGGCCGAGGGGCTGTCTCACCAGTGCTTGTGTTGGTGACGCCGTTCACCGTCCCCTCCACGTCGGTCTCATCCTCGGCGTAGCTCAGGATTAGGCTCTGCTGCCGGCTTGTCAGTCTCCTGTGGACCGAGCGCAGTCAGTGTCCGAGTGGCTCCTCTGGGCAGCTCTTCAAAAGGACGTGGACGTGGCCAGTCCCCATGCAGCATGTGGGACAGGCAGGACCCTCGACCCAGGCACAAGGTACACCCTGAACCCAAGGGCCCACACCCTTAAAGCTTCTGTAATGTAAACCTCTTCAACTACCCTGAGTTGTTCTGAACAACTGCCACTGTGGCCATGGTAAACAGTTTACCAGAGGGATGCAAAACTGTTACAAGTGTGTGTAGGAAATTATCTAACTAAAGAGAGTGCTGGAAACCCAGCCCTCTGAGAGGAGTTGGCAAGCCCCATTCCAGATGTCCACAGCTCCCCCTTGGACTTTTCTCCTGAAGGCCAGACACGATACCTGCCGCCAGCTGGTTCTAGATCATCTCTCAGATGGAGGGCGACCTGAGAGTGATAATAATAAAACCAACAGCAGCAATAATAGCTAACTGCTCCCTATGGGTTATTCATTTCATCTCCCAGCAACTCAGCAAGGTCGAACTTTTATATCAGGTCCGCTTTCAGAAGGAGCACCTGGGCAGGACAGACTTAAAAGGAGAAGTACCCTGCCTAAGCCTCAGTGCTTATAGCAGAAGTGCCACACAGGTTGGCGGTCGGGCTCAGCACCTGCCCAGGAGGTGAGAAGTCCTCGACCGGCTCCTGCTGGTGCTGGAAGCTACACAGAGTGGGTGGGCCTCGCCACACCAGGCAGCACTTACTTTGGAACTCTGATCTTGATGTGAATGTAGTGGTCTCCGTAGCCATAGCTGTTTATCCGCGGGATGCCCTTCCCACTCATCCGAATCTTCAGGTCTGACTGAGTCCCAGGGGGGATCTACAAAGAAAGGAACCTCAGGTTTTCCTCCACCTCCAGCTGCCCAAATGAAAACATCTCATGACATGAAGACAATCTTACTCCCAAAAAGAACTCCATTCAGGTTTCTAGACCAAACCCACCAACCACCACACAGAAACTGGCTAGGCTGGGTCCACCCCGAGCAGAGCCTGTGATGGGCTTGGGGGCCAGGAGTCTGGGGTGGAGAGCCGACAGCAGGAGGGAGGGAGCTCGGGGAGTAGGACCTGGGAGGAGGCAGAGCCAACCCGGGGCGCCACTGAGGCCGCCGCCCAGCCCAGCAGGATGGACACGGCCTAGGAGCTGCTTCCCAGCCGAGTCACATCCAAGGCGTGGGCCACACTCCTCCTGCCTTCCACCAGGTTGTTCCCGGGTTTCAGCCACTTCCCATTTTAGAAAACCAAAAAGAGCAGTGAGAACGTGCTTGCACTCTTACCGTCACACTGATGGTCTCGTACAGGCCCTGCGTTCTGGCGGTGCCCCCAAGGATGGCCTGAGCTATGGAGATGAAGAGATCTGAGTGGATGTCTGCGCCGTCCCTCCGGAACACAGGGCTTTTCTGCACCTGGGGTCAAGCATGGGAGGGTTACTAACGCTCAGAGAAGTCCTTCTGGAGAGCAGATCACAGCCGCGGCTCAGCGTGCAGCATCCAGGGAGACAGCGTACTTTCACCAAAGCGCCCACCTCCCCCAGGCTCCGGCAATGCCACAGTGTCCTCTCAGATGAAGTTGTTCAAGTCTTGAGGGAAATAAAACTAAATTTTGAAAACTTAAAAAATATAAAAATCTTACTTTGCTAGAAACACAGACTAATACTGTCAACAAAGGAAGAAAGGGTTTACTTTCCAGAGTCTTTTGGTACAAGCTACCTTCAAGTCACACTAGCGGCACTGGAATGATTCTGATTTTATTAGCACTGTTTTTTGTGTCTCAAAGACATTCTTTGTCTTCCAGTGATTTCTTCTTTTCTTCTTCTCTACTATCAGCTGGGAACAATCTGGATTCTCTAGCAAACCTTCTTCATAGACTGGCTTCCAGCCTGAAACCTTTCTCTTCAATTTCTCAGTCTTAAAGATTCACCCTTTACACTACTTTTGTCTCTGTTTTAAACTATGAAATATTTCACACACATGTCAATCAGCACAAGTAATTACCACACGCTGTACACACACCCTGCTTAGGTCACAGAAGACCAGGACACAGGTGGCTTCTCCCCCTCCTGCTTACCCCTCCACAGTAGCCGCTACCTTTAGTCTGTGTCTTTCCTAGGAGCGTCTGTTTACCTTTTCTACATGTTTTCATGTCCCTAAACGATACATGACACCACCTCACGTGGTTTGAAACTACACAGATGACCTCATTCCTCGGCCTGCAAGCCGCTCACTCCCTGTCCATAACTGAGAGCTACCAGGGCATCTCACACCAACCTGGGCATCTCCAGCTTCTGCTCCGAGGTGCCCACAGTGCGGCCCCCTCGCCAGCTCCTCCCGAAGAACAGCAGGCCGCTGGCAGTGTCTCGCCATTGTAGACAAGGCTGGCACACAGCTTGCCTCTGCCTGCTGCACTTCCTTAGGGACATGCCTGGTGGAATCAGTGGCAGAGGTGCCACTTCCTCTGTTACCCTTGCCTCAGAAAACTTTGCCTGCACGTCACATGTAAATCTGTAGCTCTGGCACTTACTGTCCCCATGAACAATTCAATATATCAGTAAAAAATAAAAAATGTTTTCTGTATTTTTATGAGTGCTTTGTTGCCAACTTGTAAACACCCTGGGGTAACTTTGTTCTCTCCACATTTAGCACAAAAGCTTTATGTAACATATATTTAATCACCCCGCTGAGGTGGCCACCACTTGACTAGAAACTTGAACGGCCAGGCACATTCCGTGAAGCTCCCATCTCACACGTAAGAAGCCTGGGCTGCACCCTCTCCACGAGAGCAAGAGCCCAAAAGAGGCCGTGCAAACAGAGCACCTACCCTGAATGTGATGAAAATTTCTCGTTTTCCTACAGGCATCCTCACAGTCTGGCCATCCTCGACTCCTGTAAGCAAAAGAACAATTATTTGGGGATGTCTGAAGGCATTTTCTACGCTGGATCTATTTACAAACCCACCCACTTACTCATTCCTGTTTCCTGTTAATAAGAAACAACACAGTTACTCAATACAGCAACAAGTAAAACAAGTGTAACTTTTCACAGGTGTGGCATATAGTAATCGATAACCAAATGAAAGCACCTTCTATTCACTTATTCAAGTTTACCAGCAGGTCCACCTAGTATCCCAGTGAGTTTAGAATCTAGTAGGGCACAGTGCTAAAGAATCCGCCTGCCAATGCAGGAGATACAGGAGAAGCAGGTTCACTCCCTGGGTGGGGAAGATCCCCTGGAGAAGGCAACGGCAACCCACTGCAGTATTCCTGCCTGGAGAGCCCATGGGCAGAGGAGCCTGGCGGGCTGCAGTCCCTGCAATGAGTTGGATGCCACTGAGCACATCCACAGGGGAGTCAGTTATTAGCTGAATAACAACACCACATATCACTACAAACAGAGATAAGTGATTAGAAGGAAAAGATCACAGCTCCAAAGGAACATCTAAGGAAATGCTTCCAGAAGGCTCCCCTAGGGATGAGGAAGCTGTAGGCAGCAAGGCAACAAGGGGACTAAGAAGACAGGAGGCTGAGACCAGGAGGGGCTGGAAGAGGAGGACAATTTTTGGCCCCTGACAATCGGCAGAGTCTTCAACAGTGTGAGACGTGATCAGACCATCCTGTGCAAAGACCACTCCAGGAATAGGTTTGGTTTGGGGTGGCGGGTGGGGGTCATAGGCTGGCCCTGGGGGCAGAGAGGGTGGCTTGGCCAGCTGGGCGGGCAGTGGGTACAATATTGACCTTGGGACAGAAAGAGGTGGAGGAGCTGCTTCTCACAGGAACAGGGGAGGCACGCGAGGTGCCGTTTCCCTATGACACGCGCAGATCTTAAGGGTAACTGGTGCAGAGGAAAATGCAGGAGACTCTGGCTTCTCCCTGAGTTTCAGCTCCAGAAACAAGGGCAGGTGGCCTCGGCTCCCAGCCCCCGTGCGTGGAGGAGCCCAGACCCACCGGCAGGCACGGGGATCACCACCTTCTTCTTCTGCTTAGCCTGTCCTGCTCCTCTGCACACCACACAGGGAGACGTGATGATGGAGCCCCGGCCACCACACCTCCGACACGTGGAGCGCATCACAAAAGGGCCTGTGTTTATGGTTTCCTACAAAGACAAAAAATGGGACCCTTAGACACCAGTGCACCCTGACAGCAAGGCCCTGGGACCACAACGAGCATGAGAAACGTCTCACCGAAGACCCGTATGTGTGGTGTGCGCCTGTGCTACTACACACTGCCTGAGCACAAGCTGCAGGAGCTCATAGTTAACCTGACCGAGAGCACACTGCCTCCTGAATCTCGAACCACACCTGATTATATGAGACCGAAAAATCAGACACTGCCTCTCTACAGAAGGTCCCCAAGCCCCCAGAGCTGAGCAAATCACTTTAAAGAGAACTCTCTCTTCCCTTTACAAAAGGGACAGCTGGGAAAGAAAGAGGAAAGTGACAACTGGAAGCAACTTCCACCCAGAGCTGCCCCTGCCTGCCCCAAGGGAGGAGCAGCATAGGCCTCTGTTCCCCACAGCCCCCCACAGCCCCCCTCGTCACAGATGCCCATAGCAAGGAGGCAAGCGACTCCTCTTGCAGCAACCCTCAGCCCAGTCCTCCAGGAGCCTCCTCGGCTCCCAGTCCCTTGCACAAGTGGGGCCTTGTGGTCTGTAGCCACTCCCATCAGCTCTTCACTGGGCAATGGAACTCAGTTACCATTTTCTTTAACTCAACATCCTTGGGTTTTTTTAGGGGGTGAGGGTAAATTATCAACACGCTGTCGTAGCAAATCAAAGGATACAGAGATATATAAAAAATTAATCTCCCCCTCACCTTGACTCCCAGGGTGACCTGCTCATAGGAGCTCAGTTTGAGGTGTTCTTCCCATGACTCACTCACTCTCTTTCTCACCATAAAGAAGTTTTTTTTTTTGATTTCTTCTTTTCTTCTTCTCTACTATCAGCTGGGAACAATCTGGATTCTCTAGCAAACCTTCTTCATAGACTGGCTTCCAGCCTGAAACCTTTCTCTTCAATTTCTCAGTCTTAAAGATTCACCCTTTACACTACTTTTGTCTCTGTTTTAAACTATGAAATATTTCACACACATGTCAATCAGCACAAGTAATTACCACACGCTGTACACACACCCTGCTTAGGTCACAGAAGACCAGGACACAGGTGGCTTCTCCCCCTCCTGCTTACCCCTCCACAGTAGCCGCTACCTTTAGTCTGTGTCTTTCCTAGGAGCGTCTGTTTACCTTTTCTACATGTTTTCATGTCCCTAAACGATACATGACACCACCTCACGTGGTTTGAAACTACACAGATGACCTCATTCCTCGGCCTGCAAGCCGCTCACTCCCTGTCCATAACTGAGAGCTACCAGGGCATCTCACACCAACCTGGGCATCTCCAGCTTCTGCTCCGAGGTGCCCACAGTGCGGCCCCCTCGCCAGCTCCTCCCGAAGAACAGCAGGCCGCTGGCAGTGTCTCGCCATTGTAGACAAGGCTGGCACACAGCTTGCCTCTGCCTGCTGCACTTCCTTAGGGACATGCCTGGTGGAATCAGTGGCAGAGGTGCCACTTCCTCTGTTACCCTTGCCTCAGAAAACTTTGCCTGCACGTCACATGTAAATCTGTAGCTCTGGCACTTACTGTCCCCATGAACAATTCAATATATCAGTAAAAAATAAAAAATGTTTTCTGTATTTTTATGAGTGCTTTGTTGCCAACTTGTAAACACCTTGGGGTAACTTTGTTCTCTCCACATTTAGCACAAAAGCTTTATGTAACATATATTTAATCACCCCGCTGAGGTGGCCACCACTTGACTAGAAACTTGAACGGCCAGGCACATTCCGTGAAGCTCCCATCTCACACGTAAGAAGCCTGGGCTGCACCCTCTCCACGAGAGCAAGAGCCCAAAAGAGGCCGTGCAAACAGAGCACCTACCCTGAATGTGATGAAAATTTCTCGTTTTCCTACAGGCATCCTCACAGTCTGGCCATCCTCGACTCCTGTAAGCAAAAGAACAATTATTTGGGGATGTCTGAAGGCATTTTCTACGCTGGATCTATTTACAAACCCACCCACTTACTCATTCCTGTTTCCTGTTAATAAGAAACAACACAGTTACTCAATACAGCAACAAGTAAAACAAGTGTAACTTTTCACAGGTGTGGCATATAGTAATCGATAACCAAATGAAAGCACCTTCTATTCACTTATTCAAGTTTACCAGCAGGTCCACCTAGTATCCCAGTGAGTTTAGAATCTAGTAGGGCACAGTGCTAAAGAATCCGCCTGCCAATGCAGGAGATACAGGAGAAGCAGGTTCACTCCCTGGGTGGGGAAGATCCCCTGGAGAAGGCAACGGCAACCCACTGCAGTATTCCTGCCTGGAGAGCCCATGGGCAGAGGAGCCTGGCGGGCTGCAGTCCCTGCAATGAGTTGGATGCCACTGAGCACATCCACAGGGGAGTCAGTTATTAGCTGAATAACAACACCACATATCACTACAAACAGAGATAAGTGATTAGAAGGAAAAGATCACAGCTCCAAAGGAACATCTAAGGAAATGCTTCCAGAAGGCTCCCCTAGGGATGAGGAAGCTGTAGGCAGCAAGGCAACAAGGGGACTAAGAAGATAGGAGGCTGAGACCAGGAGGGGCTGGAAGAGGAGGACAATTTTTGGCCCCTGACAATCGGCAGAGTCTTCAACAGTGTGAGACGTGATCAGACCATCCTGTGCAAAGACCACTCCAGGAATAGGTTTGGTTTGGGGTGGCGGGTGGGGGTCATAGGCTGGCCCTGGGGGCAGAGAGGGTGGCTTGACCAGCTGGGCGGGCAGTGGGTACAATATTGACCTTGGGACAGAAAGAGGTGGAGGAGCTGCTTCTCACAGGAACAGAGGAGGCACGCGAGGTGCCGTTTCCCTATGACACGCGCAGATCTTAAGGGTAACTGGTGCAGAGGAAAATGCAGGAGACTCTGGCTTCTCCCTGAGTTTCAGCTCCAGAAACAAGGGCAGGTGGCCTCGGCTCCCAGCCCCCGTGCGTGGAGGAGCCCAGACCCACCGGCAGGCACGGGGATCACCACCTTCTTCTTCTGCTTAGCCTGTCCTGCTCCTCTGCACACCACACAGGGAGACGTGATGATGGAGCCCCGGCCACCACACCTCCGACACGTGGAGCGCATCACAAAAGGGCCTGTGTTTATGGTTTCCTACAAAGACAAAAAATGGGACCCTTAGACACCAGTGCACCCTGACAGCAAGGCCCTGGGACCACAACGAGCATGAGAAACGTCTCACCGAAGACCCGTATGTGTGGTGTGCGCCTGTGCTACTACACACTGCCTGAGCACAAGCTGCAGGAGCTCATAGTTAACCTGACCGAGAGCACACTGCCTCCTGAATCTCGAACCACACCTGATTATATGAGACCGAAAAATCAGACACTGCCTCTCTACAGAAGGTCCCCAAGCCCCCAGAGCTGAGCAAATCACTTTAAAGAGAACTCTCTCTTCCCTTTACAAAAGGGACAGCTGGGAAAGAAAGAGGAAAGTGACAACTGGAAGCAACTTCCACCCAGAGCTGCCCCTGCCTGCCCCAAGGGAGGAGCAGCATAGGCCTCTGTTCCCCACAGCCCCCCACAGCCCCCCTCGTCACAGATGCCCATAGCAAGGAGGCAAGCGACTCCTCTTGCAGCAACCCTCAGCCCAGTCCTCCAGGAGCCTCCTCGGCTCCCAGTCCCTTGCACAAGTGGGGCCTTGTGGTCTGTAGCCACTCCCATCAGCTCTTCACTGGGCAATGGAACTCAGTTACCATTTTCTTTAACTCAACATCCTTGGGTTTTTTTAGGGGGTGAGGGTAAATTATCAACACGCTGTCGTAGCAAATCAAAGGATACAGAGATATATAAAAAATTAATCTCCCCCTCACCTTGACTCCCAGGGTGACCTGCTCATAGGAGCTCAGTTTGAGGTGTTCTTCCCATGACTCACTCACTCTCTTTCTCACCATAAAGAAGTTTTTTTTTTTAAGTAAAAATTTTACAAGAAGAGTGTATTGCATTATCACTCTGCAACATGCCTTTCCCTCTCACCTTTATGATGCATCATGACCAATGTACATAGACCTCAATTTCCATTTTAATATTTTTGTTTCAATGTTGAAGAAAAAAAATCTCTGCAGAGACACCCTTCAGTTTTACTGTATTATCTCAATGTTCACCATAGAAATATGAAAAAAAGAAAGTCACAACAATTCAGGACCTTGGAGAAAGGACCTCAGATGTGAGAGGGAACTGGGCTCAATAAGAAGTATCTGTAACAAGAGGCAGTGACTCGATGGTAAAACGATAACCACAGCAATCTTCATCCTCTCCAAGGGCGCACTCTAGAGGAAAGCAGGCACAATTTTACTTTTTCAGACTAAGCTATAGGACTGTATACAGGTAACTGCGGACCCCCATCAGTGGACTATTTTTTTTTTTAAGAAACTTATTTTTATTTATTTATTTGGCTGCTCCCGGTCTTAGTTGCAGCACAAGGGATTTTTAGTTGCTGCATGTGGGATCTAGTTCCCTGACCAGGGATCGAAGCCAGGCCCCCCGCATTGGGAGCTCTGAGTCTCAATCAATGGACCACCAGGGAAGCCCCCATCAGTGGACTATTATTCAGCCAACAAAGAGAATGTTTAAGTATTCAAAGATACAGAAAAATGCCTTCATTATAATAAACGAAAAATAGGAAAAATTTCACTGTGATTCTCAACTGATGAAATCCACATACAAACAGGCAAAAATACATTCAAAGTCAAAAGACAAACACAACTAAAATCAATGACAAACACTGGTGATCCAGTGATTAGGGCTCTGCTCTCACTGCCAAGGGTCCGAGTTCAATCCCTGATCTGGGAATTAAGATCCTGCAAGCTGTTCAGCTTAGCCAAAAAAAAATGAAAAGATGAGAACCTAGGTGTTCAGCAACAGGGGGTCTGGCTAAACAAAAGGGGATGTATCCGTATGGAGGAATACGGTGGCCACAGAACAACTGAGGCAACTATAAACGCAGACTATTTCCCAAACACAGTGGGAACTAGAAACAAAACAAAACCACCAAGGTACAGACGGGGCTAACAGTTGTATTTTATCTTTGGTATGAAAACAAGGCACACACAGACACACATGTCTACACAGACTTGCATCTAGAAAGACAGAAAGGATGCTTCTGGAGAGTGGAATTCAATGGGTAAAAGTCAAGAATGAGAGGGAGACTCATTGTACACAGCTTTTAATTAGTACCCACTGAATTTCAATGATTTGCATATACAACCTGTTCAAAAACTCGTTAATATAAAAAACAAAAATGATATTCCTCATCAACAACTGGCAGGAGACACATCAAAAGTGGGATTATCAGGGACTTGTTTCCTTTTTTATGCTTTTCTTCTATGCACTCAAAGACAACTTCTGTGCCCCCATACACACTTGGTGGTTTAGTCACTCAGTCGTATCCGACTCTTGTGACCCGATGGACTGCAGCCTGCCAGGCTCCTCTGTCAATGAGAGTCTCCAGGCAAGAATACCGGAGTGGGTTGCCATTTCCTTCTCCAGAGGATCTTCCTGATCCAGGAGTTGAACCCAGGTCTCCTGCATTGCAGGCAGACAAGGATTTTATTTTAAAGGTGGGCAGTAGAGAATCTCCCAACCCCCTTAAAAAAAGAAACCATGTATATGGAATACAAACATACTCAGTGGAAACCTATCTGCATTTTAAGCAGATAATATAATCACAGTGAGGGGGAGAAAAAGAAGTGATCTAAGTAAGCTGAGCACAGTATTTTGGCCATATATCCAAATGCCAGTTAAGCAGGATTGCTTTTTGCAGTGGTATGAGTGACAGTTCTCAAATTACTTTTTGTATGTTATAGGATTGAGCAAATGAGTAAATATACAGGGTAACCAGAGCCAGATTTCTCTTTGCTAGAAATTAATAATCTCTCTTTATTATTTAGTTTCAAATATGGACAGGCAGGCAGAAGATTAGATAAGCCTTGCGGTGTTGGGCTGAAAGTGAAACTATCAGTTTGAACTCACTGGTGTGTTAAATGGATGGATCAGTGTACACATGTATGTCTATATATACTCTATCACCTGAAAAATATGGAAAGACAGATAGGTATCAAACATATGTCTGTAAGTGCACATGTGTGCGTGTGCTAAGTCGCTTCAGTCATGTCTGATTCGGTGACCCTATGGACTGTAGCCTGCCAGGCTCCTCTGTCCATGGCGATTCTCTAGGCAAGAATACTGGAGCAGGCTGCCATACCCTCCTCCAGGGGATCTTCCTGACCCAGGAACGTGCGCTCATACACACTCACACACACACATTTATTTCCTGTCTCAGTCAGCTGAGAGGACTCGGAAGCAGTGACACTCCAGACACAATGAGTACACCAAGAGCACAGATCTTGGTTCCTAAATCCTACTAGACAGTTAAAAGGAATCAGGACTGCCTGGAGAAATGGCTGGTTCTAGGATGTGGCTAGGAAAGTGTATCCAAGCTGTGACACAAAGTAAAGAGGTGCCAAAAGAATGATGGGACATGCCAAAAGAATACAGGAGCCAGCCAGAAGAGACTTCCACAAGCACAGCCGGGGCAGCTTGTGCATCAGAGTAGCGGTGATGATGGTTCGGTGAATGAAATACGAATCCGTGAATTCATACTGATACAAATGAAAGAATAAATAAATGGAGAAGAAAAGAAAGCTCTTCCTTTCAGTAGAATGCCCACTAATAAACGGAGAAAGGGGATTTCTCTGGTGGTCCAGTGGCTAAGACTCTGTGCTCCCAATGGAGGGGCACAGGATCAATCCCTGGTCAGGGAACTAGATTCCACATGTTGCAACTAAAACTCGGCACAGCCAAATAAATTAATTAAAAAAAACAGAGAAGGGACATTGGAATCAGAAAAATCACCATTTTTAAAATCACAGTAATAACTTATTTAAGCAAGACGATTAATGGATGCTGTAAGTACTGGGTATAAGTTTGATAGGACAGGACATTTATATAGTGTCAAGGTAAGTCACAAATTCCTTGTTAATTTCAAAGGAAAAAATAACAACTTTATAATGAAGATGTTGGAGAAGACTCTTGAGAGTCCCTTGGACTGCAAGGAGATCCAGCCAGTCCATTCTGAAGGAGATCAGCCCTGGGATTTCTTTGGAAGGAATGATGCTCAAGCTGATATTCCAATACTTTGGCCACCTCATGAGAAGAGTTGACTCATTGGAAAAGACTCTGATGCTGGGAGGGATTGGGGGCAGGAGGAGAAGGGGACGACCGAGGATGAGATGGCTGGATGGCATCACTGACTCAATGGACATGAGTCTGGGTGAACTCTGGGAGTTGGTAATGGACAGGGAGGCCTGGCGTGCTGCGATTCATGGGGTCGCAAAGAGTCGGACACGACTGAGCGACTGAACTGAACTGAACTGAATGAAGAAACCCAGTGGACAGTTCCTTAACTGACTGTGATCAAATATAATTATCATTGCTAATGGGACAAACTGACACCTCATGACTCCTAACATGATCCACGCAAAGGTCACTACATCTCTGTGCTGTTTCTGCCAAAAATGCATAATCTGAATCTTATCATGAGGAAATATCAGATGACCCAACTGAGGGACATCCTACAGTAAAGCAGTTGGTCTGCAATCCTAAAAAATGTCAAGGTCATAAAAGAAAGACTGAGAAATCATTACTGATTAAGGGAGACTAAAGATATGACAACCAAACACTATGCAAGACCCTAGACTGGCATCCTGAGTCTGGGGTAAAAAGAACATTATAAGGACAAATGAAAAACTCTGAGTAAGTACAGATAACAATATTGTTTGGACATTAAATTTCTTGATTTTGAGAACATACTGTGGTTACATAAAAGAATGTTCTTGCTCTTAGAAAATATACACTATAAACGACAAACCAAATGGGACAAAATGTTAACAACTATTGAGGCTTGGTAAAAGGAATAAAGGAGTGGTTATTCATACTAGTCTTACAAGTTTCAATTATATCTAAAACTTACCAAAAAGAAAAAAAGATTATACTTCAAGCAAAATTTAAGTTCCCCTCCCCCAATTTTAAATTACCAACATACCCCAAAACGTATTTTCAGAGGAGAGAGCAGAATTTCCTTGCTCCTTCTGTACACAGCACTCCTGGGACAACGTGGAAGATTCTAGATCACAGAGCCCTCAAAGGCCTAGGTACACTGGCACACAGAGAAGAGGAGCAGTGGGGAAGCACAGGGAGGTGGCAGGGGGAGGAGCCCCAGGGGAGGCAGGGCCGCCAGGCTCACCATGCCGGAGCCACCGCAGTAGTGGCAGTGCTGAACTTTGGTGCCAGGCTCGTTCCCTCTGCCATCACACCGCTCACAGGTGTCAGTGATGTTCACGGTGAACTCCTTGTTGACGCCCTTGGCAGCTTGATTGAACGTCAACTCCATGATGTACTAGAGAAATCAAGGGACCACTGTTATCGCTCTGAAAGTAAGGGAGAGCACTGGCTAGGAGTTTACAGTTACTGTTTCTTTTAAGGACTCTATTTTTTAAAGCTGTTTTAAGTTTAAAAAACAGAGGGAGGTAGAGATTTCTCTCATACCTTTGCCCCCACACATGCGCAGCCTGCCTACCGTGTAATCAACATCACTCACCAGAATGATACATTTTTTTTTTTTTTAATCAAGGATGAACCTACATTGACACAGCATGACCATCCAAAGCCCACAGTTTACATGAGGGTTCACTCCTGGTGCTGGATACTCTATGGGTCTGAACAAGTGTATAATAACACACATCCTCCTCAGAGAATCATGCAAAGTATTTTCACTGTCCTAAAAATCCTATTCATGACTCCACCAATTCATCTGTTCCCTTAGTCACTTTTTACTTCCTAACTTGTACTCTGTCAAGTTAAGAACAGATGGGACTCAACTGATTCTGCTCCACTCCTCACGATTTTCAACAGATAATACCTGTTGTGTAAATGAAAATGTGCTTTTCAACAAACTGAAAATGTTCACAGATAACATTTACACATGGTCCTAACAGGTCAAATGATCCACAATCATAACTCACATTGTAAAACGCTTCCCCCCACCCTTGGGTTCTCTTCTGATAATGCCTGAAACAAGACATAATCATGGAAGAGGCAGGACTGGCAGTGCCTCCCTATGGACCGAGTCTCCTAGAATAACGAGACAGGCTCATGTAAATTAACCACTCTAACAATGGACTCTCAGAGCCATGGGGTTGCCCTGATTAAACAACTTTAAGAATACAAGAGAACTGAATGTACACATTATTAATGGTTTTTCAAATACAGGAACCACTTGCTACAAAGATGGCTGCCTCTCAATCACCCCATTTAAGCTGCTTTATCTTTTTCTTTGAGAAACAGAAACTGGTAAATCTGTTTGCATCACACTTAACAGCTGAAATTTGAACATTTCTTCAAAATTTGTTTTAAGTTTAAAAAACAGAGGGAGGTAGAGATTTCTCTCATACCTTTGCCCCCACACATGCGCAGCCTGCCTACCGTGTAATCAACATCACTCACCAGAATGATACATTTTTTTTTTTTTTAATCAAGGATGAACCTACATTGACACAGCATGACCATCCAAAGCCCACAGTTTACATGAGGGTTCACTCCTGGTGCTGGATACTCTATGGGTCTGAACAAGTGTATAATAACACACATCCTCCTCAGAGAATCATGCAAAGTATTTTCACTGTCCTAAAAATCCTATTCATGACTCCACCAATTCATCTGTTCCCTTAGTCACTTTTTACTTCCTAACTTGTACTCTGTCAAGTTAAGAACAGATGGGACTCAACTGATTCTGCTCCACTCCTCACGATTTTCAACAGATAATACCTGTTGTGTAAATGAAAATGTGCTTTTCAACAAACTGAAAATGTTCACAGATAACATTTACACATGGTCCTAACAGGTCAAATGATCCACAATCATAACTCACATTGTAAAACGCTTCCCCCCACCCTTGGGTTCTCTTCTGATAATGCCTGAAACAAGACATAATCATGGAAGAGGCAGGACTGGCAGTGCCTCCCTATGGACTGAGTCTCCTAGAATAACAAGACAGGCTCATGTAAATTAACCACTCTAACAATGGACTCTCAGAGCCATGGGGTTGCCCTGATTAAACAACTTTAAGAATACAAGAGAACTGAATGTACACATTATTAATGGTTTTTCAAATACAGGAACCACTTGCTACAAAGATGGCTGCCTCTCAATCACCCCATTTAAGCTGCTTTATCTTTTTCTTTGAGAAACAGAAACTGGTAAATCTGTTTGCATCACACTTAACAGCTGAAATTTGAACATTTCTTCAAAATAAGGGGCTTACCTCCTGAGGCTGATTGAACACACTCTGGAAATCACCAAAAGAGGAGGATGAGAACTCCCCAAAGATCTTCCTGAAGAGCTCCTCTGGGTCAACCGTGGGACCTCCTTTCCAGTAGCTCTGCCCAGAACTGCTGGCCCCGGGATCGAAGCCAGCAGAGCCGTAGGTGTCGTACTGCTTCCTCTTCACTTCATCGCTCAGGACCTGCCGAGAAAAGCACGGCAGTCAGTGCCCCCGAGGCGCCCAGGGCCCAGGGCACGAACACCAAGTACAGATGGTGGTGGTGGCCTATTGACATTAAACGTCCTGATCCTGTCAACTGTACTGAGGCTATGGAAATAGCCTGCCCTTAGAGAACACACACAGAAGCACATAGGAAGAGACAGAACACATCTGTGACTTACCCTCAAATGGTCAGGGGCAGGGCGGGGGATGCACACACGTGTGCACACACTCACACACACAGCTGATATACGACACCCTACATACCCCCAACCCCTTCAGCACGGCTGAGTCTGAGAAGGAGGTCCGCTCTCATTTAACTCTGCACTTGTTCAGCAGCTGTTTCACACCCTCTTCGCTCTCAGATGACATTCGACACTCCTCCAGGGCAGTGGTGGTTTCTGTTTTTACAACATCCACCATCCCACCAGCCCTACCAGGGGGAGGTCACCAAACAGGCACGGAAGGTCCCAGACCCAGCTAAAATCCCAGTGACTGGGACTGGGAATACAGATTATTGGGTTCTGTTCTTTGTTGAGATCCCTAGTGAGATCTCATGTGAGCATTTGGGAACTGCGAAGTTTGTCTTTTTTCCCCCTTCAACAAGGTGATCTGGAGGGGGACATGGCCTTCCCACTGAACCTTCTCACGCATCAGGTTGCCAGTGCAGCACACTCTGACCCACACACAGAGCAGAATGACAGGGACTGCACACACAGGTGGGCCGCGTTACCTCATAGGCCTCTGCCAGCTGGGAGAACTTCTCCTTGGCTTTGGGATCATCCTTATTCGTGTCTGGGTGATATTTCTTGGCAAGCTAAGGGAGGAAATGGTCAATTAGTACGGACACAAGATGATCACTAAAACTGAACCCCAGACACCAGTCACAGCTCACCTCCTTTACAGCAATTGTCAGACTTCACAACTGATAGCAATTCTTAAAACAAGATTTAAGACTAAATCATCTCTTAACTAGACTTATTATGATGATCCTTTCATAGTGTATACAAATGTTGAATCATTATATCGTACATCTGATACTAATATGTCAACTACACCTCAATAAAAACTAAAAGCAAAACACACACAGCCAGAATTAAGAACATACACTCCATGAACTGTGTTCAGTTTTCAATTCTGATCAAAAGTTTATTACAAAATGGCAAACTGAGTTTTGGGAAAGGGAAAGAAAGAAAGAAAACTCTCTCTTCAACTCTGAGATGTGTATATGTTTTTCAACTGCAACAAATCTCTCAACAGAAATAACAACTAATTCTTTAGAACTTGGGGTCCTTTGTGAGAGATGCCAAAGAGTAAATCTGATTAGACTACCATCTGTGTAAAAAGAGGGAAATGATTGGATAGATAAGTAGATGTATCTGCTGTATAAATTAGTTTTGGAAGAGCAGACACTAAGCTGGAAAGGCTGACTGCTACAGGGGGAGGGGATAGATGGGAAAGAGGTCTTCTCACTGCACACTCTTCTGTACTTTCTGAATTCAGAACAAGGGAAATGCATTATCTATTCAAAACACAGATTAAAATATTAAAAATCCAAACACGATCCTAACTTGGCTGTCCTGAGTACATAGGAGAGCTGAGCAGCTCTAACACAAAGGTTTCCTCCTGGCCACGCTGAGCAGTGCTGTGCAACACCTGTGCAGGCACTGACTGTCTGCTGCAGCTTACTGACGCCTTCCCAGTCTGGGTTTCCCTGGTGCAAGGGCAAGGAGGGCTCAGAGTCCTGAAGCTGAAAGGAACTGTGGGGACGGCCGGCCCCATTCCTGCCCGCAGCTGGCTGCTCCCTCTGCACCCAAGACACTGGCCCTCACACCAGCATGTGATGGAAGCACAGCAGAGGCTCGGCCCGAAGCTAGCTCTCAAGGCAAGAAAGTAGATCATGGTGGGTCGCGAGGCTGGTTCCAGGCCAAGGTAAGAAATGCTGATGAGCTTGTGAGATCAAAGAAAGGCACTTTGCATTCAGAAAGACCTGCATTTTAGTCTCCTAAATGCCATTGATCAGCTGTGTTGCCTCGGCAGCATGTCATAACCTAGCCAAGTCTTCTGCCTTGGGGATTAAATGATGTAAACATGAAAAGTTTTTATCAAGGTCCAATTCCAGCAATTGCTCCATAAAGCCTACTTTCTAAATTTTCAGTTTCAAATTACACAACTTTACCCAATTTTTTAATTTTCACACCTAAAAACTTGGATGGTTTCTACTCTCTCTTAAACAAAATCTCTAGTACGTGCTAAGGGCCTCACATGCCCCAATAAGTTGGTCCCAGTCTCCATTTCGCCAATCTTCACCTGCCTTTGCACCAGGTACCTTACCTTCCAGGTCAAAAGGAGAGACAAGCTATTTACTCTCCCAAGATGGAAAAGCTAATCAACGCCCCCCCCCCCCGCCCAGCCCCCGCACAGTAGTTATCACTTCACACCTGCTAAGGTGGCTTTAATCAAAAAGACAGGCTCTTTGAGGAAGACGCAGTCGCCTCTGCAGCGGAGCTCGGTGCCACCCACTCCTGCTCCTGACTCACCGCTGTACGCTCTTGCCGAGGAACAAGGCAATGAGGAAGCCGCGCCGCACCATGGCCTTTAAAGATACCAGCAAGACTCTCGTGGAGCCAGTGGTGGCCATTCACCCGATTAGGATCACCCTCACCAGGCACAACGTGAAGTCTCTGGAGAAGGTGTGTGCTGATCTGATCAGAGGCACGAAGGAAAAGAATCTTAAAGTGAAAGGACCTGTTCAGATACCCACCAAGACTCTGAGAATAACTACAAGGAAAACTCCTTGCAGTGAAGGTTCTAAGACGGATCGATTTCAGATGAGGATCCACAAGTGACTCATTAACCTGCACAGCCCTTCTGAAATTGTCAAGCAGATCACTTCCATCAGCACTGAGCCAGGAGTCAAGGTGGAAATCACCATTGCCAATGCCTGTTACAACCTTTTTAATAAACCAATAATCAGTTGTTAAAAAAAAAAAAGTTAAGTATTGGCGAGGATGCACAAAAATCAGAACCCTCACACACTATGGGTGAAAATCCAGAATGGTGCAGCTAGTCTAAAACAGTCTGGCACCAGAAACAAGTCCACACACCAATGGTCAATTAACATACAACAAAGGAGGCAAGACTATACAATGAAGAAAAGACAGTCTCTTTGATAAGTGGTGCTGGGAAAACTGGACAGCTATATATAAAAGAATAAAATAAAAAGAACCCTCTGTAACAGCATGAGTGATAGTCACTCAGTCATGTCCGACTCTTTGCAACCTCATGAACTACAGCCCGCCAGGCTCCTCTGTCCATGGAATTCTCCAGGCAAGAACACTGGAATGGGTTGCCATTTCCTTCTCCCTCTAACACCATATACAAAAATAAACTCAAAATAGATTAAAGACCTAACTATAAGACTGGATACTATAAAACTCCTAGAAGAAAACGTAAGTAGAACACTTTTGACATAAATCACAGCAATATCATATTGGATCCGTATCCCAGAGTAATGGAAATAACAACAAAATACATTAATGGGACTAATTATACTTAAAACCTTTTGCACAGCAAAGGAAGCTAAACAAAATGAAAAGACAACCTACAGAATGGGGGAAAGAGATTAATTCCCAAAATATACAAACAGCTCATATAGCTAGCTCAATATTAGAAAGAAAAAAAATCCAATCAAAAAATGGGCAGAAGACCCAAATAAACATTTCTCCAAAGACAAACAGATGGCCAAAGGGCACATGAAAAGATGCTCAACATGGCTAATTATTACAGAAATGCAAATCAAAACTACAATAAGGGCTTTGGTCTCGGCGGCAGAAGCAAGATGACCAAGGGAACATCATCGTTTGGAAAGCGACGAAGTAAGACACACGCTGTGCTGCCACTGTGCCTCTAAGGCCTACCACCTTCAGAAGTCGACTTGTGGCAAGTGTGGCTCCCCTGCCAAGCGAAGAGAAAGTATAATTGGAATGCTAAGGATAAAAGACCAAATACCACCAGGTCTGGTCGAATGAGTCACCTAAAAATTGTATACCCCAGGTTCAGGCATGGATTCTGTGAAGGAATTGCACCTAAACCCAAGGGAGCAGCTGTTGCAGCATCCAGTTTATCTTAAGGATTTCAACGATTAGTCACACAATAAATGTTCTGGCTTTAAAAACAAATTAGAAAAAACTACAATAAGGTATGACACACTGGTCAGCATGGCCATCATCAAAAAGTCTACAAATAAATGTTTGAGAGGGTGTGGAGAATCAATATCCATCAACTGATGAACAGATAAATAAAACGTTATATACCCATGCAACGGAATATTTGACCATTAAAAGGAATGAAGTACTGCTACCTGTTACAGCGTGGATGAACCTGGTAAATATTATTCTGAAGTTAAAAAAAAAGTCACAAAAGTCTACATATTACTTTTCATTTCTATGAAGTGTCCAGAATAGGCAAATCCCTAAAGACAGGAAGTAGGTTAGTGATTTCAAAGGCAGGAGAGAGAGGAGAATGGGGAATAAGGGCTTATAGAGTGAGGTTTCTTTTCGAGATGCTGAAAATGTTCTCAAATTGATCACAGTGATGCTTATACAACTCTCTGAATAAACTAAAGACCAGTGAGTTCTACCCATTTAAAAAAAGAGAAAGAGAGAGAGAGGAAAGAATAGCTACTCAAGCCATAAGCTGTTAGGTCTGGTCTTGATCAGTCCTTGGTTCACAAATATTAGGCTTAGCCAAAGTTTTTATTTCCCCACCAAAAAAATTTTAAAAAGAAAGAAAAAAAAATCAAGACTTATAGCAAATTTACATAAAAGTAATTTAAAAAACTTCTCTTCTTTCTGGCCACACTTGCACAGCTTGTGGGATCTCGGATCCCCAAGCAGGGATTGAACCCAGGCCACGGCAGTGAAAGCTTGGAATCCCAGCCGCGAGACCACCGGGGAACTCCTTGGAATCCCAGCCGCCAGACCACCGGGGAACTCCAAGTAACTTTTAAAATTTAAATTGTATTTATTAACCTTATTAAACTGCTGCTGCTGCTAAGTCACTTCAGTCGTGTCCGACTCTGTGCGACCCAACAGACGGCAGCCCACCAGGCTCCCTGTCCCTGGGATTCTCCAAGCAAGAACACTGGAGTGGGTTGCCATTTCCTTCTCCAATGCATGAAAGTGAAAAGTGAAAGTGAAGTCGCTCAGTCATGTCCGACTATTTGCGACCCCATGGACTGCAGGCTACCAGGCTTTTCCGTCCATGGGATTTTCCAGGCAAGAGTACTGGAGTGGGGTGCCACTGCCTTCTCCAAACCTTATTAAACTAATCTTCTTTATTCTGACATTATGGCTTCCCTATGTCTTATGGTATTAAGGTGCTCTTTCTTCCAACAAATGATATTAACAGATTGTACCTAATTATTTCTAACATCTGTATTAGGCAAAATAAAAAAGACAGCATTCCTACATTGGCACCCTTGCTCTTTATTTTTTTTTTTTTAATTTTTATTGTGCTGATCAGAGCAAAAGTCTGGAAACCACAGGTTGAGATAAATCACAGGCCACTTCACCATCAACTCAACACATTCTGGGATATGATAATGGGAGTTTCACACTTTTTGAGTTTTAAAAAAATAATAATTCTAAATTCATAAACTTTTATCTGAATGCAAAGAATGAGTACCTAAAACTTAAACCACCACACCTACCGATTCAGAAGACACAGAATAGACTTAAATACAAAAACAGCCATGGAAAAAGATTAAAAGAAAATCTCTGGTTCTGAGTCTCCGTTTCCTGAAGCATTAACCAGCGTGGCCTCAGGCATTGAAGAACATGCTCCAACAAAGCCAGCTTTGTCAGCCCATGCTGTCGGCCGCACACAACCTACACGTATGGGTGCATGCACTGCACACCTCAAGGTCACCCTAGATTCACACCATCCTCTCTACAGTCTTGCCTCTAAAATCTGGCTTCCACACAGACCTGGTAATAGGCTTTCTTGATCTCCTTCTGGCTGGCGCTCCGGGGCACTCCTAGTATCTGGTAATAATCTTCTTTAGCCAAATGGGTGCTCGTGTGGAAGGAGGCAGTACAGACAAAAGGGTACCGTTTTACTCCTGAAAAAGAAAAAAGGAAAGAAAATCACTCTGGGAATGTACTCAACAAATGGAAATTGCGATTAAGTGACCAGCCAAGCCACACCTATGAAGGAGCAGAGGTAGGTCACAGTTTTTGGAGGCTGTTCTCCTCCAAGCCTTCTGGAGACCAAACTCACTGCACCTCAGAAATGGCGGAAGGGACTTCCCTGGTGGTCCAGTGGGTAAGAAGCCACCTACCAACGCAGGGGACAGGGGTTTGATACCTGGTCCGGGAAGATCCCACACGCTGTGGGGCAACTAAGCCCGTGAGCCACAACTACTGAGTCCACATGCTCTGGAGTCTGTGCTCCACAAGGAGAAGCCACCGCAAGGAGAAGCCTGCGTGTAGCAACGGAGACCCAGCGCAGCCAAAAACAAAACCCAAAACGGCTAAACCCAGAGTATACAGAAAATACAAAAATCAGAGTGCAGGGTGTGGCTAGTCCTGCTGGACTACACGAGGGCTGCAGCCTCATTACCTCTCCAGAGATGGGGGCTGCACCTGGGGATGACTGAAAATCAACTTCACTCTCCTGTTACACAGCCGGCAGAGCACTTGCCACATCCCAGGTGCTGGCAGAGACCTCATCTCACTTAAAGCTCAACAGCTTCCCAGGTTCTCTCCCGCCACCATGCAACCCTGAACATCTGCTTATGGGGTGGTTTTCAGAGTGTGGTCCCTGAACCAGCAGCATCATCGGCCTCCTGGAAATGTACATTTTTCAGGCGCCACCCAAACCTGAATCCAAAACTCTGGAGGCAGGGTCCAACAAGCCGTGTCTAACAAGCCCTCCAGGGGACGACTCTGCTGCACAGTTTGAGAACTGCTGGGCTAAAGAAATGGTTCTAGGTCTTCAGCGTCACATGTCTCTTTGAGAGCATCTGATAAAAGCACTGACCCCTCCCCTAGAAACAACACAAATATACAGACGCACAAGATTAAGCAACCCTGTGCCAGAACCTGTGTTGACCCCAGAGCACGTTAGAGCACATGATAGCCCCGCCTCCATGCCCTGCCTTCCTTTCAGGCCTCCTGCATCAGCAGCAGGGAGGAGGCTGATGGGACACAGCTACTCAACCTCCCTCTACTCTACCGACCTGTCACCAAGTGAAGGTGGGGGAGCCGCTCTACAACCTGCCTCCTAATCCCCAACCCTGATGTTCAAGCTGGTTTTAGCAAAGGCAGAGGAACCAGAGATCAAATTGCCAACATCTGCTGGATCATGGAAAAAGCAAGAGAGTTCCAGAAAAACATCTATTTCTGCTGTATTGACTATGCCAAAGGCTTTGACTGTGTGGATTACAATAAACTGTGGAAAATTCTGAAAGAGATGGGAATACCAGACCACCTAACCTGCCTCTTGAGAAATCTGTATGAAGGTCAGGAAGCAACAGTTAGAACTAGACATGGAACAACAGACTGGTTCCAAATAGGAAAAGGAGTACGTCAAGGCTGTATATTGTCACCCTGCTTGTTTAACTTATATGAAGAGTACATCATGAGAAACGCTGGACTGGAAGAAACACAAGCTGGAATCAAGATTGCCGGGAGACATATCAATAACCTCCGATATGCAGATGACACCACCCTTATGGCAGAAAGTGAAGAGGAACTCAAAAGCCTCTTGATGAAAGTGAAAGAGGAAAGTGAAAAAGTTGGCTTTATTAAAGCTCAACATTCAGAAAACGAAGATCACATCCAGTCCCATCACTTCATGGGAAATAGATGGGGAAACAGTGGAAACAGTGTCAGACTTTATTTTTGGGGGCTCCAAAATCACTGCAGATGGTGACTGCAGCCATGAAATTAAAAGACGCTTACTCCTTGGAAGAAAAGTTATGACCAGCCTAGATAGTATATTCAAAAGCAGAGACATTACGTTGCCGACTAAGGTCCGTCTAGTCAAGGCTATGGTTTTTCCTTGGTCACGTATGGATGTGAGAGTTCCACTGTGAAGAAGGCTAAGCACCGAAGAATTGATGCTTTTGAACTGTGGTGTTGGAGAAGACTCTTGAGAGTCCCTTGGACTGCAAGGAGATCCAACCTGTCCATTCTGAAGATCAATCCTGGGATTTCTTTGGAAGGAATGATGCTAAAGCTGAAACTCCAGTACTTTGGCCACCTCATGCGAAGAGTTGACTCATTGGAAAAGACTCTGATGCTGGGAGGGATTG
>SJYX01022759.1:317451-377415 GCA_006410675.1 Oreotragus oreotragus
CGGGGTTGGGGGAGGGGGGCGGGCCAAGAAAGAGAATGAATACCAGGAGGCAGCTCCAGGTTTTTAAGTCAAAGTTGCCCCTGCCAGAGAGATTCACCACTCATTCATGCAGCAAACATGCCTGCCAGGCACTGGGCTCCCTGCAGCAGACAGCAGCAAATCATGCCAAAGGTCTTGTCCTCCGGGAGCTTGCATTCATTCATGATCTCAACACTGGACTAGGCACTGAGGACACAGACTGAGTAAAAGACTCAAAGCCAGTGCCCACAGCAGCGGCGTGTGGGAAGCAGTGTGAGAAGGGATGTTAGTGCACAGGGACGCAGAGTGAGAACACACAGCAGTATTCCCTAACCAGGGCCTCTCAAACCCCACTGCTGAAGACGGGAGGATCAGATTCCCTGCTGGGGGGTGGGGGCGCTGTTAAGGGCTGAATTGTGTCCCCCGCCCAAATTCATATGCTGAAGTCCTAACCCTCGTGCCTCAGAACGTGACTGTATTTGGAAATGGGGATCTTTAAAGAGGACCCTAACAAAAGTCTCAGACTACAGCCTTCAGAACTGTGAAAAAAGTTACCTTTTTAAGCCACTTATTCTCTGGTACTTTCTTATTGCAGCCCTGTGTATTTATATCCTAACATACCTATGTACTTATTGGAGGATGTGTTAGCAGGATCCCCAGCTACCTAGTTATCAGGAGCACCTCCCACTCTCAAACAGGTAACTAAAACTCCAGACACTGCCAGTTGCCCCCTGGAGGGCAGAATCACCCGCAGCTGAAAACCAGCACAACCCAGTCTGAGAAGTTTCAGTGAAGGTCTTCTAAGGCAGCTGCTATTAAGCTGTAGAAATTAATTTGGCTAAGAAGGGCTGGCGGGGAAGGCAATGGCATCCCACCCCAGTACTCTTGCCTGGAAAATCCAATGGACGGAGTAGCCTGGTGGGCTGCAGTCCATGGGGTCGCTAACAGTCGGACAGACTGAGCGACTTCACTTTCACTTTTCTCTTTCATGCACTGGAGAAGGAAATGGCAACCCACTCCAGTATTCTTGCCTGGAGAATCCCAGGGATCCACAGAGTCGGACACGACTGAAGTGACTTAGCAGCAGCAGCAAGAAGGGCTGGAACCCGTCCAGATTTTCGCCTGCAGTCCTGGCGTTGTTTGCAATAGCATTCTCATTCGCTTTCAAAAGTGCTCCCTTGGCAGTTATATCATATGATCACCTTTGGTTTGGAGGGAGAAAGTCCTTGTGCAGCTGCAAGTGCTATGACATAACTAGAGACTCAAGTAAGTGTGTGGAGGTGGGGTAGGGTAGAGGGGCAGTTAGAGATGATGATGATGACAATGACAGGTGCTGGGAATAAACAGAAGGGCCTCTGAGTATGTTAGTTGTTGCTGTTGTTCAGTAGCTAAATCGTGTCCGACTTTTTGTGACCCCATGGACTGCAGCACACCAGTCTTCCCTCACTATCCTTCACTATCTCCCCAAACTTGCTCAAACTCACATCCATCGAGTCAGTGATGCTAAAGTTTGGATTTTATCCTGAGGACAACAGGGAGCTACTGTGAGTCTTAAAACAGAGACTTGATCAGATTTGCATGAAAAAGAACTCTCAAACCATTAACAAGGACTAGGAAACTACTTAAAATCTGTGTAGGCACAAAAGACAGCCAAGGGTATTGAGCATATCTAGGAAGGGTGCTGAGATTAAGGATAATCAGACATGAGAACAAGTAGGAAATGGTCAGTTCAGTTCACTTGCTCAGTCATGTCTGACTCTTTGCGACCCCATGGACTGCAACACACCAGGCCTCCCTGTCCATCACCAACTTTCAGTTTCCTCAAACTCATGTCCATTGAGTTGGTGATGCCATCCAACTATCTTACCGTCTGTCGTTCCCTTCTCCTCCGGCCTTCAATCTTTCCCAGCATCAGGGTCTTATCAAATGAGTCAGCTCTTCGCATCAGGTGGCCAAAGTATTGGAGTTTCAGCATCAGTCCTTCCAATGAATATTCAGGACTGATCTCCTTTAGGATGGACTGGTTGGATCTCCTTGCAGTCCAAGGGACTCTCAAGAGTCTTCTCCAACACCACAGCTCAAAAGCATCAATTCTTCGGCACTCAGGTTTCTTTATAGTTCAACTCTCACATCCATACATGACTACTGGGAAAACCACAGCTTTGACTAGATGGACCTCTGTTGGCACAGTAATATCTCTGCTTTTTAAATATGCTGTCTAGGTTGGTCATAACTTTTATTCCAAGGAGCAAGCGTCTTTTAATTTCATGGCTGCAGTCACCATCTGCAGTGATTTTGGAGCCCAAGAAAATAAAGTCTGTCACTGTTTCCCCATCTATTTGCCATGAAGTAATGAAGACCAGATGCCATGATCTTCATTTTCTGAATGTTGAGTTTCAAGCCAACTTTTTCACTCTCCTCTTTCATCAAGAGGCTCTTTAGTAGTTCTTCACATTCTGCCACAAGGGTGGTGTCATCTGCATAGCTGAGGTTACTGATATTTCTCCTGGCAATCTTGATTCCAGCTTGTGCTTCATCCAGTCCAGCATTTCTCATGACATACTCTGTATATAAGTTAAACAAGCAGGGTGACAATATACAGCCTTGACATACTCCTTTCCTGATTTGGAACTAGTCTGTTGATCCATGTCCAGTTCTAACTGTTGCTTCCTGACCTGCATACAGATTTCTTAGGAGGAAAGTAAGGTGGTCTGGTATTCCCATCTCTTTTAAGAATTTTCCACAGTTTGTTGTGATCCACAGTGTCAAAGGCTTTGGCATAGTCAATAAAGCAGAAGTAGATGTTTCTCTGGAACTCTCACACTTTTTCAATGATCCAATGGATGTTGGCAATATGATCTCTGGTTCCTCTGCCTTTTCTAAAACCAGCTTGAACATCTGGAAGTTCACAGTTCACATACTGCTTAAGCCTGGCTTGGAGAATTCTGAGCATTACTTTACTAGCGTGTGAGATGAGTGCAATTGTGCAGTAGTTTGAGCATTCTTTGGCATTGCCTTTCTTTGGGATCGGAATGAAAACTGACCTTTTCCAGTCCTGTAGCCACTGCTGAGTTTTCCAAATTTGCTGGCATATTGAGTGCAGCACTTTCACAGCATCATCTTTCAGGATTTGAAAGAGCTCAACTGGAATTCCATCACCTCCACTAGCTTTGTTCGTAGTGATGCTTTCTAAGGCCCACTTGACTTCACATTCCAGGATGTCTGGCTCTAGGTGAGTGATCACACCATCATGATTATCTTGGTCGTGAAGATCTTTTTTGTATAGTTCTGTGTATTCTTGCCACCTCTTCTTTGTATCTTCTGCTTCTATTAGGTCCATACCATTTCTGTCCTTTATTAAGCCCATCTTTGCATGAAATGTTCCCTTGGTATCTCTAATTTCTTGAAGAGATCTCTACAGTCTTTCCCATTCTACTGTTTTTCTCTATGTCTTTGCACTGATCACTGAAGGTTTTCTTAAATCTCTCCTTGCTATTCTTTGGAACTCTGCATTCAAATGGGTATATCTTTCCTTTACTCCTTTGCTTTTCATTTCTCTTCTTTTCACAGCTATTTGTAAGGCCTCCTCAGACAACCATTTTGTCTTTTTGTATTTCTTTTTTTGGGGATGGTCTTGATCCTTGCCTCCTGTACAATGTCATGGACCTCCGTCCATAGTTCTTCAAGCACTCTATCAGATCTAATTTCTTGAATCTATTTCTCACTTCCACTGTATAGTTGTAAGGGGTTTGACTTAGGTCATACATGAAAGGTCTAGTGATTTTCCCTACTTTCTTCAATTTAAGTCTGAATTTGGCAATAAGTTCATAATCTGAGCCACAGTCGCTCCTGATCTTGTTTTTGCTGACTGTATAGAGCTTCTCCATCTTTGGCTGCAAAGAATATAATCAATCTGATTTCCATATTGACCATCTGGTGATGTCCATGTGTAAAACTGTCTCTCATGTGGTTGGAAGAGGGTGTTTGCTACGACCACTGCATTCTCTTGGCAAAACTCCACTGGCCTTTGCCCTGCTTCATTCTGTACTCCAAGGCCAAATTTGCCTGTTACTCCAGGTATTTCTTGACCTCCTACTTTTGCATTCCAATCCTCTATAATGAAAAGGGCATGTTTTTTGGGTGTTAGTTCTAGAAGGTCTTGTAGGTCTTCATAGAACCGTTCAACTTCAGCTCCTTCAGCATTAATGGTCAAGGCATAGACTTTGATTACTGTGATACTGAATGGTTTGCCTTGGAAATGAACAGAGATCTTTCTGTTGTTTTTGAGATTGCATCCAAGTCCTGCATTTCAGACTCTTTTTTTACTATGATGGCTACTTCATAGAACCGTTCAACTTCAGCTCCTTCAGCATTAATGGTCAAGGCACAGACTTTGATTACTGTGATACTGAATGGTTTGCCTTGGAAATGAACAGAGATCTTTCTGTTGTTTTTGAGATTGCATCCAAGTCCTGCATTTCAGACTCTTTTTTTACTATGATGGCTACTCCATTTCTTTTAAGGGATTCTTGCCCACCATAGTAGATATAATGGTCATCTGAGTTAAATTCACCCATTTCAGTCCATTTTAGTTTGCTGATTCCTAAAATATCGATGTTCACTCTTGCCATCTCCTGTTTTGACCATTTCCAATTTGCCTTGATGTATGGAGCTAATATTCCAGGTTCCTATGCAACATTGCTCTTTACAGCATTGGACTTTTACTTCTATCACCAGTCACATCCACAACTGGGTGTTGTTGTTGTTTTGGCTCCATCTCTTCATTCTTTTTGGAGTTACTTCTCCACTGATCTCCAGTAGCATATTGGGCACCTACTGACCTGGAGAGTTCACCTTTCAGTGTCCTACCTTTTTGCCTTTTCATACCGTTCATGGGGTTCTCAAGGCAAGAATACTGGTTTGCCATTACAAATGAGAAGCAGGAAGCAGATCCATATTTTCTGGATCCCCCACACTGACTGATCCTAGATTTCCTGCACTATGAAAAGCAGACAGTGCGGGAGCAGCAGGGACCACTTTCTTTGGTCATATTTGAGAAAAAACAGCAGAGCTAGTGTCTGAATGCTTCACTGCAGGAGTGAGGAGTTACCTTGACCCACCCTGCCTCTTCTCCCTATCCCCCTTTAATCCAGAAGGCAGAGGTCAGTAGTGGCAAAGGTTCTGGAAGCTGCAGGTTCAACATCATGAGTAGACAACTTGGGCTTGGGTTAAGAACAGGAGACAGTAATGTGTAAAACTGAATATAAAGACAAGTCACATTGAACTAGTAGAAGTTTGACGGCTTCTGACACCATCCCAAAAGCATCAATGATTAGCAATGATATAGCAAGAGTTCACTTAATAGAACATATGACCAATAAATGTCTGGACCATTTCAGAACAAGCCAGAACAGGATGAGCCTCCAAGTCATTCCAAGAATAGCCAACCTTCCACTCTGGGAGAAGGTGTGAAGTAACTACCTTCCACTCTGGGAGAAAAAGTCAGATTTAAAGTGTTGTTTTAACATCAGCTAATTGTGCTACTGGATTTGCAATGAGATCGCAGACCAACGTTTGGGAGCTGAGTTGATGCCCTTAGATGTGATAGATAACAGAGCACCATGAAGGATGCTGCCTCTCACACATGTTCAATACCTGATACAAAACATGCCCACTGTGGGCACTGAGCTCACTTGGGGAAAAGGACAGCTGACCGTGTAGTTCCTCAGTGATGACCCCATGCCAGGCTCAGTATTTAGCGCTTGTCTGTCTCTTTTCACACATACACAATCACCAAAAAATGTTCCCCAAAGGTGTATATGTGATATGAAAAATTTACCTTCATAGATATCTAAAGTGAATTCGCTCAGTCGTGTCTGACTCTTAGATATCTAAGGACTTATATTTCAGCATAAAGATGCAGGCAAATGCTATTCACAACAACCTTGATATTAGAAAATGTTGGCAAAACCTAAAAATGATCACTTTTGCTAATATTGAGAAATACAGCATGACATTGTTTCCAAATCCTGAGGAAACCAGGGCAGACTACTGTGAGGAAATATAGGTAGCAGGAACAGAATAAACAAATGGGATCACCTGACCAAAATCACATCCTATCTCTTTGTTCTCTGTTGTATCCCCAGTACCTAGAACAGAACCTGGCATATGACAAGTCCTCAATAAATACCTGTAAATTAAAATATTTTCAATTAAGGAATGAGAAACACAAAAGGATTTAAATAATCCACCCAGGTCTCTCTCTCTCTCTCTCTCTCACACACACACACACACTACTGGAACCAGTGTTCACTGTACAAGGCAATCACAATTACTGATACATAATGACTGGCTTTTATGTAAGCATTACAAAACTGGATCTTATTAGGACATTATCTTAAGTAAATTACCTTGTCAGGACCCTGTAATTAATCATCTCTGTAAGTTTATAGATAAAATAGCATTTGCACAAATTCTAGGGGACACAAACATCTAGCACAACTCAGGCACATAATTAGTGGTTCAATGTTTCCTCCTTCCTTATCTCACTATAAGGGAAATTGCCCAAACACACAGTGTAAGAAACCACCATGGCTAAGCTAAAAAGCTTAATATATGCTAATTCAACATCACCCCCATCAATTACAGAAGCAGCAGGTGAGGAGCAATCACTTTCTAGTTTTGTGACATTCTGTTTCTTAACCTATAAAACAGAATAATAGTGGGAATTCCATGGCAATCCAGTGGTTAGGAGTTCTCACTTTCACTGAAGGGGCTCAGCTCTACTCCTGGTTAGGGGACTAACATCCCACAAGACCACCAGCTTGGCCAAATAACAGTAAGTGTCTACCTCATGGAAGCAATCCATGCCTCATACATAAGAAAGCGAAAGTGAAGTCGCTCAGTCGTGTCGACTCTTTGCGACCCGTGGACTGTAGCCCACCAAGCTCCTCCTTCCATGGGATTCTCCAGGCAAGAATANTCCCTAGACAGCCATTTTGCTTTTTTGCATTTCTTTTCCATGGGGATGATCTTGATCCCTGTCTCCTGTACAGTGTCACGAACCTCATTCCATAGTTCATCAGGCACTCTATCTATCAGATCTAGGCCCTTAAATCTATTTCTCACTTCCACTGTATAATCATAAGGGATTTGATTTAGGTCATACCTGAATGGTTTTCCCTACTTTCTTCAATTTAAATCTGAATTTGGCAATAAAGGGTTCATGATCTGAGCCACAGTCAGCTCCCAGTCTTGTTTTTGCTGATATATATTAACTTAACCTTAAAAATGCATTACAATATACATTAGGTGCAAATACCATTTGATTTCAGTTATACAAGATACCTAGAATAGTCAAGTTCATAGAGTCAGAAAGTTCATTTGTAGATGCCAGGGGCTGGGAGATAGGTGTGTGGGGAGGGGAAATGGGGGTTAGTGTTTAACAGGGACTGAGTTTCAGTGTAGGAAGGTGAAAAATTCTGGAGATGGATTAATGGTGAGAGTTGCCAACAATGTGAATATACTTAGTGCCACTGGACTGTACAGTTAAATATGGTTAAACAGTATGTTGTATATTATGTGATTTTTGCCACAATAAAAAAAATTATTAAAAAAATAAAAAACAAATCAGTCAGTTTATTCACCTGTAGAAAGGGGATAGGATTGCTCACTTCATAAAATCTGGGGGCCCTAAAGGAAATAATCTATGTTTAATACTGAGTATCTAATAATTCATCAACAAAAACTCCAATAGTTACAATAAATATTAAAAGCTTAGCTTATGATCAAATATACATTTGATTCCAGCTACCACCAGCTAATAAGAGTTACAATGAATTCAAATTAACTTTAGGAAATAAATAATTAATAATTATTTAAGATAATACTGGGGAGTCTCATAGAACCCCAGGGCAAGAATGTTGCTGGGGATCTCAGGAAGAAGAGAAGAGGAATTTCACAACCAGCAGGAATTTCTTTGTCTCACAACTATTCACATTTTTGAATATTCACTTGATCCTTCTTTCTCATTTCTTCTGTTATCTCGACCATGTGGTGGAAGCCATGACTGTTACACACTTCAGGGGTTATAAGGCTAGCCTTTCAAGAGGGGAATGTTGCTTATGCCATATTCAAATCTCTGAGGAAAGGGTGAACTGGTCCACCTTGGCTTGTGAGCCCACTACTGATCCAGTAACTGAGACCAGGTTGCTCCTTGGTAGAATCATGCTGCTGGTTGGGGTTAGTTCTAGGAAGAAATGCTTTAAGTTCTAGGAAGCAGGTTTCACAGGTGGCCATGTCAATCTCCAATCCTGACCAGTTGTCCAGCTCTCTTCCCACGCTGAGCTATGTGCACTTGAGCAGTTGAGCTACCTTCTCCCTGAGTCATTTCTTTTTTTTTTTCCTTCCAGTTTTATTAGAATATAATTGACATACAGCACCATTTGGGTTTAAGGAATACAGCATAATGGTCTGACCTACATATATCATGAAATGATCATCACAATAAGTTTAATGAATATTCATCATCTCATATAGATACAAAATAAAAGAAAAACATTTTTTTCCTTGTAATGAAAACTCTTGGGATTTACTTTCTTAACAATTTTAATATATGTCATAAAGGAAGATTAATTCAATTTATCATGTTGTAGCTTTCACCCCTAGTACTTATTTATCTTATAACTAGAAGTTTATACCTTTTGATTGCCTTCATCCAATTCTTACACTCCCTATCTTTGCCTCTGGTAACCACAAATCTAATCTTTTTCTAGTTGTTTCTGATTTTGAAGTATAACTTACCTACAACCTATCTTAGTTCCTGTCATACAACATAGTGATCTGACATTTCTATATGTTTCAAAATGATCACCATATGTCTAGTTACTAGCTGTTACTTTGTCATACAAAGATATTACATAATTATTGACTACATTCCTCACACTATATTTCATACCCATGTTTCATATATTTGATGATTGTAAGTTTGTATCTTTTAATCTTTGTCACTTATATTTTATACCCACATCCCCCACTCCTCTGGCAAACATTTGTTTGAGTTTTATATCTAAAGCTTATTTCTGTTTTGTTAAGTTTGTTCATTTGTTTCATTTTTTAGATTCCAAGTATAAATGTGCTCATATAGTATTTGACTTTCTCTGCCTGACTTATTTCACTTAGCCTAATACCCTGTAGATCCATCCATGTTGCAAATAGCAAGATTCCTTTTTCTTTTTTTTTCTTTTTTTTTTTGTGTGTGGCTGTATCCCATTGTTTGTATATGCGTGTGTGCTAAGCCACTTCAGTCCTGTCCAGCTCTTTGCACCCCTATGAACTGTAGCCTGCCAGGCTCCTCTGTCCTTGGGATTTCCCAGGCAAGAACACTGGAGTGGGCTGCCATTCCCTTCTCCAGATGATCTTCCCTACCCAGGGATTGAACCCACGTCTCTTATGTCCCCTGCATTGGCAAGTGGGTTCTTTACCCCTAGAGCCACCTGGGAAGCCCAGAATCTTCCCAACTCAGGGGTCAAACCCATGTCCCCCAATTGCAGGCAGATTCTTTACTGTCTGAGCCACCAGGGAAGCCCCATATGTCACGTCTTCTTTTTCCATGCATCTATTGATGGACACTTATATTGTTTCTGTATCTTAACTATTGTAAATAATGGTGCCATGAGCATAGGGGTGCATAAATCTTTTCTAATTACTGTTTCAGCTTTCTTTGTTTAAATGCCCAGAGTGGAATTGTTGGATCATATGATAGTTTTATTTTTAATTTTTGAAAAATATCCATATTGCTTTCCATAGCAGCTATACCAGTTTACATTCCCAATAACACTGCACTTTGGTCCCCTTTATCCCACCTCCTTTCCAATACTTGTTATTTCTTATCTTTTTGACATGGTGGATTCTGATATGTGAGGTTTCTCATTATGACTTTAAATTTGCATTTCCCTGATGATTAGTGTCATTGAGCATCTTTTCATGCTTCTGTTGGCTATCTGTATGTCTTCTATGAGAAAATGTCTCTTCAGATCCTCTCCCTATTTTTAATCAAGTTATTTGGGTTTTTTTGAGTTTGAGATTTATAAGTTCTTTGTGTATTTTTGATACTAACACTTTATCAGATATATCACTTGCAAATGACTTCTTCCAATCAGTAGGTGACTTTTTCTCATGTTGATAGCTTAATTCACACTGCAAAAGCGTTTTAGTTTTTTGTAGTCCCATTTATTTATTTTTGCTTTTGTTTCCTTTGCCTGAGAAGATATATTGTAAAAAATAATTTACTAAGACCAGGGCTAAAGAGCTTACTGCCTATATTTCCTTCTATAAGTTTTATGGATTCAAGTCTTACATTTAAATCTTTATTTTTAATTAATTTATTTGCATGGTGTGAGAGAGTAATCCAGTTCAATTCTTTTGCCTATAGCTGTCCAGTTTGCCCAGCACCATTTATTGAAGAGAGCATCTTTCCCCCACTGTATACTCTTGCCTCCTTTGCTGTAGATTAATTGCCCATATAAGTGCAAGTTCATTTCTGGGCTCAATATTCTGTTCCATTTATCTGTGTTTTTGTACTGGTACCATACTGTTTCCCCTAATGTAGCTTTGCAGGATAGTTTGAAATCCGAGAGTGTGATCCTTTCAGCTTTGATCTTCTTTCTCAAGATCATTTTGGCAATTCAGGGTCTTCTGTGTTTCCATACAAAGATTTATAATTATTTGTTCTAGTTCTATAAAAAATAGAATTGGCATTTTGATAGAAATTGCTTTGAATTTGTAGATTACCTTGAGCATTTTGGTTATTTAAACAATATCTATTCTTTCAATCCATTAACATGGTGTACTCTTCAATCTATTTGCGTCATCCTCAATTTCTTTCATCAGTGCCTTACATTTCTCCAAGTACATATGTTTTACCTCCTTAGTTACATTAACTCCTAGATATTTTTAAATTTTGATGCATTTGTAAATAGAACTGTTGTCTTAGTTTCTCTTTCTGATTGTTCTTAGGATAAAAGAAAGAAATAGATCTATATATTAATTTTGTATCCTGCAATTTTGCCAACTCATTGTTCAATTCAGAGAGCTCAGAGGGTCTTAAGGCACTCCTTAGTTACATTAACTCCTAGATATTTTTAAATTTTGATGCATTTGTAAATAGAACTGTTGTCTTAGTTTCTCTTTCTGATTGTTCTTAGGATAAAAGAAAGAAATAGATCTATATATTAATTTTGTATCCTGCAGTTTTGCCAACTCATTGTTCAATTCAGAGAGTTCAGAGGGTCTTAAGGCAGCTGAACTGCTTGTGGGTTGAACCTGGTCCATTGGACCAATAAGCTAGAAGGAGGGTTCAAAGTGGCACTCACCAGTGTCCTCATGGCAGAATGAGCTCACCAGAATGGCTGCTGCCAGTGTCTATTGATATGTTCCCAGGATGAGCTTCAGTTGTCTCCTGCCTCTCTGGGAGGTTCTCCAAGATCAGCAGATGGCTTTGACCCAGGCTTTTTTCAAATCACTGCTTCTTCCCTGGGCTCCCTAGACGGAAATATCTATTCCCTAGATATTTGTTCCCTAGAATGTGTGAAATTTTGAGTGCACCCTATAAGAGTGGAGACTTTAGTTCCCAGAGCCCTCTAGCGCTCCTGATATTGAGTCCTGCTGGTCTTCAAAGCCAAACATTTTTGGGGTGTGTCTTCCTGGTACAAGTGTCCTGCACTGGGAACCCCAGTGTGCAGCTCAGATCCCTCGCTCCTTGAGGAGAAACTCTGCAATTGTAATTATCCTCCCATTTGTAGGTCATACCTAGGGATATGGGTCTTGACTATACCATGTCTCCTTCCCCTCATAGCCATCTTGTTGTGGCTCCTTGTCTATATCTTAAGATGTAGAAGATGTTTTCTGCTAGTCTTCTGGTCTTTAGTCATCAATATTTGCTGTATGAATAGTTGTAATTTTGCTGTGTCTGTGGGAAGAGGTGAGCTCAGGGCACTGTTCCCTCCATTAGTCATGTCTTGATGATCCCGGCTGCCAGTATTTTGATGTCCGTCTACGCCCATGCCTAGAACCCTTCTGCAGTATTTATTTTAGCAGCACAGCAGTTGCTGTGTTTCAGTCATACAGGCTCTCAAAAGTGCTTTTCTGATCCATACGTCTTTACATCTCCTCATCCCACTGGATTATAGAAGCTCGGTACCTGGAAGAGAACTTAGAAAACAGAAGTCATAGGCACACATGCACACACATTTTAAGGATGGGAAAACTGAAGCCCAGAATGGTGAAGTCTTTAGCCAGTGTTTAGTTTTTCAGTCTTGTCTGACTCTTTCCGACCCCATGGACTGTAGCCCACCAGGCTCCTCTATCCATGGGATACTCCAGGCAAGAATACTGGAGTGGGTTGCCATTTTCTCCTCCAGGAGACCTTCCCAACCCAGGGATCAAACCCATGTGTCCTATATTGTCAATCTTTACCACTGAACCACCAGGGAAGCCCAATATCACACAGAAAATTAACAAATCAGGGCCAGAAACCAGATCTCTGATTTGTAGACTAGTCTTTTTCCTAAATTGTGTTGGGTATTTCTTGGTCACCAGTCATTATTCACAATTCAATTATTTCTCCACAAGATGAGATTGTTTCTGGGTCTGGAGCACTGTTCTCAACCTACTCTAATTACAACTTTGCGGATTATACTCAACTTCAGAAAAAGCAGCTTCTGCACAGGATTTGTGGATTTTACTTGCTTTTGCTGTAGGGGCAACAAAGTACACCTGAAAGGGATTTAAGTTAAAGACTGTAATGCTCATCTTTGTTATCCATTTTCCTTTCATATGTTCCTTGTTATTAGTACATATGTAAAGAAGCTAAGTAGTCCATAAATGACACTTTAAAAAGATATTTACAAGTAAGTATAGAAAAAAAGTATAATAATGAAGCTTTTGGACACCATCCTGAGATGTATTATGAATACACCTATGAGGTAATCTACCTCTTTTCCCCAGTATCTAGAGGGAAAAAGATCACTGGTTCTTGGGGAAAAAATTGAACCCTTGTTAGAGAGGGCCTGTTGGAAAATTCTTTCATCTATTTTTTGGTGACTCTCTAAATAAGCTTAAATATTATGTCTTTTACAAAAAAAATAAATAATAAGGATTATTCTATAATTACTGCCATGTCAAATATTTCCAAGACTATATCATGATATACTAAGTTTCATGATTATTTGTTTATATTTTCATATATACTCCCTATTGATATAATATCTGTATGATTTTCTTCCTCTCATTTTAGTTTACATATACTGGTTTTATATTCTCCAAATAGTACTCTCATCTTTTAAAAGTCACTCCTTCTCCACTCTAGTCCATGTGTTTCTATAAGACGATGTCTCTATCCTTAGATATAAGAGGTGGCATGTAACCAAGATATGTCCAATTAGGTCACTGAAGTCACCTGGTGGATAAATTCAGGGGATAAATTCAAGAAAAAGCATGTGTCCCAATCAGAGGCTATGAGACTCCATTTTAAGACATTTATTGGAATTATTGGATAGAATGGGTTGAGGAGATAAATTATAAAGTGAAGTTGGTGCAACCACCAAGAAAAGAAAGTATTTGAGACTTAACCCAACACAGAAAGAAGCAAAACTGAAAGATGGATGGAGTAAGTTGGAATTAAGCTGATATTGGTTAAGGTTTTGAATAATCATGCATAAAGTTTTATTTATTTTTTAGCTTAAGACAGTTTCAGTTATTTTTATCTGTCACTTGGAGTGGGAAGATCCTGACCAATTCTGTGTAAAAACTTGTTTTATAAATCTGTATCTCATATCGTCATTCTCTGTGTATCCATCCCACTTTTAGAAAAATGGAACTCATTGAAAAGTGTAACTGGAAATAGTGCAAGACCCCAAAGTGGAGAGTTGCATGTTTTCTAAAATACAGAGAAAACACTGATAATAAATAATAATGGGTTGGTACCAAAATCTGAATTTTTAAAAAAGGAAACTACAGTAATTAATATGGTATTTAGCACAACTTAATTAATGAAAGTGGAGGGGAAGGAATGAATGCACAGATGTTGAAGAAGAAAACCATCAGCACTTGGAAAAAATAATGACATTTACAGATTTTTGTGCTTTTGGTGATAGTTTGGTGATGATTCAGTGCATTTGGAGACTGGGGAGCAGGGACAGTTATGAAAGAAGAGCTTATTGTTATATCTTTGCTGAGTTTCCTTCATTTGGCACCAAGACAGCTGGCTATAGAACTCTGGGAACTGGATCATAGGTAGATAAGTCCATGTGCATGTCCTGTGTATAAAGAAGATGGTTTAATGAGTGAAGGAAGAATTAGTAACATCATGGCCTCTAGAGATAGAACACAAAGCTGAGGCTGGGACAGTGGGAGCTCACAGAAACTGTGAGGGCCGGATAGAACCTGGCATGGAAAATCTTAAAAGGTAGGGGAAGTAAACTGAAAAAGGATGTTTCTTTTGTGTTTAACCCATATGATAAGGCTAAGGAAGATTAGCTAAAACTAATGTTCTAGCAAATGAGAAAAGGAAAGATATACCCATTTGAATGGAGAATTCAAAAGAATAGAAAGGAGAGATAAGAAAGCAAGAAAGCTTTCCTCAGTGAGCAATGCAAAGAAATAGAGGATAACAGTACAATGGGAAAGACTAGAGACCTCTTCAAGAAAATTAGAGATACCAAGGGAATATTTCATGCAAAGATGGGAAGATGGTGACTGCAGCCATGAAATTAAAAGACACTTGCTCCTTGGAAGAAAAGTTATGAACAACCTAGATAGTATATTGAAAAGCAGAGACATTATTTTGCCAACAAAGATCCATCTAATCAAAGCTATAGTTTTTCCAGTAGTCATGTATGGATGTGAAAGTTGGACTGGAAAGAAAGCTGAGTGCCAAAGAATTGATGCTTATGAACTGTGGTGTTGGAGAAGACTCTTAAGAGTTCCTTGGATTGTAAGGAGATCCAACCAGCCATCCTAAAGCAGATCAGTCCTGGGTGTTCATTGGAAGGACTGATGCTGAAGCTAAAATTCCAATATTTTGGCCACCCGGCGCAAAGAACTGACTCATTTTAAAGACCCTGATGCTGGGAAAGACTGAAGGTGGAGAAGAAGGGGATGACAGAGGATAAGATGGTTGCGTGGCATCACTGACTCAATGGACATGAATTTGAGTAAACTCCAGGAGCTGGCAATGGACAGGGAGGCCTGGCATGCTGCAGTCCATGAGGTCGCAAACAATCGGACATGACTGAGCGACTGAACTGAACTGTACTGAATGTTCTAGCTCACAGCCTGTGTTTTTTGAGGCTCCTCAGATTATTATATAAATTTGAGAAAAGGAAATGAGGAATTCTTGAGTTTTACTTTAATGTAGTTTGGCCATCATATCAGTCAAATTTTTTCATAATCACCTCCTCATTTATTGTGTTTGTTTTAAAAAATATCATGGTGCATGCCATGACAGAGGTGGACCTTGGGGGCATTGTGATCAGTGAAATAAATCAGATAGAGAAGGACAAGCACTATTTGGACTCACTTACGTGTGGAATTTACCTGTTACTCCAGGTGTTTCTTGACTTCCTACTTTAGCATTTGGCAAGAAAATGCACTGGTCAAACACCCTCTTCCAGCAACACGAGAGAAGACTCTACACATGGACATCACCAGATGGTCAACACCGAAAAAAAAAAAAAAAACAGAAAGAGCCAGAGACAAATATCCTTTAGATTTGAGAGCAGTGAGAACACACACAGAGTTATTGAATTAATGCAAGAAGTGAGGAGGGGCAGCCTTCAGAAAGGGAAAGAGGAAAAAGTATATAAATAGAAAGCTGACAGAGGAACTAAAAGAGCTAGAGCAATGAATCCCCGGATGTGGAGACAAGGCTGCTTCCAGGCCTCATAGACCCTGAAGCATCCCTGGAAGCTCAGTTCAGTGTGATAAACAGTATGCACACAGGGGCCCTGGGTCATTACAACCAGACTAAATTGTTTAGTATCTCCACTGAAGAAGGCAGAGAAGTTTATGATGCTGCCTAATAAGTAACAGTCTAAAAGCTGGGGTTCATCAGGGTGCACTTCTCAGTCATCCAGAAAATGTGCGTTATGGAGCACACTCAACAGATAAGGGCCTCCTGGATTGATGGTCTTTTAATATGTCAACTTGGCAAAGCTACCAGTCACTCAAACACTAATCTAGGTGTTTCAGTCAAGGTATTTTCCAGATGTAATTAAAGTCCATAGTTAGCTCACTTGAAGTAAAGATTATTGTTGATAACCTGAATGGGCCTGATTTAATCAGTTGCAAAACCTCAAGAGAAGTTCAGCTGTTAGACAGCAACTTCAGCCAGTGGACGGCCGGTGCCCATGAAGTCTTGTCTGCTTTCTTGAAGGCCTGCCCTGGGAATTCCCAGTTTGCCTCTTCGGGCCTCATAATTGCAGAAGCCAACTTCTTGCAATAAATCCCTTAACATATATCTCCTACTGGTCCTGCTTCTCTGGGTGAACCGTGACTCATACCAAAAGCATAATAAATTTGTGATCAAATTAAAGTTTATTCAGATAGAACATGTCTAATTCCTGGATAGTGGTTTCTAAATACCATTCTTCAATAAAAGGAATCAAGGTTCCTTGTTTGCTTGAAGAAATGGCTGATTCTGGGCTGGGGGAGTATTGGATTATATCATAAGTATAAAATAAGCATCCACAAGTCCATCTTGATATAAAGAAATGATAAGATAAATAAATAGGGAATAAGAAACAAATCTCCCATGCAGAAAAATTTCAGATAATTTACGGAGATACTCAACCCTTGAAGAGTTAAAGAAGGGGAGCATAACTCCCCACTTCTTAAGAGACCTGCATGTGCTGACTTTCTTTCAAAGAGTACAGTTGGAAAGGGGAAAAATAGAGTAACTGTACAGTGGAGAAACATGATCAACACTGCTTCAGCCAGTTGATCAAGGTTAATATCAACAGTGATAAATCATGGTGAGAGTATGCCCTTGAAATGACCTGATAAGAACAGCCCTTTACCTCTGTGATCTTCCTTCCCCGAAACTTATAACCAGTCTCATAATGAGAAAAGCATCAAACAAAATCCAATAGAGGGGCATCCTATAAAATATTTGAAGTATGCCTCAAAACTGTCAAGGTTGGGGATTTCCCTGGTGGTCCAGCGGTTAAGAATCCACCTGTCAATGTAGGGGACATGGGTTCGATCCCTGGTCTGGGAAGATTCCAAATGCCGTGGAGCAACTATGCCTGTTCACAGCTCTATAGTCCATGCTCAGCAACAAGAGAAGTCCTCGCACAGCAACAAAGAGCCTGTGTGCAACCAAAAATAGTCACATACTTAAAATAGTAAAGAAAACAACAACAACCTGTCAAGGTCATGTTGTTGAACCCAAGTTCATGAACCTGACACACAGGCCAAACCAAGCAAAGCATCAGTGTTTGGAGCAGAGAAAGGTTTATTGCCAAGCAAGGAGTTCTGCTTTAAATTCAGACATTTCGGCTTGTTAGGCCTCCCTGTGCGTTGGGTCCAGACACTTGGGTTCAACAACAGTCATCAAAAACAAGGAGAGTCTGAGACACTGTCACAGCCAAGAGGAGCCTAAGTGTGGAGCCCTATACCAAAGTCACAGGTGTGGAGCCCTGTACCAAGGTCATAGGACAAAAATCTCAGGGAATTGTTCAGTTTAGATCTGGAGGCTCGTGGCAACAGTTGCTATGGGGCTTGGTCAGTTCCAAAGATTTTTGTCCTGTGAACTTGGAACAGGGGTCCACGCTGAGACATAACTACCATATGCAAGTGGTGTCCTGGATAGGATCTTGGAGCAGAAAAGGGCAATTAGGTAAAAACTAAAAAAATCTGAATAAACTATGAACTTTATATTATCCTCTCAACTTTTCTGTAAATCTAAAACTATTGTAAAAATAAAGCTTATTAAAAAATATTAGATCAGGAAAAACTCAGATAAATACTTCTGAATATATACTCTACAAGATTTTTTTTTACGATAACTGAGTTAAATTTATTTCAGTTTTTGGTCACACTGTACTGTTTGCAGGATCTTAGTTCCCTAACCAGGGATTGAACTCAAGTTCACATCAGTGAAAGTGCCAAGTCCTAACCACTGGTGTGTGTGCATGCTAAGTCGCTTCAGTCGTGTCCGACTCTTGGTGATCCTATGGACCATAGCCCGCCAGGCTCCTCTGTCCATGGGATTCTCCAGGCAAGAATACTGGAGTGGGTTGCCACTTCCCCTTCCAGAGGATCTTCCCAACCCGGGGAACCCACATCTCTTAAGTCTCCCACATTGGCAGGCAGCTTCTTTGCCACTAGCACCACCTGGGAAGCCCTCTAACCACTGGACTATCATGGAATTCCCTGTACTCTACAAGTTTTAGTACTAGGCTACAAAATGAGGAGTCATTCTGCTGTTTTCATTTTTACTTTAATTTAAAAGCAAGTCTTAATTGGTAACAGTGTGTACATGTCCACCCCAAACTCCTTAGCTATCACTTCCCCTCAGCCCAACAAGGACCTACTGTACAGCACAGGGAATTGCTCAATGTTATGCGGCAGCTTGGCTGGGAGGGGAGTTTGGAGGTAAATGGATACATGTATATGTATGGCTGAGTCCCTTTGCTGTTCATTTGAAACTATCACAATATGTTAATTGGCTATACCCCAATACAAAATAAAAAGTTTTTAAAATTAAAAGTAAGTCTTGATGATTTAAGTGGCTGGTAGTCTGTTGACCCTCTGTTGATACTGACTGTCCTGTATCCTAGTCAATGCCAAAAGAGTGGCTTTTTTCTACCCCCCAGAGATGTTAGCAAGTAGCCTCCCAGTAGATAACCTCATTTTCTATTTCATCAAAAAGATAAAAACCACTTAAAAAGAATTTGTTCAACTTCCTGCAATCAAATCTACAAACTGACCTGCATGTGCACTCATTTTTCCCTTCCTGTGCTTTGATATAGTAATGACAGTTACCACTGATGCAGTGTTAACTGTGTGCCAGGCACTACTGAAAAAAATGTTGCCTGCCGTTTTAGTAAATAAAATGTCGCCTGCCATCAAACCAGCAGCCACTGCAAACGCCTGATGGCAAGGCGAATTCTCCCAAGGAAAATTCTGGAGAGACAGAAACTGGATACTGGCCCTAGATAGTTAAGTTGCATATCTAAGAAATGACTTCTATAGCCCACAACCGAATTTTCCCATACAGAGAAAAGCGCTAAAATCATTAACTTGAGATGTTTTTGTGTGATTAGCAGTAATCTTTTCATGTTTGACTACATTTCCCCCCATTTTTTCTCCTATATATCCTGCTGCTGCTGCTGCTAAGTCACTTCAGTCGTGTCCGACTCTGTGTGACCCCATAGATGGCAGCCCACCAGGCTCCCCGTCCATGGGATTTTCCAGTTAAGAGTACTGGAGTGGGGTCCCATCGCCTTCTCTGATATATCCTGGCTCCTCCTTTATTTCTCTGAAACATTTCCTCAGAGCTCTCTGAGAGGCTGTCTCCTGGGCTATAGTTCTCAGTAAGGTCCCCAAAATAAAACACAATTCACATATTTTAGATTGTGGGAGGGTTTTTTTTGGAGGGGGGCTTTTTTTAGTTGACAGCAAACATATTGCTATTACTTCATGGGAAATAGATGGGGAAACAGTGGAAACGGTGTCAGACTTTATTTTTCGGGGCTCCAAAATCACTGCAGATGGTGACTGCAGCCATGAAATTAAAAGACGCTTACTCCTTGGAAGAAAAGTTATGACCAACCTGGATAGCATATTCAAAAACAGAGGCATTACTTTGCCAAGTAAGGTCCATCTAGTCAAGGCTATGGTTTTTCCTGTGGTCATGTATGGATGTGAGAGGTGGACTGTGAAGAAGGCTGAGCACTGAAGAATTGATTCTTTTGAACTGTGGTGTTGGAGAAGACTCTTGAGAGTCCCTTGGACTGCAAGGAGATACAACCAGTCCATTCTGAAGGAGATCAGTCCTGGGATTTCTTTGGAAGGAATGATGCTAAAGCTGAAACTCCAGTACTTTGGCCACCTCATGTGAAGAGTTGACTCATTGGAAAAGACTCTGATGCTGGGAGGGATTGGGGGCAGGAGGAGAAGAGGACGACAGAGGATGAGATGGCTGGATGGCATCATTGACTCAATGGACGTGAGTCTGAGTGAACTCCAGGAGTTGGTGATGGACAGGGAGGCCTGGCGTGCTACAATTCATGGGGTCGCAAAGAGTTGGACATGACTGAGCGATTGAACTGAACTGAACTGAAACATATTGCATGCATTATCTCCTTTAATCATCACACTAAAAATTCTGAGGTAGGTTCTCATAATTTCCCCATTTTGTNGCATCACGGACTCGATGGACGTGAGTCTGAGTGAACTCCGAGAGATGGGGATGGACAGGGAGGCCTGGCATGCTGTGATTCATGGGGTCGCAAAGAGTCGGCCATGACTGAGCAACTGAACTGAACTACATGTGGAATCTTACAAAGAAAATAAATAATATAATGTGGTAGATTAAAATTCTCAGATATGTGTTCATTGCAAAATGCGATACCAAATAAAACATGGCTTTTTAAAAAATATAAGATACCTCATAGTGACTATAGTTAACAATACTGTATTGTAAACTTGGTGCTTTCTAAGAGGGTAGATCTTACATGTGAAAGAAAAAGGGAGAGAGAAAGAAATAAAAGGAAGAAGAGGGAGGGAGGAAGGAAGGAGGAGGTAGAGAAAGTAAGAAAATGGTAACTCGCTGAGGTGAGGCCTATATTAACTAGCTTGATTGTGTTGATAATTTCACAAAGCATACATGTATCGAACAGCCATATATCAAAACATCCAGTTGTAACCTTAACACAATTATTATTTGTTCAGTATACCTTCAGTTCAGTTAGTTCAGTTCAGTCGCTTAGTCGTGTCCAACTCTTTGCGACCCCATGAATCGCAGCACGCCAGGCCTCCCTGTCCATCACCAACTCCCGGAGTTCACCCAGACTCACGCCCATCTAGTCAGTGATGCCATCCTTAATAAAGCTTAAAAAATGCCTAAACAACTAGATTCATGATGAAAAACAAATCCTCCTTAACAAAATGTTACTATTAGTTTAATAATATCTTATATATTATGATGTACGGCATCACTAAAACTTTGACATGCTGGTGTCTATTTTAAGGCATGTTTAGTGAAAGTGAAAGTCGCTCAGTCACTTCCGACTCTTTGCTACCCGGTCCATGGAATTCTCCAGGCCAGAATACTGGAACAGGTAACCTTTCTCTTCTCCACGGAATCTTCCCAACTCAGTAACTGAACCAGGGTCTCCTGCATTGCAGATGGATTCTTTACCAACTGAGCTATCAGGGAAGCCCATTGCTCTATAATAACTCTTTAAAATATTAAAGTGCACACTTTAAAAAATTGACAAAATTCCTATCACACACACACACACATACAATAAACAGAAATTCCTGTCTTTCCCAATCCAAAAACCATTCCCCAGAGGCTCAATTTTTAATTTTTCAAGTTATTTCCTTAAGTATTTACCCCAATTTTTAAAAATAAAATACTATGCTACTTTTCCATAATTTATTGATTTTATAAACTATCTGTTAATATTTTATGATGCTAGATGAGCATCTAGCCTTAGAGTTATCATCTTCTCTTTACTCAGATTGATAAATACTATTTAAATTATTATGATGATTATGTAAATATTGTTCAGTGCGTCATAGTGGTCTGCAATTACTCTTTTTTTACATTTTCTTAGTTTCCTTCATTTTGTGTGTCTGTTTTACATGTAAGGCTGATGGTTACAGTGATAGTCCCAGTGAAGTATGTTTCTCTTTTCCTTGACCTTTTCAATCTGATTTAGTTACCTCTCCCATTAAAAAGCAAAGTCTGTTTCCCTGCCTCTTGAATCTGGGCTGGACTTTGTGTTGTTTTGATCAAAGGAATATAAAAGAAATGATATTGTTCTACTTCCTAGATGAAGTCTTAAAAGAATTATTGAACCTTCTGCTTTTACTCCCTGGGAACCATGAGAAAACACGATGGGAAAAAGCCCAGATGAAAGACCACAAAGAGAGTCCAAACTATTCCAGCTGCCCGAATCCTTAGAAGACTTCACAGCCAACTGCAAAGGCATAAATAAGACCGTGTACAACCAACAGCACTACCCTTGAATCATGAGAAATAACTATCCATCGTTGCTTTATGTACACTGTTTATTCCACGGAAAAGGACACAGAACAAAATAGAATGACCTTGTAACATAAAATCCCAAGAAGAAAAAATAAGAGTGGAGATATATGACTCATGGCCTTTCCACAATTGATGCTTTTGAACTGTGGTGTTGGAGAAGACTCTTGAGAGTCCCTTGGACTGCAAGGAGATCCAACCAGTACATTCTGAAGGAGATCAACCCTGGGATTTCTTTGGAAGGAATGATGCTAAAGCTGAAACTCCAGTACTTTGGCCACCTCATGTGAAGAGCTGACTCATTGGAAAAGACTCTGATGCTGAGAGGGATTGGGGGCAGGAGGAGAAGGGGATGACCGAGGATGAGATGGCTGGATGGCATCACGGACTCGATGGACATGAGTCTGAGTGAACTCAGGGAGTTGATGATGGACAGGGAGGCCTGGCGTGCTGCGATTCATGGGGTCGCAAAGAGTCAGACATGACTGAGCGACTGAACTGAACTGAAACCATTTTACATGGTTATACAGATACACACAAATGTATGTAGTTATACATACAGATACAGACACTATATAAGAAATCAAAATGGTTTCCTATGGTGGGAGAAGAAATGAAGTGTGGCATAGGAATCAAAGGAAATCAAAGAATTAGGAATTTNGACTGAGCGACTGAACTGAACTGAAACCATTTTACATGGTTATACAGATACACACAAATGTATGTAGTTATACATACAGATACAGACACTATATAAGAAATCAAAATGGTTTCCTATGGTGGGAGAAGAAATGAAGTGTGGCATAGGAATCAAAGGAAATCAAAGAATTAGGAATTTGATCAGGCAAAGGACAATAATGGTCATGAAATGAGTAGTATGATGAATTCAGTCCTCTACCTTTGAAGTATACTCTCCCCTTCAAAACCTCCACTTAGCACACTCAGACTCATATAGTCCAAAACTCATTAGTGATGCCCCAGCCACTGATATAATTTTACAGCTCCCTAGACTATGCTAAAATGATAGACAATCAAGGTTGATCACCATTAATCTGGTATAGTAAGGTTATTTTCTAAATTATTTTTATTCATTAACTTATTCTGTTTTTCTGGACTGCTCCTGGAATCTTCTACCTCCAGTCTGTTCCTATCTGTAGATTTATAACCCATACTGGGATTACATGTTGCTACTTTCCTCTGTCATTTACACTGTTTCTTATAGTCAGCATTTTACCTTAATTGGCTTACTACCTTTTGAAGTACATTATTCAGTAATTTTATAATAAAACATGCACAAGAGATTTTTAATGTGTTTATTCTAGTGCATCACCTTAGCAAAATTTAATTAACTAAACATATACAAATATTAGTATTCTTATATAGAATACAAGAATCTATATTTTAAAACAAAGAATAAATATGTATAATACTTAAAAGCCTCTAGAACATTAATGGGATTTTGTATGATTCAGGACATAATTTTGGTTGTTATACTAATAATTCTAAAAACATTTCCAATGACGCCCTCTTTACTTCACAGAGACACATGATAATTAGTTGTTTACTAACCCCTTTTCTTATAAAATCTAATATACAGCTATTTAAGAATAAACATTTGTAAATTTTTTGTTATAGGAATAAGCTTGTGTAAATTTGGATTTTCATAAGAAAACATCAACCAGTAAGATGACACAGGGTAACTGTGGATATAAGTTATAAACTAAGTGTTCTAATACTCAATGATTGCTAAGCCAAACAGTACATTTATATAATATTTATGCTTAAACCCACTGCCTTTAAAACTTCTGTACCTATGTACCTAATTCAGAAGAACCCAAAGAGAGAAGAGAAAGTATATACTTGCCTTTATCTTTACTTCTGAAAGCAAATCTAATTCTATTATTTCTCTAGGGTGAGAGAGGAATTTAGAGGGACACAAATATCCAGAATGAAATTAGAAAATAGAATCTAGCTTTGATTGTCTATATATCTTCAAATCCTTAAGAAATTTGCTATAGGACCGTTCTTGGGATTTGAGGCAAATAGACCTGTTTTTAATGCACTGCCAACAGCCTCCTAGAAAAGAATTCCCCAAAGCCTCATTTCATCCACAAATTCCTCGCTAACAGTTCCTGCCTTGGTATGGCCCCAACTATTTTTAGACGATAGTCATAAAATGAGGAACAAAGGATAAATGACCAGAAGTGTTAAGCACCCTCTTTAAGACTAAAAATATGTTGCTAGTTGGTGCTGTAAGGGTCATAGCTTTTCCTTGACTTGTGGTTTTTATGCAGGCTCCATAATTTATCTATTTTGATCACTCAGAACATATAAGCTTCTCACAGAAGAGCATTTTTTTTCACTCTTATACTTCTAAACTTGATTTTACATGCTCAGGAGTTTGACTTACTGCCTCTTATAAATTCCAATATCTATTACTATCTTAAAAGAACTCTAGAGAACATTTTGATTAAAGACTCTAATGGTAAAATCATCTTTTATAATTCTGAAATTTTATGTTTTTATAAAGGCATGTATATTTTATATACACAACTACATGCACATGCATACATATTTGTGTGTGTGTGTGCGCGAGTGTATTGGAAGGGCTGATGACAATTTCAGTGAAGCACGTGACATCGTTTATTTAGTGATTCACTCACTGCTGCTGCTGCTAAGTCACTTCAGTCGTGTCTCTGAGACGCTGGGGTATCTGCCGTCGGGTGGTCCGAGGGGGTAGGGACCCTAAGAGGTCCGTTCTTGTGACCTCACCCAACGGTAAAGGAAGAGGTTACGTACTTTCACTTTCCACTTTTACTTCAACGAGTCAGTACAGGCTGAGAAGAACTGGGGTACCTGACGTCGGATGGTCCGAGGAGGCAGGTACCCTAAAAGGTACATGACCTCACCCCACGGTAGCCGAAGAGGTCTCAGTGAGTGATCCATCCGATTAAAGGTACGTCTACCCTTTCTGTTTTCAGTTCTGTTTCTTTTCTGTTTTTTTCTTTTCAGTTCTTACCTCCACTGAATAGTCACCATCATTGTTGTCTTCCCAGGATGAAGTAACAAGGTATTAAAAAGATGAAAGACATTGGTGGGTCTTCGTTGTTTTCGTGTAACACAAACAAAATCTTCGTAATAACGTAAAAGGAGAATATATGAAAAGTGTTCCATATGTTGTACCAATGAAGTTTGAATAAGTGTATCAAATTTTGTGATTTTAATTTTGTGTGTGTGTGTGTGTGTGTGTGTGTGTGTTCGTGGTTTTGGTCTCTGCCTCTGCTGCTTGTAGTATTCACCCTAGATTTATGTTTGTGAAGCCAAATACTCAAGGCTACAGGTAACATAGGCCTAAACCCATTGACATAGCCTGCTACTTCAGTTACTTCGGTGATTGGATTCCAGACGGGTATCTCAATGAGAAGTAGCACGAGGCAATGTAATTTTTCTGCAAATGCTATGAAAGAGGCTCCTCTTTCCTACTGACATGCAGTCTGGGAGCTTTGTGAGGAGATGATTCATTCACCTTGTCCCTGTGGTGGGAAAATTCCAGAGCTTCTGGGGACATACTAATGAGCCTCAGAATAAAACTAAAACAGGGACAGGAAGGACTGATAGGTGAAGAGAAACTTGAGCCTGATAACATTTGAACCCCTCTTCCATGTTGACCACCATCCTTGTGCATGTTTCTGATACTGATTAATGAATTTAAACTGGTGAAGTCTCTTTTGCTCTTTTCTGTCACTTACAATCTGAGGACACAATCCTTAGTTAGAACAGATAGTATGTTTGCTAAAGATACTGCTCCCAGGAAATTTCTCAGCAAAATGTTTCCATGGTCAAATACAGTTGGGGAATGCTGAATGTAATACTTTATTTTACTTCATGGAAATGATATTTTAACACCAGTCCTCTTGTTAAAACCCAATGCACTCAAAGCTATTTTATATAGCTTCTAAGATTCTGCATGAATTTACATTTCACCCTTTATTCTCCTTCTTCGTGGCCTCTTGTCTACGGGACCCTAGCCCCACCGCTCTTTTCTTCCTCCAATTTAGCAAACTCTCTCCTACCTCAAGGCTTTGTCTTTGCTCTTCACTCTACATGGAATTGGGTCTTCTCTGGCATCTCAAATGGTGAAGAATCTGCCTGCAGTGCAGGAGACAGGGTTCCATCCCTGGGTTAGGGAAATCCCGTGGAGAAGAGAATGGCTACCCACTCCAGTATTCTTGTCTGGAGAATCCCATGGACAGAGGAGTCTGGCAGGCTGCAGTTCATGGGGTTGCAAAGAATCAGACGCAACTGAGCAACTAAGACTTTCACTTCATTTTCTACATGGAATGCCCCTCTTTATCTGGCTACTTCCCACTTCGTTTAGCTTCAGCTTACATCTTACTTCTTGCCAGAGTTCTTCCCTAAATCTGTCCTCCAGTTAAATTAGTACCTCTTGTTCATTCTTATAGCATTTTATTCTTTCCCTTTATAGCACCATACAATTTAAAAGTTTATGCACTCTAAATATTTACATCATTGTTTAATCTCTCCCTTCCTATTATTTTGAAAACCCTGTGAGGACAGAAACCATATCTGATTTGTTGATGTTTGTTTGAGCAAAATATGGTGCTGTTCCTGGCACACAGTAGGGACTGGATAAATATTTATTGCCTGATTTCTATCTAGAGGCATGTGACACTGTAACATACTATACAGAATTTCAATAATGAATCCTGTTTAAATTTATTTAATCCAGAATTTCCCAAATTTATTTAAAAACTGAACTTTTCTTGAGTGATTAACATGAATGAAATTCCTGGATACTCTTATTCTATAGCTCACATTTTAAGAAAACACTTTTTAACATTGTTTAGGTCATTTATCCTTTAAATATGCAAGACTAAAAGCCTAAACATATAATTTTATGAGCACTGGACAGTTCTAAGCTTCAGAAGTTCAAATGAGGTTGAGCAACAAGGATATTTGAGGACATTAACCCTGATCATTTTAGGGAGCAGTGTATAGTACGCATAAGTTACTTTTTCTATTGGTGGAAGATGGGCTTCCACCAATTTCCAGGAAATTGAAATTCACTCCAGTTTTCTTGCCTGAAAAATTCTATGGACAGAAGAGCCTGAAGGGCTATGGTCTAAGGGATCACAAAGAGTTGGACATAATTGAGCAACTGAGCGTGCGTGCGCACACACACACATCTTAAAAATCATCAGTCGAGGATCTGTATGGTACTAGACTGTAAAGAATTAGTGTGTACTCCCTTAAAGAAAATAGTTAATCATTGTGCATTGAATTGTATTGTTCTAGTTTTTATTTTAGGCATCCTTTAAGTTAGATAATGACAGTCAAATACATGGTTAGAAGGATTAAATACTACCCTAGGGCATGTTCTAAAGTTCATATGAAAATAATTTTAAATCCCAATAAATGGTAATGACTTTAGCAATGTCCTTATTTACATTTGAAATGTATATTTTACCAGGACAGAAAATTCCATATAAATGTCTTTTTGAAAAAAAAAATCTCCGAAGAACATTGAAAGCTGGCACTTGCATTGCTTTCCCTACAGAATTTTGAGCTTGACTTTATAACTGCATTCTGCCAAAACCAGATGGGACAAGTCCAGGAATAATTCAAATGACTGCACACGTCAACAATACAATCTTCAAGCCCAGGTTCCTAACTCCAGGGCAGGGGTGCAGAAAGCATTGAAAATGTCCATTACACTAAGCAGGTGTGAAGTGAACTATTATTTGCTCAACCAACTGGAATCTTGCCCCTAGTGTAGATTTCTTTCGAAAGCCACAAGCTCCTCACTAACCACCCACGTGCATAACTTGCTTTAAGAAGGGTTGGGAAAATGTCGTAGGCTGAACCCAACACTCCTCTCTGACCATCTAGATCTACTTTACTGTAAGCCAATGGATTTCAAAGCCAAGATTTACCGAGAAATGTTACAGTTTTCTAATTATGTTTTGCCCAGAACCATCTGTGATGGCTTTTTCAATATGTTCAAGTCCATTTTCAACACCTATAAGATGTAGGAGGTTTTCTCTCCTTCCCGCCCCCACACTGGAACACAAAACACACCCTTCACCCTTCTGGAATGTGCCCTTAGAAAGCTTGGATGACAAAAGAGAGCCCCTTTTTACTGCATCTGAGGGCAAGATAGGAGACAGAGGGGCTCTTTGATGAAATAGTGCACAGGTATCCTGTAAGAGACAGTCCTTGGCTAGGCCGAGATTTGTTCACCTTGTAGAGAAAAGGACATTGAGATCACACCAATACAAGTTTTTCTAATTGGCTTCTCTCAATTTCCCCAAACCTCCCTGGATCTGAAGCTTTTCTTGTTTCATCCAGAAGAAAAGAAAAACAATTGAGACTGCATGGCAGGTATCACCAGTCAAGGGAGAAAGAGAAGGGGTAGGCTGTAGGAAGAGGGAGGAGCTGGTCTGTGAAGGCCAGTGGTGAGCAGTGGAGAGAGAGGAGCCCTCAGGAGTGACAGGCTCCATTTTTCAGCTTTTTAAGGAACCTCCATACTGTTCTCCATAGTGACTATGCCAATTTACATTTCTACCAGGCGTGCAAGAAGATTCCCTTTTCTCCACATCCTCTTCAGTGTTGGTTATTTGTAGACTTTTTCACGATGGCCATTCTAACTTCTGTAAGGTGATACTTCACTGTAGTTTTGATGTGCATTTCTCTAATAATTAGATGCTTTTGAACTGTGGTGTTGGAGAAGACTCTTGAGAGTCCCTTGGACTGCAAGGAGATCCAACCAGTCCTTTCTGAAGGAAATCAGCCTGGGATTTCTTTGGAAGGAATGATGCTCAAGCTGAAACTCCAGTACTTTGGCCACCTCATGCGAAGAGCTGACTCATTGGAAAAGACTCTGATGCTGGGAGGGATTGGGGGCAGGAGGAGAAGGGGACGACAGAGGATGAGATGGCTGGATGGCATCACTGACTCAATGGACGTGAGTCTGAGTGAACTCCGGGAGTTGGTGATGAACAGGGAGGCCTGGCGTGCTGCGATTCATGGGGTCGCAAAGAGTCAGACACGACTGAGCGACTGAACTGAACTGAATAATTAGTGATGTTGAACATCTTTTCACGTGTTAGTTGGCCATCTGTATGTCTGTTTAGGTCTTCCTGGGTTGTTTGGGGTTTCTGTGATACTGAGCTGCATGAGCTGCTTGTATAATTTGGAGATTAATCATTTGTCCATTGCTTCTTTTGCAAATATTTTCTCCCATTCTGAGGGTTGTCTTTTCATCTTTTTTATGGTTCTATTTGCTGTGCAAAAGCTTTTAAGTTTAATTAGTTCTCATTTGTTTATTTTTGTTTTAATAGAACTACCATATGACCAAGCAGTCCCACTCCTGGGCAGGCACCCCGAGAAAACCATAATTCAAAAAGACACATGTACTCCTGTGTTCATTGCAGCACTATTCACAATAGCCAGGACATGGAAGCAACCTAAATGTCCATCAGCAGACGAGTAAAGATGTGATACACAAGTACAGTGGAATATTACTCAACCATAAAAAGGAATGAAATTGCGTATTTATAGTGATGTGGATGGACTTGGAGTCTGTCATACAGAGTGAAGTAAGTCAGAGAACAGACACAGTATATTAATGCATATATATGGATCTAGAAAAGGGTACAGTTGAACCTATTTACAGTGCAGGAATAGAGACACAGATGTAGGGAACACGTGTGGACGGGGGCGGGGGGTAGGCTGAACTGAAAGTGCCATTGACATATATCCACTACCATGTGTAAAACAGATAGCCAGCAGGAAGCTGCTTTGTAGCACAGGAAGCGCAACTCTGCTCTGTGATGACTTGGCATGCAGAGGGGAAGGACGGCTCATGAGGGAGGGGATATATGTATACATGTAACTTTCACTTTGTTGTATAGCGGAAACTGACGCAACATTGTAAAGCAATTATCCTCCAATTAAAAAATTAAATAAAAGCTATGGCAAAGTGGTCACAATTTTAAGTTCTGGATATACAGGAAAAAAAGTAACAGGCTCCATAGAAGCTGGAGAAGGAAAGACTACACTGGAGAGCACAGTTGGCAGAAATGGGTGGAAAAAGTCTTCCAGATTGGCTGCCAGGTGAGACACTGCTGGGAACAGACTGTTCTGCGACAGGGATTGTATAGTACATTCCTGTAGATGACTTGCTTCTTATTGACGAGCCAGCAGTAATGCATTTTCAGTGATGATTTTACTGTCCCTCTTGTCCAGTCGTAAAGGCAGAGTAAGGAGGTTTTCACAAAAGTTAAAAACAAACACTTTATGCAACCTGGCACATTCAGGAATAAATATATTAAATTGTTGCTTGTAGGATATGCATGTGTTTAAGATAAATTCTAAATCACTTTACACAATATCAAACATACCCATAGAAAGGTATACACAGAATTCCAGGTACATATAAGAACATCAATGCATGGCAGAATTAAAACGAAAAGGGATTCTATACACACACATACACACATCATTGCCTTTGAGAGTGTGGATTCCACCTGTAGAGTTTATTCATATTTCATATTTGTTCTGATAGTGCCTTGAATTCCTATGGTAAATGTGATCTTTTAAAACAGGGACTCTGATATTAAAATGAGAATAAAGAACAAAACATATATTTCTCCAAGTTCAAGCCAAGTTTATATATATATATTAGAAATTCCACTTCTTTGCTTTTCTCTAGGGTCAGTGATGTTCTCACTGGTGGTAGCCAACATGTCTTGAGATGAGTTGAATATCATTTTTGGAGGCTTTAGTTGCAATACAATGAACATAGTCCTTGTGTTCATTTGAGAATGCAGAGCACAGTAAATAATATTTATAAAGCTTCACATTGTGTGGTGTGCTCAGTTGTGTCTGACTCTGCGACCCCATGGACTGTAGCCCACTAGGCTCCTCTGTCCATGGGACTCTCCAGGTAAGAATACTGGAGTGGGTTGCCATTTCCTTCTCCAGGGAAAGCTTCACATTATACTTAAGTAAAAAGTGAAATAAAAATGTATCTAAAATAAGGCAGACTAAATTTCTTCTGTAAAATCTTTATTCAGTTAATTTGAAACATATCAAAAAGGCCAAGGAGTAAATCACCACATAAAGTCTTAACAATATTGGAAAAAGGGTAAGAAATACAAATAAGCAGAAAACAGTCTCAAATGAAGAAAGCAAATTTAAAAAGAAAGAAAAAACAGACATCAAGAAATTCAACATTCAAGAGCTGAAACACAATTAACTAAAAAATACAAATAGAAAACAGGAAATTAAGAAAATGAGAAAAATAATTTTTTAAAATATAGAAGAAACCTCCAACAAATGGAAGAAAGATACACTTAATTATATTTAAAGTACAGGAATGAAGGTTAAAACCAGCTAAATAAATGGCAAATGCTTCAATAGCAAAATTTTAGAAGAATAAAATTTCTAAAAATAAAAATCTTTATATTTAAATGTAAAGCAAATTAAGAGAGATGCAGTAAAGAATGGATACAATGTTATGGTAAAAATTAGGGTATACATATGAGGATGAGATGGCTGGATGGCATCACTGACTCGATGGACATAAGTCTGAGTGAACTCCGGGAGTTGGTGATGGACAGGGAGGCCTTGCATGCTGCGATTCATGGGGTCGCAAAGAGTCAGACACAACTAAGTGACTGAACTGAACTGATGCTTATAAAACATCCAGTTTATGCTGTTTAGAGGGCTCCAGCTTTCATTTATACCCAGATCTTCAGTCTGGCATTCAGGTATACTTGGGTACCTAGGGAAACTTATGAGATGGTTCCACCAGGAGGCTATTTGTGTGATGGAAGAAAGAGGTACATAGGAAAGAGCTCATTCTAAAGGAGAAAAAGATAGGAGATTATCTCATTAACAACACATCAGTTACCCGAGAGGCAGGTCTCTCTGCAAAGAGCACAGTGTCTCTTATTCTGCATCTGCCATACATGGAGTTCTCCCATAAACCCCTCCAGGTGAAGCCCATCCTCCATTCACCTCCCTGCCCTCTGCCCCTTCCTCTCCATGTGACACAGCCTGTCACTGGCACAAGAATAACATCATCAGGACCCTAGAGATGATGGAACCCTGACATGGCATAAATATCAGAACCACGTGGGGGGAATGCCCAGCAAAAGTACATCCTCTCATGAAGGTTTATAGGCACGTGAGGCCTGGAGGAAGCAGAGAACCTGGCAAAGACTGGAACCTGCTATACAATATGCAGAGGACATCACCCTAATGGCAGAAAGCAAAGAAGAACTAAAGAGCCTCTTGATGAGGGTGATAGAGGATAGTGGAAAAAGCTGGCTTAAAACTCAACATTCAAAAAACTAAGATCATGGCATCTGGTCCCATCACATCATGGCAAATAGATGGGGAAAAATGAAAACAGTGGCAAATTTTATTTCCTTGGGCTCCAAAATCACTGTGGATGGTGACTGCAGCCATGAAGTTGTAGGACCCTAGCTCCTTGGAAGGAAAGCTCTGACAAACCTAGACAGAGTGTTAAAAATCACTTTGCTGACAAAGGTCTGAATAGTCAAAGGTATGGTTTTTGCAGTAGTCATGTACGGATGTGAGAGTTGAACCATAACGCACTCTGAGCACTGAAGAATTGATGCTTTCATATTGTGAGGCTGGAGAAGACTCTTGAGAGTCCCTTGAACAGCCAGGAGATCAAAGCAGTGACTCCTAAAGGAAACCAACCCTGAAAATTCCTTTGAAGGAATGATGCTGAAGCTGAAGTTCCAATACCCTGGCCACCTGATGCAAAGAGCCAGCTCATTGGAAAAGACCCTGATGCTGGGAAAGATTGAGGTCAGGAGGAAAAGAGGGCAACAGAGGATGAGATGGTTGGATGGCATCACAGACTCAATGGACATGAATTTGAGTAACCTCTGGGAGATAGTGAATGTGGATAAACTAACAAGATGGCGCCAGTCAGGCTCTCTCACACCACATCCTCACACCCTCTCCCCATGTTCGGTAAACAATGACTTTGGATGGTTATGTAACAGCCGAGATCATTCATAGCACTGCACATGCACATCATGAGGTACTTGTTTGGCTAGGGGGCCACTTTTGATCCGTAAGTATATTTATAAGCTTCAGCTGCAAAAGCCCTGAAGCGTTGTGTGCGGTTATGTTGTGTTATGCATGTTGCTACTGGCTGCTGCTCCAGCCAGGAGAGAATAAATGCATCTGCACTTCCTACCGCTCCTTGCATTTTCTCCCAGCCTCTTAGCTCCTGGCTTGCCTACCATAAGTTCAGAGAACAGTACACACAGTGAGATACAACGAGACGATTAGCACTGTGAGCAGGATCAGCAAGACAGTGAAGAACAGGAAGCCTGGTGTGCTGCATTCCATGGGGTCGCAAAGTGTCGCACGACTTAAGACTGAAGAACAAGATGATCAGAAAAGTGACTTGCCTGTGGGCCCACATGAGACATCCCCAGGGAGTTCCCAGGAACAGCATGGAGACTTTGAAGGAGAAGCTGGATTTCCATGAAGTTTGTTGGTGGGACAAGAGGAAGGGAAAAAATGTATGTCACAAAAATGTATGTCATCAAATTGTAATTCTGCCTTGGTTTGAGATCAAAATGGTCTATAGAACTGGGGCCATGATTCAAATTATAAAAGTTATAGAATGTGCAGTTATACAGTCAAAGTGCTGAGAAAAAGAAGTAATGGCATTTAGAATATAAACCAGTTACTATAGCCAATAAAACCATTTTTTTAAGAAAAAGGTCAAAATAAAGGCAACTTCAAATAAATGAGGACAGAGATTATTATACAAATAATGATTTGTAACTTCTAAAAGATGTCCTTAAAGACAAAGATCTGAGATAAGAGATGAATAGCGAGCTATGAAATGTAAGTATATGAAAAAATATAATTTAATAGACATGTATGAAATTTTAACAATGAATCATTGTGGGAATAAAAATTCAAGATTGAATTGCATGAAGCATTATCACTATCTTGAATGGATGCCTGGAGTTAAGCCACTTTAAGATACAGTATTCAGAAGAATAATGGTATTTAGCTTTACAATTTAATAGGTTACTCTAGTATTTTTAAATGCAGTATTAAAACTTTTAAAATAATTTATATCGAAACTATAATCTTTAGAAAACTATAGAAAAATAGTTTATGTCTCCCAAACTATCAGATGCTCAGCTGCTTTAGTCGTGTCCAACTCTTTGTGACCCTATGATCTGTAGCCCACCAAGCTCCTCTGTCCATGGAATTCTCCAGACAAGAATACTGGAGTGGGTTCCCATTTCCTTCTCCACCAAACTATCAGAGAAAATATTAAATGGTGGAAGAAGAAAATATCAATCAATTAAAATGGCAAGAGAGAAAAAAAATTAGAGTCGGCAAATAGAAAGTAGAAAACAAGATGGCAGTGGTTAATCCAAATATACACTCCAGTATTCTCCAGACTTCCCTGGTGGCTCAGACGGTAAAGAGTCTGCCTGCACGGTGGGAGACTTGATTTGATTTATATGTAAACAAAATGATTTCTTCTTGAAAATAAAAGATTGTTAGACTAAATAATGAACTCTAACTTTATATTATTTATAGGAAACAAAAGTTTAAATTTAAAAATGATGAAGCATATGCTATGTAGATATAAATCAAAGCAAGTCTAATTTAGTTATATTAGTATCACAGAACCCCTTCATGGATCACAACTTTGTTGTGATGAAGGTGTTAGTGTCACTCAACGAAGCTATGAGCCATGCCATGCAGGGCCACCCAAGATGGAGGGGTCATAGTGAAGAGTTCTGACAACATGTGGTCCATCGGAGGAGCAAATGGCAAACCTCTCCAGTATTATTGCTGCGAGAACCCCATGCATAGTAGAAGGCAAAAAGATATGACACCAGAAAATGAGCCCTCCAGATTGGAAGGTGTTCAATACAGCTACTGGACAACAGCAGAGAGCAATTACTAGTAGCTTCAGAAAGAATGAAGCGCTCTGCCAAAGCAGAAATGATGCCCAGTTGTGAATGTTTCTGGTGCTAAGAGTAAAGTCCAGTGCTATAAAAAACAATGCTGCATAAGACCTGGACTTTTAGGTCCGTGAATCAAGGTAAATTGGCTGTGGTCAAGCAGGAGATGGCAAGATTGAACATCGACATCTTAGGAATCAGGGAACTAAAATAGATAGGAATGAGTGAATTTAATTCAGGTGACCATTATAACTACCACTGTGGACAAGAATCCCTTAGAAGAAATGGAGTAGTTTGAAACTCAACATTCAAAAAACGAAGATCAAGGCATCTGGTCCCATCACTTCATGACAAATAGAAGAGGAAAAAGTGGAAGCAGTGAGAGATTTTATTTTATTGAGTTACAGAATCACTGTGGATGCTGATTGCAGCCATGAAATTAAATGGTACTTGCTCTTTGGAAGGAAAACTATTGCAAACCTAGACAGCATATTAAAAAGCAGAGACATCATTTTGCCGACAAAGGTCCATATAGTCAAAGCTATGGTTTTTCCAGAAGTCATGTACAGAAGTGAGAGCTGGACCATAAAGAAGGCTGAGTGTCAAAGAATTGATGCTTTTGAATTGTGGTGCTGGAGAGGACTCTTGAGAGTCCCTTGGACTGCAAAGAGGTCAAACCAGTCAATCCTAAAGGAAATCAACCCTGAATACTCATTGGAAGGACTGATGTTGAAGCTCCAATACTTTGGCCACTTGATGCAAAAAGCAGACTCCCTGGAAAAGACCCTGATGCTGGGAAAACTTGAAAGCAACAGGAGAATGGGGAAGCAGAGGATGAAATGGTTAGATCATCACTGACACAATAGACATGAATTTGAGCAAACTCAGGGAGATAGTGAAGGACAGGGGAGCCTGACATGCTGCAGTTAATGGGGTAGCAGAGTTGGACATGACTTAGTGACTGAATAACAACAAAATAATACAGAAAATGTATTTTAGAGCAAAAAGCAATGTTAGTGATAAAGAGGGTCATTACATAATTATAAATCTTTAATTCCTAAGGATTATATAGTGATTTTAAACTTTAATGGATTTATGATGACTTTCAAAATATAAAGTGAAAATATTGATATATCTACATAAGAAATTGACAAATCAACTGTGAATATTGAACATTTTAATGCTTCTCTAAATATTGATATACAACAGATAATCAACATCAATAAGACTATACAAATAACCCCTGGAGAAGGGAATGGCAACCCACTCCAATATTCTTTCTGGAGAATCCCATGGACAGAGGAGCCTGGTGGGCTACAGTCCATGGGGTCACAAAGAGTTGGACACAACTGAGTGACTAACACTTTATACAACTAACACAATTAACAAGATTGATCTTATGGACATATGTAGAACATTATACCCCATCATTGCAAATATATATTCTTTGCCACAATGAAGTATGTGCATGTATATATGTATATATACACCCCCCCACACATACATATAAATTCATCATACATAAGCCTATATAGCATCCAAAAAGTTTCAAACATCTTTATATTCAGACATTTATTTATCCAGTTTTAGAAATTAAAAAAAAAAACCTTTAAAAAATCTGCATTTATTTGTTAAATAATATTACTGTATTTTTTAAATACTTAAAACTGCTTATTACTTCATGATAATAAAGGTATTATGATTAAAGATAACACAAAGACATAAAAGATAAAATTACAAACAACTTTGAATAAAAATATTGAAAATTTATCTGAAATAAATTCCTAAATTTTAAAAGTACCAAATTGTCATAAATAATAAATAGAACCTGAGGAGTCCTACAACAGCACAATGTTTTTTTAGTATTTTAAACTTTTTTCCTGAACACCATTTCATAATCTTAATATTTTGGTTCACATTACTACCAAACAAACCTCAAAAGCATGTCTTTATATTGACAGAGAGAGATGATCTCTTGGACTACACAAAAATATAAAAAGCAAATGTATATTTTCAAAAAGGAATAATATTTTTACAGGTTCTATGATTATACACACACACACAAAAAAAACCAAAATTATAAAAGGACAAACTATTATTATAATTCACTGGAAATTTTAACAAGGTTGATATATAATTGATACACACATGAGTCCATTGTGTTTCTATATATTGGAAAGAAAATGTTAGGCAAGAAATTTAAAAAAATAATTTCTAATAGCAGCTGGAAATATAAAGCACCTACAAATAAAGCTAGTAAACTAAGTACAAGACTATTTTTGGAGAAATTTATCAAACTGTTATAATATTTCAAGGAAGCTCTATATAATGGAAAGATATAGCATGATCATAGAATATGAGCTTAAAGACATCGATTTCAATTCTATTTAAGTTAATCTATAAGTTAATATAATATTTCAAGGAAGGTCTATATAATGGAAAGATATAGCATGATCATAGAATATGAGCTTAAAGACATCAATTTCAATTCTATTTAAGTTAATCTATGTTAATATAAGACCAAATTAAAAGTCAATAGGATTTTTTGATAAATGTTTAATTTATACGAAAGGTAAAGGACCAAGAAGAACTAAACCGTTCCTGAAGAGTTAGCCAGAGGAAAATGACTTACTAGATATAAAAAAAATTCGAGTTATATTAAATTAGAATGTGATAGCAAAAGCTCTTTGCTCATGGACAAATTTTCAAATGAAATCAAATACAGGGCTTGGGAATAACACAAAATTCACGGAAATAGAAGCAAAGCAGAGGTGTATTGCACACAAATGGGGAAAAGGACTCCCACTCAGTAATGGTACTGAAAACAAAATATCCATGTGGGGAGAAAGGGAAATGGATCTCTACCTCAAACATGAAAACAATTCCAAGTGGATTCAGGACTTAAATGTCAAAGACAAAACTTTTAGAATAATATATAGGAGAAATTTTATGAGTCTACAGTTGGGAAGAATTTCTTAAGTAAAACTCAAAGCATGTAAATTGTAAACCACTTCTTCAAGTTTATAAGAAAAAGACAAAGGCAAGGACATGAAGAGACATTTCACTGGAAACGTAAATGACCAATAAAAATGTGAAAAATACTCAACTTTGCTAACAATGATATAACATTAAACTAACTCACAAAAATGATAAATGTCAGACTACGGGTTGATAAGACTATACACTGAAAGGAATTCTCATTCATTATAGGTGAATGTATATAGGATCAACTTTGGAAAACAACTGAGCCTCACCTAGTAATATTGAACTAACTCTGCAACAGCTGTTTCACTCCTAACACATATACCCTAGAGAAACACTTGTACTTACGTACAGAGAATTGCACAGAACATGAATGTTCACAAGAGAACCATCAGATTATTAAACACGACTATTGACAACCCCAAAACCTATCAAGAGATGAAACAATTGTTAAAGTGGCAATCCAACAATAAAATATTACATAGACAAGGGCAAAAAAAATTAACCTCACATCAATGAGAATGAATCATAAATATAAATTAACACCTATTAAAATGACCAAAATCCAGAACACTGACAACACCAATTGCTAGCAAGGATAGGGAGTGACAGGAGTTCTTATCCATTGCTGATGGGAATGCAAAATGGTGTATCCACACTGGAAGAGAGTTTGACAGTTGCTTTACAAAACTAAACATATACTTATCATATGATCCAGTAATCACCGTCCTTGGTATTAACCCCCAAAGAGATGAAAACTTACGTACACACAAAAGTGCCCCCCACCACCCCACCTCACCACCCATACACTAAGTCCACACACAGATGTTTGTGTCCTTTAGGAGTTAAATGGATAAACTATGGTATATCCTGAAAATAGAAAACTATTCAGCATTAAAAAGAAATGAATTATCAAGCCATTAAAAGACATGGAAGAACCTTAAACCCATATTACTAAGTGAAAGAAGTCAATCTGAAAAGCCTCCATATTTTATGATACCCAATACATGACATTCTGGGAAAGGAAAAACTAGGAAGACAGAGAAAACATCAGTGGTTGCCAGAGATTGGAAGTGGGGGGGGGGGAATCTAATCGCTGAACATTTAGAACCAAGGATGATTACCACAAAATTGAAAAAGATGAATCCCTTAGCTACTCCTGCATACGTGGTAAAAAGCAAACACTGCTTAAACTGGAAAAAAAACATTTTAGACTACTCAGGTTTCATTGATACTGCTGGAAAGGGGCTATCTTTGAAAATTATTACTTTGTTTATGATTTGCACTATAAGCTGTGCAAATAAGCTGTGCACTATAAGCTGCAGTGGCCTAAAGAAAAGTAAGATAAATGTGTAAGTGTAATTCAGTGAAGTATAAATATTTTCCACATAACTATTCCAAGTTTTCTTAATCACTAGGTCCTTCATCTTTTTAAGCAAACCTCACAAGACAACCTGTATTTGCAAACATGAGTCTATCTTGGTCAGTTTGAATTCTGCTGTTCTTGTACAGGGCTAAAATTAACCGTGATCTTAAATTATTAACACATTCTCCAAGAAGCTAACCTTCTTCCAGGAAGGCTGTTAATCTCAGAAGAGTAAATCCTTCCTGTTTCTGTTATAATAGCTATAAAATGTGGCTAGTATTTCCTGCCTTCCTCAAGAAATGGTAGTAATTAATTGCCGAGATACTTAAAAAATAACTATGTGGTTCTATGGATTAAAGGACAAACAAAGTATTGTTATATTTGGGCAGTTTTTCCTCTAATGAACTCTCAGAATTTGAGGGTTGGTATCTTTCCAAAAATTATAAATGAGAAAGAAATGTGCTTTCTTTCTCAAAGGGCAGTTGAACTTTGTTCAGAATGCTTAAGAAAACATCCGGTGGGATGTTTGCTGATGGAGCTATGTCAACTCATCTTCAAGATTCCCCTTCTAGAATAGTACAACCATTATGAGTCCAAATGCCATGAATATTTTAGCATCACTGAAATCTCATCTCCTAGTAGCCACAGTGCAGTCCTAACCAGCTACTGCTGGAGGTCTGGGCCTGTTGATTGAAGAGGAAACTGAAAGTTAAAGGATAATGTAAAATTGTGAAAGTTATGGTTAGTCACAGGAGCTAAGCATGAGAGACATCATTAGCAAAAGGGAAATGTGTGTGATGTATGTGTGTGTGTTTGTGTGTGCTCATGAAGAATCATTTAAACACTGAACAGTTAGTAAATAAAAACGTCTAAGAAGATTTTTCCAGACAAGAGCAGAGCCGTAGCATATTACGGTATTTGCCAGAAGAGAGGAGGTTATTACTTGGCCCAGAGGTTCTGTCCCTTCTTCCCCATGTCTCATCCCCCTTCAGGGTTGAAGCAGCAGGCATTTTTCTGACAGAGAGATTCAGAGACAGGAACAAAGGTCATGAATGTGTGACTCTACAAAGAGCGGAATTCAAAAGGAGATTACTTGGATATTTCTTCTGTGCTTTTGATCTCTTAATCAAATTATATGTTAAAAGTTACATGGTTCAGGCATTCTAAAAACAGCCTTGATTTATTTTTCTTTATTTAATGCGTTTCAGCAAATACCGTTGAGAGCCCATTTTGAGAAAGTCTTCAACTGCAGACCAACCACAATCATAGAACATCACCAGATTTAAATGTAAATCTGAAAAAATAAATATACCCCAGAAAAGTTAAGATTATTCACTTATTAACAGATAGTTTTTGATCACCTACTATGTGCTCAGCACTGCGGGATATAGTCATTGCACACACAAAATTTACAAGCTCGTGTGATGAGTTATTCTTATAACCTCATCTAGCATTACACAAGTACATGTTTAGAAACTCTGTTCTGCAAGAGAACTATGGTAAAGAGTATGTGGCAGATGGATCTTGATCCAGACAAGATATCAGGGAAGGCTTTCAAAAGAAGTGATGGTTGAGCTTATATCCAAGGATGAACAGATGTTATCTTGGCAGGGGATAGAAGATAAAGTGGTGCAATAAAGATATTTCAGGGCATTTTCAGTTTTTTCAAAATTGAAAAGCAGTGCACACTGCTTCAGAAGATTAAAATATACCAACCCGAATCACATGTCCTTACAAACTGAACTGAATGTGCTCTAGGCTGAGAAAGACTGAGGGCAGAATTCCCTGCCAGATGCCAGCTACATAGAGTGATTTGTGAAACGCTGAAGACCCAGGGGCCCTTAAATAACCTGACATCTTGTTGTCTTCCCATTCCACATTTCTAATGGCCAGAAATTCCTGCCATTAATATCATTCCTTTGGATTACACAACCTCAATACTAGTAGGGCACTGTCTCTATAAAGCGACAGAGGTTCGTCCTGACTTCTCAAGATCCTGCGTGATATGGCCCCTGATGTCCTCCTGCCAACCCCCGGCTCATGCTCTTGTCTCCACTCTTCCATGCTCAGAACAACACAGTCAGACTAGCCTCTTACATGATCTAAATCACCATGGTGTCCTGCCCACCTCAGAGTCTTCACAGACACCCTTCCCTTGTGCTGCTGCTGCTGCTACGTCGCTTCAGTCGTGTCCGACTCTGCGCCACTCCACAGACGGCAGCCCACCAGGCTCCCCCGTCCCTGGGATTCTCCAGGCAAGAGTACTGGAGTGGGTTGCCNAGCCTCTTACATGATCTAAATCACCATGGTGTCCTGCCCACCTCAGAGTCTTCACAGACACCCTTCCCTTGTGCTGCTGCTGCTGCTAAGTCGCTTCAGTCATGTCCGACTCTGCGCCACTCCATAGACGGCAGCCCACCAGGCTCCCCCGTCCCTGGGATTCTCCAGGCAAGAGTACTGGAGTGGGTTGCCATTTCCTTTTCCCCCATTCCCTTGTAATATAATACAATACAAATATGTTATATTTAGATATGACATATATACATATAATTATTTTATATAATATAGTTATATGTAATATTAATGATATCTATTATAACTGTATGATTCTAATAGTACTACATTATGTGAAATACTTGCGACTTAAGGCAAATAGCCAGGAAGAAATACATATAACTTTGCATCTCTGAAGCTCTTATTGTTCAGTCACCAAGCCATGTACGACTCTTTGCGACCCCATGGAGTGCAGCATGCCAGGCTTCCCTGTCCCTCACCATCTCTTGGAGTTTGCCCAAGTTCAGGTCCATTGACTTGGTGATGGCATCCAACCATCTCATCCTCTGTCACCCTCTTTTCCTTCTGCCTTCAATCTTTCTCAGCATCAGGGTCTTTTCCAGTGAATCAGCTCTTCACATCAGGCGGCCAAAGTGTTGGAGCTTCAGCTTCAGCATCAGTCCGTCCAATAAGTACTCAGGGTTTCTTTCCTTTAGGATGAACTGGTTGGATCTCCTTGCTGTCCAAGGGACTCCTAAGAGTCTTCTCTAACACCACAGTTCAAAAGCATCAATTCTTCCGTGCTCTGTCTTCTTTATTATCCAACTCTCACATCCGTACATGACTACTGGAAAGACCATAGCTTTGACTATATGGACCTTTGTTGGCAAAGTGATGTCTTTCTTTTTAATACACTGTCTAGATTTGTCATAGCTTTCCTTCCAAGAAGCTACCATCTTCTAATTTCAAGGCTGCAGATACCACCCACAGTGATTTTAGAGCCCAGGAAGAGGAAATATGTCACTGCTTCCACTTTTTCCCCTTCTATTTACCATAAAGTGATGAGACTGGATGCCATGATCTTACTTTTTAAAAATATTGAGTTTTAAGCTGGCTTTTTCATTTTCTTCTTTTACCCTAATCAAGAGGCTCTTTAGTTTATCTTCGCTTTCTTCTACTAGAGTGGTATCATCTGCATATCTGAGGTTGTTGATATTTCTCCCAGCAATCTTGATTCTAGCTTGTAACTCATCTAGCCTGGTATTTTTCATGATGTGCTCTGCCTATAAGTTAAAAAACAGGGTAACAATATACAGGCTTGTCATATTCCTTTTTCTGAAGCTTAGTCTTAATTATATATTAAATATAGTTTATATATAGTATATACTATATATTAATAGATAACAGTATTATAATTATATTATTATGATAGATAACAATGACTATTAAGGGAAGGAAAGAAGAGAGGGATGGAGGGAGACAGAGACATCAGAATACACATGTGGTCCATGAGGCTTGCCTGCCCATCATCCTGCCTTTACCATTCCAAGTGGCTTAGGCAGACGTGGTTCTACTCCAGGGCATGTGGCCCAGGACTCTTCAAACCCCTGGTTACCATGATTCATTCAGCATTGGGCACATGGCTCAAAGAGATGGGTCAACTAATGTTCTTTCCAAGATTTCTTCTCCAAGAACATTTAGAAGAGATGCTCTTGCTTCTTTTAAAATCACAAGATGAAAGGGAAAGGCACATGTGATCCGCAGTCACTTTCATTTGCTAAGTAGAAGAAGTCAGCAGCAGGAAAAAGTCAGGCCAGAACTCCAAATGTGGCAAATTAAGACATGGAGACAGAAAATGTGTGGAAACAGATTTTAAGAGCAAGGGAGGTAGACTTTGTAACATCCTTTAGGCTTCTGATCCAGCCATGCATGAATGTTTGGCTTCCTACTCATAGAGTTTTCAGTTATGCAGATAAATCCATTTGTTCTCAATTTAATTTAAGTAGGATTCCTGTTACTTTGGGGGGAAAAAAGACCCTGTCAAGTACAGTAATGATAGCTCTGTTTAAAAAGAGCCTAGGGAGGGGGGTTCAGGATGGGGAACACATGTATACCTGTGGCGGATACATGTTGATGTATGGCAAAACCAATACAATATTGTAAAGTAACTAGCCTCCAATTAAAATAAATAAATTTATACTAAAAAAATAAAAACAGCCTAACCCTTCTCTCCATATAAATTAATACTATGGCCTCACAACATTGTAAATGCCAAAAGTAGTGCCCAGTGTTTGACAACAGCCCAGTAAATATTGTGACTGGCTGATGAAATAATGAATGACCTAATAGTAACTGCGAATATTTTCAAAGGCACAGCCCAAAGAAAGAAGTTGGGGAATATAACTTCAACATGAGGTACCGAACTATTGCACAGCAGGCTCCAAGTTCAGCCTGAACAGCACAACAGGTGGCCTATGAACCAGTTCTGAGCAAGTGTCTGGATTCAAATCCTGATTCTGGGAAACACTGAAGGCAAAAGGAGAAGAAGGCAGCAGAGGATAAGATGAAAAGATGATCAGATAGCATCACTGACTCAGTGGACATGAATCTGAGCAAACTCCGGGAGACAGTGAAGGACAGGGAAGCCTGTTGTGCTGCAGTCCTTGGGGTCGCAACGAGTCGACTTAGCGCTTGACACAACTTAGCAACTGAAGAGCAACAACTGGATCGGGACGTAGAAGACCTGGGCTTAGAATCTCAGCTCTACTGTTTATCCCCTGCTGGAGCCTGGGCAAATTAATTAATTCTCAGCTCCTCCGCTTCCTTATTTGCAAACTGCTGATGACTATAGAGTTGCTACTGAAAGGAAACACATGAAAATCAATGAAATCAATGAGATGGTTAAAAAAAAAAAAAAGCATGTAAATCCAACCAAGCATTCGTTAGACACACTCTCTCTCTCTCTCTTTCTCTCTCTCTCTCTCTCACACACACACACACACACACTCACACACCAGTAGAGTAGGTTATAATTTCAAAAGTAGGTTGCAATTTCAGTTGAACACAATGCTCCATGGGCAGTACTAAAATAAATGACCTAACATTCTCACTGTGATGCTTGGAGGGTCATCTGGAAGCTTTTTGCTCCCTGGCCTCATGTTCTTATTCTGGTTTCTGGTTGAGAAGTAACTATATTGTGATCCTGAGTTTGTGAATTGACTGAGATGGTAATCTCTTCTTCATTTAGGTGTTGTAAACTCTACGAACACTTAGAAATAAAAATCAAACTTAGTATTAAGAAATGAATCGCCAGTCTATATTCAATGCAGGATGCAGGATATTTGGGGCTGGTGTATGGGGATGATCCGGAAGGATGATGTGGGGTGGGAGATGGGAGGGGGGTTCATGTTTGGGAGTTCATGTACACCCATGACGGATTCATGTCAATGTATGCCAAAACCAATACAGTACTCTAAAGTAAAATAAAGTAAAAAAAAAAAATTATTTTAAATTCCAAATAATCTGTTTGTTGTTTAAGGTATTTGTATATTGGAGAGAATCTGACATGTCAGTTTTGTCATTTTTTAAGTGAAAGTTTCTAGAGAATTTAAGTTAGTCAGGAGTATTGGCATGACTGAAATAATTTGATTTATTTTACTGTTAAGTTTATTATATTAAACTAATGAGCGCTTTGTCACTTATTATCATATGACTTCCAGCAAGTTATTCAAGATTTCAGTAATTCAGTTTCCTCAACCTGTAAAACATAAATTAGAATAGTTTTTAATTAGACAAAATTAAAAATGAGGATAGCTACCTCATGGGATTGATTTGAGGATTAAATAAATGAAAAACTTAGAACATTATCTGGCATAGCGTAAGCATTATATAAATATTGGCTATAAGGGTTTATAAAATTTTTGAAAGATAAGGTCATAAGTGTACCCTGTCATATAGTTGAGTCACTGAAGAAAATCAAATGATTAAATTTATAAAAACAAAAAAGACATTTGCTAAGTCACTTCAGTCGTGTCTGACTCTGTGCAACCCATAGACGGCAGCCCACCAGGCTCCCCTGTCCCTGGGATCCTCCAGGCAAGAACACTGGAGTGGGTTGCCATTTCATTCTCCAGTGCATGAAAGTGAAAAGTGAAAGTGAAGTCACTCAGTCATGTTTGACCTTCAGTGACCCCACGGACTGCAGCCTTCCAGGCTCCTCCAGCCATGGGATTTTCCAGGCAAGAGTACTGGAGTGGGGTGCCATTGCCTTCTCCAAAAAAAAAAAAAAAAGACATTTAGAGGAGTTTAACTAAATTTTAAATATAGTTGATGGTTTAAGGTGATTTTGGTCTGTTCAAATTGAATTAATTTATTGGTATTTTGATATAGGTGAAATTGATCTTATTCTCATGGTATTAATCATAGATATACAGAGAGATGATCAAGAATTTTAGGTTGAATTGAAAAACTAAAAGAAAGCCAAGTTTTTCAAATTTGTCAGACTTAAAAAATTGAATATTCAAATAGAGCCCAAGTGACTACAGAGGGTGTTTTGTTGTTGTTTGGGTTTTTTGTTTGTTTTGGTGTTGGTTTTTTTGCTTACCAAAAGTTATTTATACCCCTAACTTTAAATAAATATTAACAAATAACAGCCTCTATCAGTCAGTGTAAAGGTAAAATACCATGCTGCATTTTAGCATTTCTCAATTTATCTCCCAATGTTAGGAAACTATACCATATGCTTCTCTTGAAGAATCAAGTTCTTGTTAGCACGTTGATAAAAATGTCTAAGGGCTTCCCTAGTGGCTCAGCAGTAAGGAATTTACCTGCCAATGCAGGAGATACAGGTTTGATCCCTGGATCAGGAAGATCCCCCTGGAGAAGGAAATGGCAACTCACTCCAGAATTCTCGCCTGGGAAATCCCATGGACAGAGGAGCCTGGGAGGCTACAGTCCATGGGTCTCAAAAGAGTCAGACATAACTGAGCAACTAAACATCAACACAGCAAGTATGTTTAAATGCATTCATCCTAGTTTCTCGACATTGTTTTCCCATGGAGCCTTTTATTTGTGCACATCCACCGTCCATTTAGGACAGCACTTTGCAAACCTTAAGTCCTAGACCAGTGGAAAGTTTATAGATCAGTCATGTCAGTGGGTCTCAGAGGGTAACTTTTCTTTCATCCAGGAGTCAAGAGGGCAGGTGCCTGAGGGCTGAAGGATAGATCTAGTGGGGATGGCAGAGAGAGCTGGTGATGACAGAGGAAGCCAAGGGGAGGGGAGAGCACCGAGGCACGTTTCGCTTGTGGACCCCATCTCTGGATATTGCAACCTGATTTTTCTCCTGGTCAACACTCTCACAGACAAGGTGACAGATCCATCCCTCCTCAGCCCTTCATCCCAATTTCTGTTGTTCGTAGGCCACACATCTAAATTATTTTATTCATAGTTTTTTTAATTAATAATTTTAATGATGTGTCATTTCAGTGATTGGTGTACAAAACTGGCAAAATCTTCTGCCTGCAGCTGTAAAATTCTGGTGCATGTGAGTCAAGATATGACGGTGAAATTTGAGGACGTCTTTGTCAAGTGTCCTCCATGCTTTGCTGGTGTTCTTGCTTTAGTCCCCAGGACATTCATCTTTGGGGGTTCTTGAGCTGTATCTGCATTTTGTTGAAGCCCCTCATGTGCATGCTGGTTATCCTGGGAAAGGATCTAAAGCCCTTTGCTCCTCAGATCCTAAATATGTCCAGGGAAGAGGGGTTAGCTTCCCATTTACTTGAAGTCCTCAATGCATCTCCTTTCCAAAAGTCTTCCACTTTAACTTTGCCAAACCTGGAAGCCGTCCCTTTATCTTCTTGTAGAGGCTCTCCCCTCCCCCAGCCAATCTCTGTTTTCTTTCATAAGAGCTCCCAGGATGCATAGTTGTGGGTATACTATTTTTTGAAGCATTATACTTTACAGAACAATTTTGGCCATAGTCTGTGTTTGCCAAACAAAATTATGCCTCTTTTTTAGTTCGTGAGTATGTGTGTGTTCTTTGAAATTGCTCTAACTGTCTAATGCTGTGATTTTGTATAGTTGAGGTTAGCCAGGGCAAATTATGGCCAAAAAAGAAGGAAGACTGTCCACTTGAAGGATTTTTGATCTATGTCTGTTCTTTAAAATTATTACTCATGATACTTGTGACAACAAAAATGAGGTATTGCTAGAAAATCTGAGAAATGAGAGGCAGTCACAATCTTCATTGGAGACCTACATTTTAGAAATTGAGAGTGGTTTCATAAAGAATCTGAACAAGATTTCTTACTTTGAATGGCTATTTGGGGTCACATTAAAGGACTTTATCATAGTCAATGTGTGAGTTTCGATTTATATACTTGAGGCATGTAAACAACAAAACAAAATACAGACCTCTTTTTAAAAGAATTTGGTTTGAGGACTTCCCTGGTAGTCCAGTTATTGGGACTTTGTCTTCCAGTGTGGGGTGGGGTTTGATACTTAGTGGGAGAGCTGAGATCCCACATGCCTTGCAGCCATAGAACCAAACAAAACAGCCTACCAGGCTCCTCCGTCCATGGGATTTCCCAGGCAAGAGTACTGGAGTGGGTTGCCATTGCCTTCTCTGACTTAAAAAAAATGATCCATAAAAAAAAAAAAAATCTTTAAAAAAGTAATTTGGGCTACAAGCAATCTAGGAGACAAAATTTGAGACTAACATCTTCATTTAAAACCACACATAGTAAAGGGGATCATTATGAACCCCAGTGGGGCAAAAATTGACTCCTGCAAGGTGAAATAATCTCAGATGTTACAATGATCTGTAATTGTGAACAAACAAATTGAAATTTTGTGAGGAGAAGAAGAAGGAATTAGGGGGAAGAGTCTGAGGCTTTTGTCAAAGGAGTGACGGAGAAAATAAGTTTGAGAAACACTAAACTGAGCCTTGTGATAAATTGGTGAAATTACTGAAAGTTCATTTCTACAACATTTATCAGTTCTTGTTCTGAAGTTTATGCTTTGCAATCAGAATCTGCTGCCTGTGTGGGTCTTGTGTCTTTGATGTTAAAGACTTGCCTCATTTCTCACAGCTATGAAATTTTTGGTATTTCTTAGATGGCATGTGGGGCAAGGGCTATATTTGTAAAATTCAAAATGACATTTTCCAGTGGTTCCGTTGACTGAACCAAATTTGACCTTTGTGTTGGCCTAAGAAAACCCTAAATGATGGGACTACATTGCCACATGTCACCACTCATAATTTGTAGTACTCAGACTTTGTAAGAACTCATAATTTTCATGCCTACTCAGTCTTTAAGATCCAAATCAAGCATCGCCCTGGTTTTGAAACCTAAACAGAACTTCGAGGTCCATGGAGTAATTATTCCTTACTCTGAACTGGCAGTATGGAGCATATATGTCGATTATTATGCTAACTATATTGCATTATAATATTTGTTTCTCACTTTCTACATCAAGAGCTGCCACAGGGGGACAGCAGTGCCTGATCCATCTCTATATTCCTAGACCCTTGCTGTGGTGATCAGCTGTGGTATCGCAGCTCAGTAGCACTAGGAGTGTAGTGTGTGAAGATACTTACAGTCCAATGGAAGTGGCAAGAACCCATGATCAAGGATTCCGTTTGGGGTTTTCTGCAAAACTTTTACAGGCAAGCCCTCTCAATTAAACTGTTTCAGTGTACAAACTGCGGAGAAGGCAATGACACCCCATCCCAACACTCTTGCCTGGAAAATCCCATGGACGGAGGAGCCTGGTAGACTGCAGTCCGTGGGGTCGCTGAGAGTTGGACACGACTCAGTGACTTCACTTTCACTTTTCACTTTCATGCATTGGAGAAGGAAATGGCAACCCACGCCAATGTTCTTGCCTGGAGAATCCCAGGGACAGCGGAACCTGGTGGGCTGCCGTCTCTGGGGTTGCACAGAGTCGGACACGACTGAAGCGACTTAGCAGTGTACAAACTGCAGCAATTACAACCCTGCAACATTTATTGGCAAGTGGCATTGCTAATTTTTTCACGCTGTGTTTAGATTCCAATGTATTTTTTCCCTTATCCATCTCTGTTCCTATAACCAGCTCAAACCAGAAACCTGAAAGTCAAACCAGTCTCCACACACAGCAGTCTCTTTTCAACCAATTAAATATTTCTTTAATACTTCCTCAACTTCCAGTGTGACAGAAACAGCTTCATAAAAGGATACCCCTTCACAAATTGAAGCATTAGCTATGCTGTACATACAAGGATGTTGTTTATTTCTAGCTCTGCAGCAGGAAGGAGAGGTGGGCATTTTGTGTGGCCATTCAGTAATGTTTGGAAAGGAATGGACAATGATTTCAGAATGAAACTGTAGCCGTTTTCGTTGCACCCAGGAAGGCAGAATACAGCATATGAGTGCATATTAACTAGACAGCTTTTGTAGTAATAAAGGGTTGTTTTTTTTTAATTGAATTCACTTTCATGCATTGGAGAAGGAAATGGCAACCCACGCCAATGTTCTTGCCTGGAGAATCCCAGGGACAGCGGAACCTGGTGGGCTGCCGTCTCTGGGGTTGCACAGAGTCGGACACGACTGAAGCGACTTAGCAGTGTACAAACTGCAGCAATTACAACCCTGCAACATTTATTGGCAAGTGGCATTGCTAATTTTTTCACGCTGTGTTTAGATTCCAATGTATTTTTTCCCTTATCCATCTCTGTTCCTATAACCAGCTCAAACCAGAAACCTGAAAGTCAAACCAGTCTCCACACACAGCAGTCTCTTTTCAACCAATTTAATATTTCTTTAATACTTCCTCAACTTCCAGTGTGACAGAAACAGCTTCATAAAAGGATACCCCTTCACAAATTGAAGCATTAGCTATGCTGTACATACAAGGATGTTGTTTATTTCTAGCTCTGCAGCAGGAAGGAGAGGTGGGCATTTTGTGTGGCCATTCAGTAATGTTTGGAAAGGAATGGACAATGATTTCAGAATGAAACTGTAGCCGTTTTCGTTGCACCCAGGAAGGCAGAATACAGCATATGAGTGCATATTAACTAGACAGCTTTTGTAGTAATAAAGGGTTGTTTTTTTTTAATTGAAGACCCACTCATTGCTTGTCTGTTTCTAAGATTTTTCCATAAAACACTGCTGCCCTTGGTAATTCTGTATGAGGGCATGAAAATAGAAGAGCTATTGTTTACTTAATTATAATACTATTCATGCCTACCTAAGTCACCTCGGTCATGTCAAACTCTGCAACCCTGTGGACTATAGCCCACCAGGCTCCTCTGTCCATGGGATTCTCCAGGCAGGAATTCTGGAGTGGGTTGCTATGCCCTCCTCCAGGGGATCTTCCTGACCCAGGGATCAATCCTGCATCTTCTGCGGCTCCTGCACTGACAGGTGGATTCTTTATCACTAGTGCCACTTGGGAATACTACAATTACATGGTGATTATTCGTTTTTTTTTTTTTTTTTTGAAAATACCAAAGAGTGTAAAAAATAAAATGCAAAACATCTAGAGTTAATTATGATAATGTATGATGATAATAACCTATAACATCACACACACACACACACATTTTGTAATATGACAGTGCTCATTATTATATAGTTACCTCCTTTATTTTTTACAAAAAGTAGTTTCAAAGTGGTCATACTTTCCAAAACTATTCTTTCCATTTTAAACAATTATAAACATCTCCTGATATCCATTTCCAAGTCATACTAGCTTTTAATGGCAATATACCATTCTCCTCTATGAAATATATTTTATTTTTGCTTATTTATTTATTTTTATTAAGATACAGTTGATTTACAATTATTCTGTGGAATGTATATGAACAGTCTTTCATTTTGTAGCATGGTACTTTTCAATTTTTAAATTATAGCTAACACTTTGAAGAACTATAGCATAAATCTTAACACACTGTTTTGTTTTTTTTTCCTTCCGATAAATTCCAGGAAGCTAAACTGCTGAGTCATGAAGTATAGACATTTTTAAGTCCTCTAATGGATAATGCTGAATTTCCCTTCAGGAGAGTTGCATCAATTCATAGGCAAAATATATTAAAAGCAGTCTTTTTAAACCACGGTGTGACCTGCCTTCACAACATGGCACAGATGTGGGCTTCCAGGCCAAACCACAGCAGATTGAATGGCTTGGTATGTGGCAATGAAGAAGGTTCTCTTGGTGGAAATGTTTGAAGCAAAGTTACAGAGTAGCTCCTAGCAACAGCCTGGATTTAGAGTGCAAACCACAAGTATTCACGCCTACCTTGCATGCTGGTCACAGTCACATGCTGGGTTTTTTTTTTTGTTGGTATTTTAAAAATATTTTCCCAGCCAGGTTAGCACTGTCATTTTCAGGATCACATGTTGATTCTGCAGGACAAAATCAGCAGAATAGAGAAGGTAATAAATAAAAACATACATAGAAAATCTCCAGTGAATCTCTGAACCTAGATTCTGAAAGATAACTTTGCAAAGTATGCCTGCCTATGTAGATGCTCTCGGCACCTACATGTCAAGTAAATTTTAATCCGGGACCGTGGAAAGATTTGGCAACCTAATATTAATCTTGGCAGTCATTTTCTCCCTCAGAAATGATATACAGAGAAAGTATATGCCTTGGATTTGATAATGCCATTTCTTCCCCAGTGCTCAAAGCTGAAATGTAACAAACAATCATTCATGTGTTAAGTAGTGCTAGTGGTAAAGAACCCACCTGCCAACACAGGTAGATGTAAGGGTTGTGGGTTCGATCCCTGGACTGGGAAGATCCCCTGGAGGAGGGCATGGCAACCCACTCCAGTATTCTTGCCTGGAGAATCCCATGGACAGAAGAGCCTGGCGGGCTACAGTCCATGGGGTCACAGGTCACAACTGAAGCGACTTAGCACACAGCACTCAGTGTTAAGTAGTGCCTTCACCTCCATATGTTTTATCCTGATAGAAACACGTTTTCCAATTGATGACAATGAGGCACTGTCCAAATGGGGAGAATGTCCAGTAGCAGAGACCTGACTTGCTTGAGAGTTAAGGTCACCATCAACCTACGGCCCCTGGGTCTTTGCGCCAAAGAGGGTATTCTGGTAGAAAATGGTAATGTGACACCGCTGGACCTCAGCCTAGAGAATCCATCAGCCCAGTCATCCTGCACAACTCAATTTACAGACAGAACCCATAAAATTTTGCAGTCAGGAAAGAAACCTTCAAAGAGTTTCATGTCTTCAAAGGATCAGTTTTCACAATTAAGCCCCCAATTTAAGGCAGCAGAATATATTTAGTGGGAGTGCAGCCTGGTAATTATCTGTACAAAATAAGCAGCTCTCAATCCAGAAAGGAATTTGCACGTGCACACTACTGTTTGTGTAAGCAGCCTTCTGTTTTGCACTTGAGGCCATATCCTGTGCAGACGCAGATCCTTAAAACGTTGTGGAGCCACTGTGATTTAGCTGCTTGGTATTCACCTAATGTCAGCAATTAGAGCCAACTGCTGGCCTAGGGGCAAATTCTTCTTTACTGTCTTAGAGCTAAATGTGTGTATCTTAAAAAACAGAGTAATTTTTAAATGGATAGGTTTACGGTTAACGTGTTTGGGGAGAAGCATCCAGAGTTAATGATGAAATATCATGAGATGAGTATTTCTTGAGAAATACTAACAAAATCCAGCCTCTGAACTAATACATTTTCCTGATTTGATTCAAGTTCACAGTTAACGTCCAACTCTCAAATCACCTAAATCTAAAAACAGTTGTTCTTTTACACTCTGCTTCTGAAGAAAGTGGCAACCCACTCCAGTACGCTTGCCTGGAAAATTCCATGGGCTAAAGAGCCGGGTAGGCTACAGTCCATGGGGTTGCAAAGAGTCAGACACAACTGAGCGGCTTCACATTCTTTTTCTTTCTGAAATACTGAGCTAAGCGTCCTGCTGTGAACACCTAGACAGTGCTTAGCAAAAATTTGTTGGTTCAGAACGGGAATAAGAGAATAAACTGTAAAGAGCAGAAATCACCAAGAATGGCTAATGTCAATGACAGCCACAGAGCACAGTGGCCTCCCTTTGTGCATGTTGAAGAAAGCCGTCCCAAGGCAATTCTGCCCACTGGACTGGGAGTCCTCCCTTCATTTTGTCACATCAGTTTGCCTTTCAAAAATCAAGAATCGATTCTAGAAAACATCTTCATAGTGTAGATGGCACTCTGAGTTTTCTTTCTTTAAAAACCTTCATTTTTTTTTAAAACCACATGAGATAAAATCCACAAAAATACGTCTTAGCCCCTGAGGCCCTTTATAAACGAGTTGCCTAGCAAATCTAAGTTCTTATTAGCTTCCTTCTCATCATTTGAGAAGTTTGTGGTTTACACACACCACTTTTTAAAAAAAATTATCCAGATTTAAGCAGCTATATTTCCCTGCTGGAAACTTGGCAACATATATGCCAAGTTTGCACATTTAGGATGTACTTAAAAAAAAAAAAAAAAACTATGGAAATAATGACTGATTTAAAAGAATTAATATATCCACTGAAGTTTAGCTTAACAACACTGAAGCAGCAGTGGATTAGGGACAGGAGGAAGGTGCAGGAATATTGTAAATCTTTTTTAAGCAAAATGACTCTACAATAACGGAGACAGTATATTTTCTTAGAAAACAGTTTTATTTAATAGTTTCTTGAAATTCTAGTGACAGATCTGACTGTTCACAAAGAAGATTAAAAAGTGATAAATGGGAAAAAGCAAAGATAATAGCTAACAGAACAGGGCACTAAAATTTATCATCAGTAATAAGTTCAGCTCATGAATCAAGATGTTAATGCTCTATATCATAGAGAAAGCAAATAGTGTGACTTATCTGTTAATTCTGACACAAAGCAAGAGAATTTCATGTGTCTTCCCAAGATATTTCTAATATACTTTTCTTCTAAGTAGCTAGAACAAATCATATGATAAATGGTGGGAGCAATGGGGTTTTTTCCCCCCTGGAGTAAAATAAGGGTTCAAGGGGAGAGTATCAAGAAATGAAAGAAACGTGTTCTTTATTAATTCAGAAGACTGAAAAGGACACCAAGTATAGAAAGACAAGTTTCAGATCAGCATCATCTAAGAAAGAATACTAAACAACTAGAGTTGTCTAACAATGAAATTGACTCCTTATAAAGTTTGTTTTCTGTCACAGATGATGTGCTATAGAGCTCTAGCAGAATCTAGATGACCATTTGTCAAGGAAGTTTTATGACAGCATCTTGTATTTCATTTTCTGCATATTTATTGATTGTTTTCATATACCAAATATGCTGGTTTATTAGTACCATGTACCTAGAAAGGCAAATCCATTTTGCCTCACCACTTGTCATTGCTGAATACCACATCCTACAGTACCGGGGAAGGTAGTCAAGCTCAGGCTTGACCTCTCTTAACCCTGAAACCCTTGCCAATGCTAGCAGCGTTGGGCTACCAATTCAATACAGAGCAGTCAAGACCTGCCTTTGGAGCCACAACATGATATAAGTCAAGGAATTAACAACTTAATAGGCTAACACTCTCCATAATCCTCTCAAGACCATGCCTTGTGTCTGCACAGAGCTCTTGGGACCGCTGGTGTCTACCACTTCTTTCCCATCCATCCTTGGTTTCACCTGGTTAGAAACCTAGGATCACAGTGACCATATATTTTGCTTGGAACAGTGCTGAATTATGCCTGTTGTCCCAACGTGATAATTAATAGAGCCCACTTTCACTTTCAAACCCATCCCAGTTTGAATAACAAATTATATTTGTTACCTACCTGTGACTAAGTCCTGGAGTAACTACCGGTAGTTACCACTTTGCCTGATATTATGTTAATGGAAACTCATACATGTGAGTACTGTTTGCTGCNTCCCAACGTGATAATTAATAGAGCCCACTTTCACTTTCAAACCCATCCCAGTTTGAATAACAAATTATATTTGTTACCTACCTGTGACTAAGTCCTGGAGTAACTACCGGTAGTTACCACTTTGCCTGATATTATGTTAATGGAAACTCATACATGTGAGTACTGTTTGCTGCCTTTGCACAGTGAAACCATTAGAACAAGGAGACTATTTTGGAATGCACAGGGGTCACCATGCGAAGCGAGGGTTAGCAGTACTCGCTTTCTGACAGAGTATTTCTGAAGCAGTCATTTCTGACCAGCTGAGATCACAAATCTCCTCTATCCTGTACTTCAGATGTTTCCCAAATATGTGACATACCAAGGAGGCTTTTCCAATTAGGAAGTTAAATATTAGGTCTCACACTATAACTGTTATTTTGCAATTGGCCTGTTGTCAGCAACAACAAGAAACCCAGGCCTCTCTGGGACAATAGGTCTTCTTTGGATTCACTGTAGTTAAAAATACAGTTTGGTTTCTCTGTATTACAGATTCATGCTACAAAAAGCTGGCTTTCTAGGGGACCTACAAACTCCTCTGGGTAAACATCTAAGCCAGTTAAAACTTCCTGATGCCTGTATGCCATTGTAATGTTGTGTCCCAACATTACATTGTGTAAACATTGTAATGTTGTGTCCCAACATTACATTGTGTAAACCCAATGAAGGGTTTACTCCATTAATTCTTGCCTTGGGAAAGATCAAAGTTCGTATGTAATATATTTGGATGATATTCTAACATACTGTTCAGACATTTTTGCAGAAATTCTCAATTTACATACAGCTCAGTTATCATCATTTTTCAAGCCCTTCACCACTGCTAAAAGTTTAACTTGTGTGACCTTCAGTTAATAGTCCCCAACACTCACCCCTCAAAAGCCAGAGACCAGAGGCTACGGTGCCCATCCCCGCTCTGCCTGCTCCCCACATTCTCCAGGCCCCCCTCCGGGCTCGGCTCAGGAGATTTAATCTTGCCAGCAAAACGTGTGCATCAGTGCTGAGGGCCACCGCCTGGCAGAAGTGAGGTAAAGGCCACGTCCTGTGCCCCAGTTTCTGTGCCCCAAATGGTGGAACCGGAAGATGGAGGCAGCTTGGGTCCCTGAGTCATGGCATGGAGGACCCTGTCCGGGAGAGTCCGCAGACATTTAGTGGTCTTTGCATGAGTGAGAAATACACTTTGGTTTGTTAAACTACTGATCATCGAGATCAGTGAGCAGCAAGCATGGTGATCTCAGCCTATCAATAACCAGTGCGGTGGCTGGATTAGACCTCATGGTTGTTACGATTGCATGATACCCTTTCATGATAATTATCAGAAATCCTTGAATAAAGATTTATTACTTACACGACCAGGAAGTTACGCAGCGCAGCTGGAGCCCCACAGTGAGGTCGAGGGTAGAGACAACCTGAGATCTTGGGTCTGGGGTTCTGCTTTTATTTGGGTCAAGGGTGGGGGCCTAGGCTTTTGTTAGCTCACTCTTAATTGGTGGATTTAAAATACATGAGCAGTAATGTAAAGCACAGGAAGAGGAAAAAAAAACCAAAACACAAAAACAGGTGGTCCAAATAGTCAAACTGACCAAAATCTATAAAATAAAGGCGTGGCTGGCAAGGTGTTGATTCTAGATTGCTATCTTTGATCTGGATGCCTGGCAACCAGAGGTTATCAGGCACCAATCGAAGGTTCTCAGGAAAATACCTTACAAAAAACCAACACAACTGTCAGGCTTTACACTATAGTAACCTATCTATTAACAGCCATCCCAGGCCGCTTTCATCTTGAATATAGTTTCCTTGAAGAGCTAGACCTGCGTTAAGGGTTGACTTGTGTCACCAACAAATTCCTACATTGAATCCTGACCTCCAGTAAGACCTCAGGATGTGCCTCTATTTGGAAAAGAGTCTTTGTGGGGATGATGAGTTAGGATAAGTTTATTAGGGTGGACCTAAAGCTGAAGCTCCAGTACTCTGGCCACCTCATGCGAAGAGTTGACTCATTGGAAAAGACTCTGATGTTGGGAGGGATTGGGGGCAGGAGGAGAAGGGGATGACCGAGGATGAGATGGCTGGATGGCATCACGGACTCGATGGACGTGAGTCTGGGTGAACTCTGGGAGTTGGTGATGGACAGGGAGGCCTGGCGTGCTGCAATTCATGGGGTCGCAAGGAGTCGGACACGACTGAGCGGCTGAACTGAACTGAATGCAGGATGACCAGTATCTTTAGAAAGAGGGGAAGTTTGGACAAAGATGTGCATGCGTCTTCACTGGGAGAATTCCACCTTCCAGAGGGTGAAGGCCGAGATCGAGGTGGGGATGCTTCCACACACCAAGCAAGCCTGAAGACAGCCAGGTCACCACCAGAGCCTGGGGAGAGGAGGGAGCAGATCCCCCCCGACAGACCTCAGAAGGAACCAACCTCACTGGCTCCTTGATCTTAGACTTCTGGGCTCCAGAACTGAGAGAGCAGATATTTCTGTTGTTTAGGCTACTCAGGTCATGGTTCCTGGTACAAATTCCTAGCAAATAACACAGCCTCTGAAGATCCCCATGGGTCTTGACAATATGGGATATGAGGACAAAGAATGCCCCCTGCCATCTCAGTAAACAAAGACGCTGTGGCCATCCAGCCATCAGCCGCCCCTGACAGTGTCCCCGCGGGGACTCAGAACGGAGGGAAACAGGGCCCCAGCCCTCGGCAGGTAAGGTGCACGAAGTAAGGTGCAGGAATGATTGCATCACCTCCAGACTCTTGCATCTTTTAACACATAGGAAAGCGCCAACTTTATTAACCTGAGATATCAGGTTTTCCTTTAGCTGGCAGATATCTTTTGGTGTTTAACTACCCGGGCTTTTTTGTTTGTTTGCTTATTTTTGCAAAAACTCCTACATATCCCAGCTCCTCCCTTACCCCTGAGGACAGTCCTCAGACCTACCCAACAGTATGTATCTGGGCTGAAGTCCTCCGTAAAGCCCCCAGTAAAGCATAATTCTCAATATTTAGGTTCTGCATTTTTTCCCATCAACAGATTTTTGCTCTCACATCTGTCTTTGGCCTAGATGCAGGTACAGAGGTGATGTGCTAGACCTGGGCCTTCTGTCAAGCACCTCAGCTTTGGAATACTGTTGTTTCTATGGCAGGCAACGTGCCCCACCCCAGTATATCCTGGTGGCCCCTGGTATCATGTCCAGGTTCCAGCACTTAAGGACTCTGGTAATGTCACACACCGCCCTGTCTTTTCCCATCTTCTCAGGATTTTCCCCAATAATTCAAAATCAGTGGTCTGGCCTCCTGATAGCCACCTTCATCCAAGAACTAATTTAATAAAAAAATTAATAAAAAATTAAAATTTTTAATTATAATTAATTAATTATATACATTATAATTATAATTAATTAATTATATACATTAATAAAAAAACAAAAGTACTCTCTGGGGCCTACATTTTAGTGGAGAGAGGTTATGAAACAAAAGATGCAACAGGTAACCTTTGAATGGCATGGGGGTTAGGGGCACTGGCCCTCTGCACAGTCGGATGTTTGCCTGTAGCTTCACGGTGGCCCCGAGTGTCTGTGGTTCCCCACACACAGGCTTCAGCCAGCCTCCGACCAGGCAGCACTGTTGCTGCCCACTCAGTCCTGTCTGACTCCTGGTGACCCGTGGATGGCAGCACACCAGGCCTCCCCGTCCTCCACCATCTCCTGGAGCTTGCTCAGACTCGTGTCCGTTGAGTCGGTGATGCCATCCAACCATCTCATCCTCTGCCGTCCCCTTCTCCTCCCGCCTTCAGTCTTTCCCCGCATCAGGGTCTTTTCTAATGAATCGGCTTTTCACATCAGGTGGCCAAAGTATTGGAGCTTCAGCTTCAGCATCAGTCCTTCCAATGAATATTCAGGACTGATCTCCTTTAGGATGGACTGGTTGGATCTCCTTGCGGTCCAAGAGACTCTCAAGAGTCTTCTCCAACACCACATTTCAAAAGCATCAAATCTTTGGCACTCAGCCTTCTTTATGTTCCATCTTTCACATCCATACACGACTACTGGAAAAACCGTAACTTTGACTATACAGACCTTTGTCAGTGAAGCATTGTCTCTGCTTTTTAATATGCTGTCT
>SJYX01022761.1:2373-13717 GCA_006410675.1 Oreotragus oreotragus
GGGAGGGGACACATGGGACACATGGGTGAGAAGGAGGTTCGAGAGGGAGGGGAATACCTATGACTGATTCATGTTGATGTATGGTAGAAATCAACTCAATATTGTAATTATCCTCCAATTAAAATATAAATTTTAAAAGATTACATTAAAATAGTTGTGCATTTCTAACTAAAGAATCTAATATAATCAACACTGCAGGAAAAAGAAAAAAGATACCCAACCACATAACCAAGTTTTTAAAAAATTCATACTACTTAGAATAATCTAACAAAGACAGAAAGAAGACAAATATAGCAAAGCCACAGAATAATAGTTTAGGAGAAAAAAATCTTGCATGTATACAAATCTGTATATACAGAGGTTGTATTACAAATCAGAAGAGGAACATGATTATTAAATATATTAGGATGGAAAAAAATCAACAATGTGGAAAAAATAACTTAGGTCTACTCATATTAATGAATGTAATGACTTCTTATGATAAAGCAATTACCTTCCTGTGCATACATCTTTCAGAAATACAGAAATATTTCAAATATTCAAATAGAAATATGCAAAATCACTGCACAACTATTTTATTTGGTCCTGCTTCTTAGAACACCACTGGGCATGGTGAAAAAGGTGAAGAAATAAGAATGTGAAAAAATGGGTTGAACCCAGGCCAGGCTTTAATATCTCTGGCAGTTCTGCCCTGTTGTCTCCAAAGGAGGCCATTTCGTCAAACCTCTACTGCCTGTTCCAGTCCCAGGTAAGAGCACTGGAAATAACATAGCTTGAAAGGTTACCTTATGTCATCACTCAGCTAAGGTATCCAGAGATAAGCTGAAGTCATGGAATGGCTGACAGAGACAGATTAACAAAGAAGTAATTATCATTTAAGGTAATCAGAGCCCTACTGGGGAGAAGTTCAGAGGCCTATTAGTACACAAATTAGGACCAGCTAATTGACATTTTAGAGAATCAGGAAAGTCTTTTTGGAGAAGATGTCATCTAAACTTGCAAATAAATAGTAGGGAAAAGTTAGAAGAAGAATTAAAACAGAGAATCAGACAGAATGAACAGGTAAAACTTTCAAAGGTAAAAGAGAGCATGGCAAACATAAAAATCTTTAAGTATGGCTGGTGTTTAGAGGAGAAAGTGGGAGGCCAAAAGAGATAAGCCTGTAGAAACAGAGATAATGATAATGCAGGGTGTCAGGAACAGAAGGAGGAATAGGCTTGGGCTGGAGTCTTGTTTTGGATGTGTTGTATTTTGGGTAGCTGACAGACATCCAAGTGTAGCTGTTTAGTAGCTATGGGTGTGGAGGTCAGTAGGTAGCTGAGTGAATATCACCTAGTCTGGTGGAGTCCTGACTCCTTCCTCTTTTTCATCCCATCCCCAATATCAAAACATTACCAAGTCTGATTATTTTCCCTCCTAAATATCCTTTAATATATCCATTATTCCCATTTCCATTTCTCATGCCCTAGTCCAAAGACCATTATTTTATGCCTAGATTAGCCCCCAAACCATGTAAATGATTCCTCTATTTTGACTCATGCATTCTACCCAATATATTACCAACTGCTTTTTAAAAATCTATCTTTTTATTGAAGTATAGTTGATCTACAATGTTGTGTTGGTTTCAAGTGTGTAGCAAAGTGATTCATACATATATCTATATTTATTCTTTTAATATTTTCCTTTTTACATTCAAAATTTTTTTATTTTATATTGGAGCATAGCTGATTAGCAATTTTGTGTTTATTTCAGGTACACAGCAAAGTGATTCAGTTATATATAAACATGTACCTATTCTTTTTCAAATTATTTTTCCATTAAAGTTATTACAGAATATTCAGCAGAGTTCCCTGTGCTATACAGTAGGTCCTTGTTGGCTGACTATTTTGAAAATAGCAGTGTGTACATGTCAGTATGAAACTCCCAATCTAGCCTTTCCCTCCACTATTTTCCCCTGGTAACTATAAGTTTGTTCTTTAAATCTGTGAGGTCGTTTCTGTTTTGTAAATAAGTTCATTAGTATCATTTTTTTTAGATTTCACATATAAATGGTATCATATGATATTTGTCTTTTTCTGTCTGACTTACTACACTTAGCATGATAATCTCAGGTGCATCTATGATGCTAGAAATGACATTATTTCATTCTTTTTAATGGCTGAGTAATATTCTGTCATATATAAGGCTCATTACAAGATATTGAATAGGGTTCCCTGTGCTCTGCAGTAAGGCCTCTTTGTTTATCTATTCTGCATAGTAACGGCTAGCATCTGCGAATCCCAGCCTCCCCAGCATTCCCCTCACTTGGTCAACCACAAGTCCCTTCTCATTGTCTGGAGTCTGTTCCTGTGCTGTAGGTAGGTTCTTTAGTGTCATATTCTAGATTCCACATATAAGTGATACATGGTGTTCAACTTTCGCTTTTTTACTAACTTCACTTATTATGATCTCTAGGTCCATCCGTGTTGCTGTAAATGACATTATTTCATTCTATTTTATGGTTAAGTAGTATTCCATTGTGTATACATACACATGTTTATCCACTCATCTGCTGATGGACATTTAGGTGGCTTCCAAGATTTGGCTATTGTAAATAGTGCTGCTATGAACAATAAGATACACATATCTTCTTAAATTAGCATTTTCTCCAGATATGTCCATGAGTAGAATTGCTGGATCATATGGTTACTTTATTTATTTTTTTTTTCAAGAAACCTTCATACTGTTTTGCATAGTGGCTGCACCAATTTACATTCACACCAACAGTGTAAGAGAGTTCCTTTTCCCCCACATCCTGTCCTGCATTTACTAATTGTATTTCTCCAATAATTAGTAATTTGAACATTTTTGCCTGTGCCTATTGGCCACTTACGTATCATTTTTGGAGAAAGGTCTATTTAGGTCTTCTACCCATGTTTTGATTGGATTATTTGTTCTTTAGGTATTAAGTTGTCTGAGTTGTTTCTGTAATTTAGAAATTAATCCCTTACCAGTTGCATTGTTCACAAATATTTTATTCCATTCTGTAGGCTGTCTTTTTGTTTTGTTTGTAGTTTCCTTTTCTGTGCAAAGGCTTTTAAATTTAATTAGGTCCCACTTGTTTCTTTTTATTTCCAAAACATTAGGCTATAGAGGAAAAAAAAAGTCCTGCAATTTACGTTAGAGAGTGTTCTGCCTATGTTTTACTCAGGAATTTTCAGTATACTTTCTTACATTCAGTTCTTTAACTCACTGTGAGTTTATTTTTGTATATGATGTTAGAGAATGTTCTAATTTCATTCTTTTACATGTACTTGTCCAGTTTTCCCAGCACCACTTACTGAAAAAACTGTATTTTCTCCATTGTCTTCCCTCTTTTGTCATAGACTAACTGACCATAAGTGTATGGGTTTATTTCTGGACTTTCTATTCTGTATCATTGGTCTGTGTCTGTTTTTCTGCCAATATCATACTGCTTTGATTACTATAGTGTTATAGTATAGTTTTCTTTCTCAAGATTATTTTGGCTAGTCAGAGTCTTTTGTGTCTCCATACAAAATTAAAAAAAATTTTTTTTTGTTCTAGTTCTATTTTAAAAAATACCATTGGTAATTTGATAGGTATTGCATTGAATCTGTAGATTGTCTTGGGTAGTAAAGACATTTAGATAATATTTATTCTTTCAATCTAAGAACACAGTATATCCTTCCATCTGTTCCTGTTAACTTTGATTTCTTTCATCAGAATCTTATAGTTTTTGGAGTACAGGTCTTTTTCCTTCTTGGGTAGGCTTGTGTGTGTGTTAGTTGCTCACTCATGTCTGACTCTTTGTGACCCCATGGACTGCAGCCTGCCAGGCTCCTCTGTCCACAAAATTCTCTAGAAAAGCGTACTGGAGGAGCTGCCATTTCCTACTCCAGGGGCTATTCCTGACCCAGGGAATGAACCTGGGTCTCGCACACTGTGGGCAGATTCTTTACCATCTAAGCGACCAAGGAAGCCCTGGTAGGTTTATTCCTAGGCATTTTATTACTTTGGTGTAATGGTAAATGGGATTATTTCCTTAATTTCTCTTTCTGATATTTGTTGTTAGTGTATACACAGGAGAAATCTGTGTATTAATTTTGTATCCTGCAAATTTACAGAAATCATTGATGACCTCTAGTAGCTTTTGGCTAGCATCTTTAGGATTTTCTATGTACAGTATCATGTCATTTGCAAACAGGGACAGTTTTACTTCTTTTTTTTCCAATTTGGATTCCTTTTCTTTTTCTTCTCTTCATGACTAGGGCTTAACAAAAAAAATGTTGAATAAAAATGGTAAAAATGGGCATCCTTGCCTTGTTCCAGATCTTAGAGGAAATGCTTTCAGCTTTTCACCATTGAATATGATGTTAGTTGTGTGTTTGTCATAGATGGCCTTTTTTATGTTGAGGTATGTGCCCTCTATGCCCACTTTCTGGAGAGTTTCTATATAAATGGATCTTGAATTTTATCAAAAGCTTTTTCTCCATCTACTGAGATGATCATACGATTTGTATTCTTCAATCTGTTAATGTGGTATATCACATTGATTGATTTGTGGATATTGAAAGCCCTAGGGTAAATCCCACTTGATCATGGTGTGTGATCCTTTTAATGGATTGCTAGAATTGGTTTGCTAGTATTTTGCTGAGGATTTTTGCACCTATGGTCAGCAGTGATATTGGCCTGTAATTTTATTCTTTTGAAATACTTTTGTCTAGTTTTGGTATAGAGTGATGGTAGCCTCATAGAATGTGTTCAAAAGTGTTCGTTCCTCTGAAATTTTTTGGAGTAGTTTCAGAAAGATAGGTGTTAACTATTCTCTAAATGTTTGATAGAATTCACCTGTGAAGTCACATGGTCCTGGACTTTCGTGTGTTGGGAGGTTTTAAATTACTGATTCAACTTTATACTGATAATTGGTATGTTCATATTTTTAAAATTTCTTTCTGATTCAGGCTTGGGAGATTGTGTCTTTCAAAGAATATGCCCATCACTTCTAGGTTGTACTTTTTATTGGCATACAGCTGCTTGTAGCAGTCTCTTCTAGTCCTTTGTATTTCTGTGGTGTTGGTGGTAATGTCTACTTTTCTTTTATGATTTGATTGATTTGGGGTCTCTTGCTTTTTTTCTTGATGAATCTGGCTAAAAGTATGTCGTTTTCTTTAGTAGCATATTGTTTAGCCTGCATGTGTGGTGTTTTTTTGCAGTTTTTTCCATTAGAATAATCTTCATAAAAACAGAAAAAAGTCTGCTTTGTTCATAAATTTGTTTTTGTATCTGATACATAATAAGAGTTCAATAATTCTTTTTTAAAAATACACAGACTTTTCAGTCCCACATTTGTGATAAACATACATTTAAAACCCATTTGGAATCTTTCTTTCTCCTCCCCAAATATGTGTCTAATGACTAAGTAACTGCACTTTACCCACATTTATTGCCCTGCCATCAATACTGCCAATTGCTGAAATTCACTATTTCTATAGCCTCCAGGCATTTCATTCTCTTCTAAAACAAACTCCCTCAGCCTCACCACACTGGGATGCTACATCCAAGCATTGGCACTTGGTAAAATAGATGATATCAGATTTTTAAAAGAACTAAGAATAAAAATCACCAATGCCCTCAAGCTCCACGAGTAATATTGAGAGCTGCTCTAAATCTGGCTCTCTCACAACAAATCCTGATCACCAGCACCTAATCTGAAACACTTTCCTACAATAAGACTTACTCTTTGTTGATTAATTNCTACATCCAAGCATTGGCACTTGGTAAAATAGATGATATCAGATTTTTAAAAGAACTAAGAATAAAAATCACCAATGCCCTCAAGCTCCACGAGTAATATTGAGAGCTGCTCTAAATCTGGCTCTCTCACAACAAATCCTGATCACCAGCACCTAATCTGAAACACTTTCCTACAATAAGACTTACTCTTTGTTGATTAATTTCTTAAAAAATGTCAGAAGTCATTTTTTATCATCCTTTCTATGTTCTTCTTTTACCTATAAAATACATTCTGGAGCCCTTCTCTCTCCAGATATTTACTACTAAGGACCAGTGTCCATTTTATAGTTCTTATAAATCTCTAGACATTGGCAAATAGATGCTACCATACCACAAAAGCTGATTTTATGATGTATAGAGATTTTAATAATCTATGACTAAATTTATAATTTTGACCATAACTCTTCATTACAGTAAAAGAAATGTCTACTTTAGGTTTTAGTTTGTGATCCAAGTCTTTTGCTATCTATCCTAGACTTATGACATCTACCAAATATGTTAACATCCATTTTTATTATATTTACATATAAGTAGAAACAGTATGGAGGGTGATATCAAGGACAAAATAATATATGGTAAGTGATCAAATATCTGCATTCAAATCAACATCAGTTCATCCGTCAATAATAATTGGTTTCATCTACCAGCTACCTTCTAGCCACACCATCATGAATTCCACATTTCTACCATCTCCCTCTAAACATGAGAGTCAATTCTTTGATTAAAACAAATTATTTGTCTATACATATCCATTTTCACTTATCTGATCTAACCATATCAAGAAAATAAAAGGCATGAAATCATTTTGTAAGCACTATTTTCTAGAAAATTCTTTCTAATACAAAAATCATTCAGTTCAGTTCAGTCACTCAGTTGTGTCTGACTCTTTGTTAACCCATGAATTGCAGCACGCCAGGGCTCCCTGTCCATCACCATCTCCTGGAGTTCACTCAGACTCATGTCCATCAAGTCAGTGATGTCCTCCAGCCATTTCATCCTCTGTCGTCCCCTTCTCCTCCTGCCCCCAATCCTTCCCAGCATCAGAACTTTTTCCAATGAGTCAACTCTTTGCATGAGGTGGCCAAAGTGCTGGAGTTTCAGCTTCCGCATCATTCTTTCTGAAGAAATCCCAGGGCTGATCTCCTTCAGGATGGACTGGTTGGATCTCCTTGCAGTCCAAGGGACTCTCAAGAATCTTCTCCAACACCACAGTTCAAAAGCATCAATTCTTTGGTGCTCAGCCTTCTTCACAGTTCAACTCTCACATCCATACATGACCACAGGAAAAACCATAGCCTTGACTAGATGGACCTTTCTTGACGAAGTAAAGTCTCTGCTTTTCAATATGCTGTCTAGGTTGGTCATAATTTTGCTTTCAAGGAGTAAGCGTCTTTTAATTTCATGCCTGCAGTCACCATCTGCAGTGATTTTGGAGCCCCCCCAAAATAAATTCTGGCTACTTATCTAAAAAAATAATAAAGAGAAACCTCAATTAAATAGACCAGAAGGGGACACTCTTATGTCTTAAGATGATAACAGAGTTCAACAAGGTAAACAATTCTCATTCCTGTCAAGGACTTGTACAATGAAAAGCCATGGACTCTGTTTGCTGTAGGACTCCCAGTGTCTTTCTTCCCTCTGTAAAAGCATTTTCCTTCTGTTGCTTTGTGGGGACATGCACATGGCTTGCCATGGTTGCAGATCTCAAATTGCAATTCTCACCTTACTGTGAATAAATCCATCTTTGCTGGAGAAATATCTGGCAGTCAATTTATTTTAGGTCAACATTTTGGTGATCCATATAAGAACTAGAGAAGACTCCCTGATACTGAGTTAGGTGCCATAACCACACTTGAGCCTATATGCTCACTGCTTTTCTCGCTAACCTTGGAGTTTAAAAAGGTATTTCTTTCTCCTGCATATAAGCTCATGCCCTCTTTGCACTTAAAGCTCTCTTTGCATTTGGGATTTATGTTAAGGTTTAACCTTTCTGGTTAAGGCTTTATTCACTATACAAGTACTCTTTCAGTATTATGTTCTGATTTGAGATTAGACAGTTTCAACTGAAGCTGACTGAAAAGACATGGGCCCATTTCTTCAGAAATAGGGACTGCTTCACTAAAGCTGTGCCTGTTTGTCAGACATTGGTTTGTTAGGGGCTGTTCTCTGGAAACTGGCTGAAAAGTCTTTGGCTCCACCCCTACAGAACCAAACTGTTTCCTTAAAACTGACTAGAATTATATTGCAGAGTGAATTGCAAGCTGTTCGAATTAAGCTGTTTGAGCTATAAGCCCTTTGAATTGTTTGAAATTTGCTTTTTTTTTTTTCTAGAGAAAAACCTCTGAGAAATAAGATCCGCTTATCTAAAAATTTTCTTATATTTCCCCCTATAGGAACTCTGACTGATTTTATGTTAAAAGTCCTACTTCGTATGTATTTTGAGCTAAATGGACCAGCCTGACCAAAAACAGTTTAGAATATCTATACCATCATAGGGAACTTTTGAAATCCCAAATTTTTTTTTCTTAAAGTTTAACTAGATTACTATAGCTTTTAAATTTCCAGAGCTGAAAGGAATGCCTATTTTGATTTTCCCAAACGTTAAGGTTACCAAATGTTATCAGATTTTAAGGTTAACTGAGGCAAACAAGTGAATAAAGGAACATAAAGTAGTTCTTGAATCCTCAGGCTCTTTCTCCTCGGCTTCTTTGTCTCAGGCTCTGCCTCCAGCACCATTTGTATCTCTACCTTGCCTCCTCCTGGTCAGACTCTGCCTCCTGCGCCATCTTCCTCTGTCCCTTCTATTCTGCCTACGTATCCTCTATAACCCTGTCTTCCCCCATTCTAATTCTCCCAGCAACTTCCTTTTTTCTCTGAAATTCTTCCACTTCCTTTTCCTCTAAACTTGTCTGATCCTTTAAAATTAAACATTCTGGGTATCCAGAGGCTAAACATTTAACTTCTTGTATTCCTGGACTAAAGCTGAACTATGTGAGATAGTCTAGTTTAGTCACTCAGTCATGTCCAACTCTTTGAGACCCCATGGACTGTAGCCTACCAGGCTCCTCTGTCCATGATATTTTCCAGACAAGAGTACTGGAGTGGGTTGCCATCTCCTTCTCCAGAGGATCTTCCCGGGTCTCAGGGATCAAACCCGGGTCTCTCACACTTTAGGCAGATGCTTTACCATCTGAGCCACCAGGGAAGTCCAAATAGTCAAAGGTTTTCTCAAAGTAACCAAAGAATCTCACTTATTTGCATTGACCAAATGAGTTTAATATAGTCATTCAAATACATCAGCTTATACCAGCAGGCTCATATGCATGTCAGTAAGACAAGATCCAGTAATGGATGAAAACCACTAAGTGGAAAAATCCTGAAATATCTCTAGAATTACAATCTGGAAACCAGTCCACCAACTAATTATATGGTCAGGCTTCGGTAATCACTAGGTAAGTTCATCAAGCAATTCCTAGGGCTTTTCCAAAACCTATAAATTGGAACAAAACTCAGGCTTACAAACAAAATCTGACGAACCTGTTCATCACTAATCTGATTGACTTCAGACTACTTTTAAAGAAAATTCTGATTTTCCTTCAGATGTCAAATCCACCTGGGTAACTTTTATTAATAACGCTGTGCTTTTAATGGGCTAAACCAAGACCTTTCACTTCTAATAAAAACAAACAAAGAAAACAAACAGAATGGAATGGAATTGAAAACTATGTATAGTCCAGACTTAGTTAATCTGTCAAACAAGCCCTCCTGCACTGTGGCTGAATCACCTAAAAAGAAGATCACCAAAATTCTTAATCTTCAACTCTAGCAACTGAATCCTCCTAAAGGAAACAAGAACCTTTTTGGTTCCTACTATCATAAAGAGCCAAGACACTGGAAAAGAGTTATAAATTTAAGCACTTTAGGCACCTTTCGCCCTCTAACTAGTATTTCCAACATCACCTAATTTTCAATGACAGGAAATTAAGGACTCCTCCAAATACCCTCTCTTAATCGGCTTGGAGAAATATTTCTCCAAACTGGGGATAAATCTTTTCCAGTTCTAAATGACACTGGAGCAATGTCTCCATGCTCAGTTCCACTACTGTAAAGCACTTTCTGCCTTGGAATACTAACAGTTCAAATAATGGGATCTCTAATTAACTTTTAAGAGGTTCCTTCCTGTCTCTAAGCCTATTTTCTTCTGTTTAGGCCCTTCAAGAAATACACCACACCCTTTTCCTCTTAGTTCCTCTTGTTGCAGAAAAGAAAATGGGGCACAAGAGGATGGTCACGTCCCAGGAATCAGACCAGTTCCTGGCACAGCTGCCAAGTATTTGTTCCTGGCTTTACACTGGAAGGAATTCAAGGGTAAGCCATAGTAAAGTGAAAGAAGGCTTATTCAGAGAGATAAACATATTGCATAAACAGAGTTTGGGCCAACTCAAGAAGGCAGAGGCCATGGAAAAAACACACTCCATAGGCAGAGTGGGGCCATCCCAGAAGATGAGAGGCCCCAAAACATAGGCTGGGTAATTTAATAAGCTAATGAGTGGGATGATTATTTCAACTATTTTGGGGAAAAGCCCAGGATTTTCAGAGTTGGACCACTACCCACTTTTTGACCTGTTCCAGTTGGCCTCAGAATGGTCATAGCTCTGGCAGGTGTGTCATTCAGCATGCTGATAAACTACAATGAATGCATAATGAGGTTCAAGGTCTAGTGGAAGTCATTCATCCTAGCTGGTTCTAACCAGTATATGTCATGTCTTCAAGGGCTATATCATTCTTTTAAAGGTTGTGCCTCTGTCTCCTTCCTGTCTCATTCTGCTCTTCATACATCACTAACATCCATCCCCACAAGAAGCACATTCTTCACTGTAACTGGTTTATATAGTGCATTCTTTAATAATACAGTTGATGAAGCTGGCCAATACCTTTTGGCCTTCACTTGGAAAAAAAAAGAATTCACCTTGACTGTACTGCCTCAAGGTTACATACTTGGAGTATGTATATGAGTCCTTCTTATTTCTCACAAATTCTGAAGACTGATCTAGATGATATAAAGTTCCTTAGAGGTTCCATTTTGTTGCAATAAGTGGGTGATTTGCTACTTCTCTGCCCTAATTCTGATGCCTCCTCACAAAAAGACAGCTTCTACCTGTTACAGCTTTTAGCTTTGAAGGGGCATAAGGTCACCAATGAAAAATTATTCTTCTCCCAAGCCCAGGTTCTACATCTAGGGCCTCTTGTACCAGAATAAGGGACATACCTAGATAAACTTCATGGTATCCTAAAGTTTCCCCAGACCCCAAGCTAAACACTATCTGTGAGGTTTTTCCAGGCTTGTTGGCTATTAACAAAACAGGATTTCAAATTTTTCTTCTGGCCAAAGCTTTGTATGTTTTACTCAACAGTAACAATTCTGACCCAATTTTATGGGAAAAATCAGATGACACATATTTTAAGACCTTGCAAGAGAGTTTGATAAACCCACCACTTGTCCATGGGCATTCTAATTATTACATTCCTTTTTGTGTATGAAAAGGGTAGA
>SJYX01022762.1:0-107911 GCA_006410675.1 Oreotragus oreotragus
GTGTGTGTGTGTGTGTACATGCCTGTGTACATGTGTGTACTGCTTTCCAGGTCCTTTTATTTGCTCAGAACTCTTGGCCCACTGGGTACCAGGGCAGTTTAAATATTATTCATTGTCATTTTTTCTTTCAAGCATTAGGCCACATAGGCAGTAGACAAGTGAATTTGAAGAGCAAAATAGGAACTGAGTCTTTACTGGAGGAGAAAGTTCAAGGCTACTGAGGCGAGCAGGCTGGATGGCAGTCGGCAGACAGGATGAAGAAAAAGAACAATATTTCACCTTTGTAATTACACGGCGTCTTCAGGCCAGTTCAGTGTCCTACACACCTCACCTAATGGACATTTACAACACTTGAGAGGTATGGAAGAGGTGGGCAACATAAACCCGTAGCTGAGATGGGCAGTCTTGAGGTCCAGAAAGGTGATGTGCTCTCTATACTCTAACGGCCAGATGTTTCAGGTGAGGCCTGCGAACCCCTCAGGGTCCAAGAAAGTATTCCAGAGTAACCATGAGCATTCTCGGTGAGACGTATTAATTTTTCATTCATTTTTATGCTAATCTAAAAGAATAAACATTGTGTTACGTGTGACTCCCCGACAAGGTGGCGCTAGTGGTAAAGAATCTGCCTGCCGATGAAGGAAACGCAGGAGACACAGGTTCCACGCCTGGGTGGGAGGGTCCCCTGGAGGAGGGCATGGCAACCCGCCCCAGTGTTCCTGCCTAGAGAGTCCCACGGACAGAGGAGCCGGGGGTCACAAAGAGCTGGACATGACTGAGAGGTTGAGCACACACTGACAACAGAGTGCTGAGGCAGTTTCAAGGCACGCACCTGAGCTTGCATGCGTAATCACGCCATCTAACAGTGCCTGCGTGCATCTCAGCATGGTATTCCTCACACTGGAGAGCCTGGGTTTGTCTGGGGTTCATCGGATGCCCTAGTTTGGGAAACGTTGCTCTATGACATGGAGCATTCTGGTAGGATCTGCTACATTGTGGCTGAATCTCAGTCATGAGCCAGACGGAAGTGGTGGGACTGCAATATCATGGTTCCCACAGTCAGAGAGGCCAAAGGGGCGGTGCGTGGGGTTGTAATGTGACCTGGGCTGACCTCTGGGGAGTCAGATGGGGTGAGTGGGGACATGGTTTCCAGGGCAGTGGTGATGCTTGTAAACAGGTGGTGGCAGCCTCATAGCTTTGCAGGGGCCACCCAAGAGCCAGCCCTCACGGGCAGAGCCTGGGGCATCCAAGCAGGGCAGGGTCCCAGCAAAAAAGGCAGCGTTACTCCACTTCCAGCAGAACTCAGGGCAAACCAGGAAACCCAGGCACGGAGTCAGTGGGCCAACCTGGAGGGGGTTCAGAAGAGTGGGCGCACAGGGGACACCCCTCCCGGGCACCCCAGCACCAGGTTTAAGGCAGCAAGGGGCTTCCAGTGTGAAGCACTCTCCACCCAGTTAGCTCTTCCTCACCCTTCACTGACTGTAAGTGTCATTCCTCAGGACTTCCCTGGTAATCGAGTGGTTAAGAATCTGTCTTGCAGTGCAGGGGATGTGGGTTTGACCCCTGGCCGAGAAGCTAAGATCTCACATGCCACGGGGCAACTAAGTCCATGCACCACTGCTACTGAGCCCGAGCCCTCATGCCACAGCTGAAGAGGCCGTGCACCACAACAAAGACACAGCACAGCCAAAAATTAAAGCAGTCAGTGCCTTCGGGACACCCCCCGAGCTCCAGACGAGACGGACCTCTGCCAAGCACCCACAGCGCCTGCACTTCTCTCTGACTCTTCCACTGATGATCAGCTGCTCAGGGCGCCTTTTCTTAACTGAACTGGAAGCTCTCCCCGAGGCAGCGGCTGAGCCTGTCCTGTTCACTGCTGTGTTCCTCAGCACGAGCTCATACCAGGGCTCTATAAACGCTGCTGATGAAATAAAAAAACAATGCGAGTACCAAGTCATTCTGGTTTGAGTCTCCAATGCACCCTCTTGCTTGGTCAGAAGTGGACCGGACCTGGTTATGCTGAGCCTGAGGTGGCAGAATTCGATGCCGAAAGTTTGAAAAGCAACCTTCTCCAGAGAGAGCCCTGTGCCAGGAGCCTGAGCTGGATACATCTGCTGCCATCCCTCATGATTCCCCTGATCTAACTCGCAGAGTCCTCTTCTTCCTCTCCTAGGCTGTGATCTCACTCCCAGCAGACAAAATGGGGCCTCTCGGAGACTTTCCTCGGCACCAAGCCCTTTTGCTTTTGGAGACCACAGCCCATATCAAAAACCCTAAAGTGCTCGTTCACCTCACATGAAATGTAACATATTTCACCAAGGAAGAGGTACACTCAGATGCAGTTGACTAGCTGGAATCCTATTACATTTTGTAGATATTTACTTAAACATTTTTCAGTTTTGTTATCATGGTTTCCTTATTTTGGAAAATTATATTCCGCACCCCCGCCCCCACCCCCCCCAGCTCTCAGAATTGTTTATAAACCCATGAAAAGTGAATTAACCACTTACTGGATAATGTGGTCCCAGGTTCAAGGAAGCTATGTGCCATGACCTGAGCGACCGAACAATGAGACTGACACACCTATTGGAAGCACAGCACTCAGCAGCCTCCCTACGGAATCTGTAGACAGAACAGAGGAAGAACATTCCTGCCGTCAGAATTAAGGGCCCTGTCTGTGAGTGGGTGGTGGGCTCTTTCCTAAATAAAGTGTTTGGAATGTGTAACAGTTCAGCTAGGCTAGTCACCGCACACTGGCTGCAGCCATGCAACGTGGAGGGCCTGGGAGAAGGAGAAACCAGGGGGCGTGGCAGCAAGAGGTGGGAAGCCAGAGATGCTCATTTAAAAGTACAGTTATTAAATTCAGCTTCCAAACTTCCATTTTGAAATAACAGATTGAATATCCAGTTTCATGGAAATGAGGAGTGGTGATGAGTTAGTTTAATTAGAAAACGTGCCGGGCATTATACCAAGTCCTACAGAAGGTGAGCAGCCCTCAGGTGGTTCACGTGTGTAGAGAGAGTAGGTGTAATCACCAAGCACAATCTCACCGTGCGAGCAGAGAACAGAAAGCAATAATCGTGGGGGACTGGATGAGGAGACAGTAGGTAATGGGACCCCAGGGGGCTCAGACGATCTCACAGAGACTATGGCTTCTTAACTGGATATGGAAGAGGTCATAAGAGGAGGGGAACAAAACTCCAGGAACAGGAGGCAAAATGACTAAAGCTATACAATAAAAATTAATAATGGCTTTCTCTGAGTGCTTTCTAAGGACCAGGCTCTGCTCCAAGTACCTCACAGTTAGTCATTCTCCTCACAGCACTGTTATGATGATGCTGTTATTCCACTCTATGGGGCTGAGGAGCCTCAGGCACAGTCAGACCCCAAATCCCCATCCCTAACCTCCTGGCCTTTACCCACATAGGTCCGGGAGGGTGGGGAGGAGGTGGTGGTGGGAGGGAAAAGGCCACTAGGTTGGAACTGGAGAATCGGATGAGGCAATAGAAATGGAAGCAGATTGGGAGGATTCTTAAGTGCCATGTCAGGATTTTAAATTTTATCCTATAGACCTTTCTCAGAGTGGCATCCATGGATCATCTGCACGGGCATCGTCTCAAGCTGGTGGGAAGGCAGAACCCTGGACGTCACCCCTGACCTACTGAATCAGAAACTCCAGGATGGGGCCTGGTAAATCTGAATTTTTAAAAGCTCTTCAGGCAATTCTTCTGCACACTCAAGTCTGAGAACCACAGCTATAGGCCATGTGGATATACAACCGTTTTTAAGTTGGGGAGTAAATGGTCAGATATGCTTTATAGAAAGTGGTTTTGAGTAATGGATGAGTTAAAGTGGAAAGCCTTGAAGCAGACGGCCAGCCAAGAGTCTCCTGTCCTCTCCAGCCGTGGTGATGGCCTGGACAGAGAAACAGCAGTATGGAGATGGCACTGCAGACAGAATGATAGCAGGATCCTACTGGAGAGCGAGGTATGAGCAATTATATCAAAGTTTCTACTTGAGTGGCTGATGATGAAGGTGGGAAGTAATAGAGCACAGACTTGGATTTAGAAGACTGGATGGAGCTCAAATTCAAGCTCTGGCGCCTGCCTAGAGTAGTCCAGTGGCACCCAAACGTTTCCACTTGCAAACTGGGGATAGTATCACCATCTCATGGAATTGTTGTGAGGATTAAATGATATACCACAAGGAAAGAGGCACTTTCCTGACACCTGATAATGTTTCATGCTTGTTTCCAAAAAGGAAGATTTAAAAATAAAACTAAATCGAGGAGAAGAACCTAACAAGCATCTCCAAGCCACAATCACAGTTGGAATCTCCCCCTCAAAGCCCACCCAGCAGGTCAATGAGAGGGCTGCCCTGTCTCAGTGCCAAGGATGAGCTGAGCTGGGAAGGAATGTGCTGAGGCTGAGCAGAGCTGGCCGCAGGTCGAAGATGACTCTCCACCTGGCACCGGCATCTTCCACGGGGGTAGCAGCTTCTCCCACAGCACATCTGTGAAGTTCATCACCAGAAGACTGGGCAGGCTAGGGCAGACCAGCAACCAAGTCTAGGAAAGCCTGCTGGAAGACCACTAGGGGTCTAGGAGCAGAGGAGCTGCAGAGATGGTGTTTTCAATCAGGTGAAGGGGGTCCAAGATTAGGTCTAGGGTTGCCAGATAACACACAGGATGCCCAGCTAAATCTGAATTTCTGATAAACAGTGAGTCATGCTATAGCTTAAGTATGCCCCATGTAATATTTATACTAAAACATTATTCATTGCTCACCTGAAGTTAAACTGGGTCCTGTATTTTTGTTGGCTAATCTGGCAACCTTAATCAGGACCCTGCAGGTCTGTACAGGCTAATATTGGAGCCAGGACAGAACAGGAACAAAGCGAGGAACAGAATGGCCAAGAGGGTCTGCCTGAGTTCTCTGCGGATGACACGGTTCCTTGACCCCACGGAGGCGGCTGGTGGGTCTGGAGCTGGCACTGCCTCTGACCTGGAATTCCAGCCTTGACTTGTCCATCAAACAATGAACGTCTTCCTTCGTCTTTGTTGTACAAGTTAATCTCCCAGATTCTGCACCCCCACCCCCTGGGTTTCCAGCTGTGCAGCTGTGAGATGACCTGCCCTTCCCTTGGGAACTAGTCGTTCCTGACTGGCATGGCTTTGTGGTGGCTGCCACATCTTAGGTGACTTCCACTCTGGTTAAAGGAGGTGTTTCGGGGCTACAGAAACGCCTATGAGATGGGAAATGCAGTTAACCTACAAAATCAGGGAAAAAATTAGGTTCCTGTTACACAGGGATTAAAAACAGTTGAGTGTTAATAAGTGATGTACCTAGATGTTCATATCTCCTGAATTTAAGGCCCTGTATATTTTTACAAATCCAGTAATGACTGTTACAATCTTTAAGCTTTGATCTTTTAATAAAATATACTCTTCTAAAAATAAAAATAAAAAAAACTAAAAATGTGTACTGTATAATCTTGGGCTCAGTTAATCTTATCTATAGAGATTTAGCCTCTTAGGTCCTGAGGCAGAGCCAGCTTCATGGATGTATAAACGGTACAGGACTCAGGCTCAGAAGGGTCCCATGTGTGTTTAATGCTCTGCTGCTGCCATCTTGTCATTCTTAATTTCTGAGCAAGGGGCCCTGCACTTTCATTTTGTACTGAGTCTCACAAATGATGTACTCAGCCCTGTTCTAAGTGGATGGAATGTGCCCAGAAATCAAGTTTAGTACACAGAAGAAGAAAAGAGCTTCTGAAATTCCAGCCTTGAAAACCCTGAACTTGTGACACAGTGGCACAAAATCGAGAGGAAGGCAAGTCGGGTCAGGCAGGTATCTTGTCACCTGGAAGGTTGCTCACAGTGACACAAAATCCTGACAAAAGCTGCCAGGCCTTGCAAAGTCAGCACACAAAGTCAGGCCACAGAGATGCTCTTTCCCACGGACGCAGGCATAAATGACAGAGACCTAAGGGGCTGGTGGTGGGGAAGAGCATTCCTGCCTTGGCCGCAGGCTGGGACATCCATTTAACCTCACAGAGCAGGAACTTCCCTGGAGGTCCAGCGGCTGAGACTGTGGTCCCAATGCAGGGGGCTTGGTTCTATCCCTGATCAGGGAACTACATCCCATGAGCCACAGCTAAGAGTTTGGGTGCCACAACTAAAGATCTCACATGTCACAACTCAGAGCCAGTGCAGCCAAATAAACAGACATTTTAAAAAATGCCACAGAGCACCACCTCCGAATCCACAGCCCGAGTCTCCTGACCCCCATCAGGCGTCAGGGTTGGCTTCACCTGGGGGGCTTAGTTGGTGTGCCCTGGGTGGGCCTGCGACTTTTGGTGAGGTGCAGCGGAGAGGGTGCTAGGGCTTGTCCCATCTGCTCGCTCAACATTCTTTTCCTTCTTTTGTCTTCTTATTCATTTCCCCCCTGTTCTCAATCCCTGGTCCTCTGTCTCCTTCCGGTCCCCAAACCCCTGATGCATCTGGTTAGTGGCTCTGTAGAGCAGAGGTCAGGAGGGGATGGCCTTTCCCACCCTTTTTGTTCTAGTCCATTGGCCCAGCCTAATATCCTTGCTATCTTAGGTGATAGGCATTACAGACTGACTGCCAGGCCGAAATGCCGAGTGGGAAATTCAGTAGAGTGGGCCTTTTGTTTGTTTCTAATAGGAAGTTAGGAATTACCCCAGAGTACCAGCTGTGTTTTCAGCTGACAGACTTGTGTTCAGCCTTGGATAAAAGTGCTGACTTCCACATCCTCTGCCACCGGCTTCTCTGATAATAGCGGCAGATGACCCAGGTAGAGCTTGGCTTTTTGCCTGCTGGTCTCCACTCTAGAGTCCCTGCTTGGCTAACATCAAGTGACCAGTGTCCAGGTAAGCCAGATGGCTTCAGAAAGTATGCTTACCAGAGTCAGATGTAATTCAAGATGCTGGTACTTGGAGGTAGCTCTATGTCCATCAGTTAATGGTGGGGGTTGCTGTACCCCCAACATTCCAATAACAGCAATGCAGCAAGGCCCAGATTAAGACAGTAGCTTGCAACAGAGAGGAACATGCCAAATAATCAAAGACGTTATTTTTTTCTTTCAGTTTTTCGTGTTTTTAAGAAACAGTAAAGAGTGAACAGAAGACTCCCTTCTGATCCCCAGCCTCCCATTTCTTATTCCCAGAGGCGACCAGTATCACCAGTTTCTTGATTATTTTTCCAAAGACATTCTTCAGACACGGTCATACACAAATGAATATATTGCCCTTTTACTTTAAATAGAGAGAGTAGCATTCTATGAACACTCTACACCTTGATTTTTTCCCTTAAGAATGCAGCTAGGAGAACATTCCTTTAACAGTCCATATAGATCTACCACATTTAAAGAACTGACTAAGGACTTCTCTGGCAGTCCAGTGGTTAAGACTCTGCACTTCCAATACAGGGAGCATGGGTTTGATCCCTCGTTGGGGAACTAAGACCCCACATGCCACATGATGTGGCCCCCCAAAAAAGAACTGATGGGTCAAAGGCAGTGAGTGTCACTACTATACATAAAATAGACAGCTAACAAGGATCTACTGTACAATAGCACAGGGAAAGACGAAAAGAAAAAAGGTACAAGTCTTGTTGATCACTGCCAATCAATCAGGTGACTAGCATGGTAGCATCATACCCCAAGAACTCTTTACATAGTAAAGAAATTATCCCTTTGTCATTTATTTTGCCAATATTTTCCCCACTTTGTCTTCTGAGATTTTTACTAGCTTTTTTTTTTTTTTTCTTTTTACTGAAGTAAAATTCATATACCATAAAGTTAATCATGTTAAAGTATACGATTCAGTGGCATTTAATATTGTGCAACTCTCACTTCTAGTTTCAAAGTATTTTGCTTCCGGGACTTGTAATAATTCATAATTAAAATTTTTTAACATGTCAATTACAATCACTTTTTTATGGCTTCTTGGTGTTTTGTCACAAAGCTCCTGGCTCATCTGTTTTCTTGCAATTTAACACTTCCTTTTCTTTCCAGACTAAATTTCAAGATTATAGTACCAGAGCTTCCCTGATGACTCAGGGAAGAGTCCGCCTGCCAGTGCAGGAGACACGGGTTTGATCCCCGGTCCGGGAGGACCCCACGTGCCACAGAGCAGTTAAGCCTGCGTGCTGCAACTACTGAGCCTGTGCGCTAGAGTCCAGGAGGCACAGCTCCGGAGGCCTGTGCGCCTAGAGCCTGTGCTCTGCCACAGAAGCCACCACGGTGAGACGCGCAGGCACCGCCTCCAGAGAAGCACCATCACTCCCTGCAACCAGAGGAAAAAGCCCGAGCACCCAGCACAGCCATAAATACATGAAGTTTAAAAGATAATAAAACGCTATCTTAAAAAAGATCATCATTTCAACCACTGCCTCATCAGCACCTTTGCCTGCTCCTCCTTTTGTAAAGCCTACTCTTAAACCCCAACCGTGGCTCTGTTCAGCCATCACCCTGCCCTTCTCTGCTCCAACCTGGGACTGCTGCACACTGCTAGAGAAAAATCAAACAACCACATTTACTCATTCAAACCCACTCCAGTATTCTTGCCTAGAGAATCCCATGGACGGAGAGGCTTAGTGGGCTACAGTCCACGGGTCGGAAAGAGTCGGACGCGACTGAGCGACTTCACTTTCACTTTCACGGTATAGTTACTGGAATGAAACTTAAAGGCAAAGACTCTACAGATATAAAAGTAAGAAATTCGTTCCTTCTTTCAAGGGCTTGGAGCTAATGGCCTCGCTGTGATTCTGGTGTAGCTCAGCAAGCCAGGGGCTTCCCTGGTAGCTCAGAGGTTAAAGTGTCTGCTTGCAATGCGGGAGACCGAGGTTCGGTCCCTTGGTTGGGAAGATTCCACTGAGCGACTTCATTTTCACTTTCAGCCAGCCAGTATCTACGCAACAGAAATAGCAAGTCTGAAAAGATGAAATTTGGTAAACGTATGTTTGAAAATTCAGTCGATGTAGTTAGAGCTGCAAATAACTTGAGCGTTCAAAGCTTTGAGCCCAAGTACAAAATAAGCTCTTTTTCAAATGTGGGGCAAATGATCACCCCTACAAGAACAGCTGCACAAATACTAATTCTAATTTTGAACTGAGTTGGTGGAAAGCTCTTGCAGTAACCCCTCCTACAGCAGATATTTGGATAAGTTGTAGGGGTCCATTAGCTGGACTGTGATGATCCTCACCGCTGGAAATCACTTTTGTGATCAAGAGTTTCTCCTCTCCTACTCAAGACTAAGTTGTGTTTTGACTTATCCTTAAACTCTCTTGTGCTCAACACTATAAGCACAGGGTCATTCTTTTGCTTTTTCATGGGTGTCTGAAATCCACAAGACTACTAGAGTTTCAACCCATCCTACAAGAAATTCCTGACCTCTCCAAGACTATTTCAGATCCTTTGAAAAGAGCAAATCCCTTTTTAGGCAGGGGTTAGTACTTCATGTATTACATGTTCACATAATCATCATCATCAGACTTCTCAGTCCTTTCCTTTCTGCCTCAGTGTATGTTAGAACTGGAGTTCCCATGTTTAACTATTCTTCAGTTGCCCAAGATCACACTAGAACCAACCTATTTCTCACAGTTTATCTTACAGAAGGACTCTTCTAATATTGTCTCCTCCACCAACATAAATCAGCCAGCTTTTATATCTTTTTTTTTTTTCCTGGCCACACTGGGCTGCTTACAGGATCTTAGTTCCTCCACTACAGATTGAACATGGGCCCACAGCAGTGAAAGCATGGGGTCCTAACCACTGGACCACCAGGGAATTCCCAAGCTTTATATCTTTAAAACAGGAAGAAGTAATGCTATTTGTAAAAATCATATTAAAAATTAACAAGCAATAATTGAGAACAGAGGTAAATGAGATGGAGAGAGAGGAAAAAAAATACTGGGGTGGAAGAGGGAGATCATGAAGTCTGAAGTCTGACCTTTGACACCCTACCAGTTTGATTTTTATAAACTCTCTCCCCCAAAAGAAAGAACTATTATATGTAATACATATATAAAACATATACTCATATATACATACATACCTGCATATGTCATCTAGAAACATTTTGTGTGTCTGTGAAATAGAAGTTAGATATCTTGGGGCTTCCCTGGTAGTCCAGTGTTTAAGGATCCTCCTGCCAGTTCAGGAGACACAGGTCTGATCCCGGGTCTGGGATGAGTCCACAGGCCGAGGGGCAACTAAGCCAGTGTGCCACAGCTACTGAAGCCCACACGCCCTGCAACCTGTGCTCCACAAGAGGTGACTCCACAGCGAGCAGCGCCCCCTCACGGAAACCAGAGAAAGTCCACATACAGCAACAGAAACCCAGCACAGCCAAAAGATTAATAATTCTTTTTCTAAAGTGAGAGATCTTGAAATCTGGCTGGGAACCACACTTCTAAGGGGAAAACGGTATCTGTGAACTAGACTACTATTATCACCAAACAACTCTTAAATTCAAAATGCCATTTTCGGAAGATTTGTGACTAGCAGTGCCTTCTTTTTATTTGTAAGATATAGTTGATTTACAATATTGTGTCACTTGTGGGTGTACAGCAAAGTGATTCAGTTGTTTTTTTTTTTCAGACTTTTTTTCCACTATAGGTTGTTACAAGATATTGAATTTAGTTCTGTGTGTTCTATACTAAGTCCTTAATGCTTATCTGTTTTATGTATAGTAGTTTATATCTGTTAATCCCCTACTACTAATTTATCCCTTCCCACTTCCATTTCCCCTTTGGTAACCATAAGTTTGTTTTCTGGCCGACTCTGCTTCTGTTTTTTTATATAGATTCATATTTACTATTTTTTAGATTTCATATATGTGATATCATATAGTATTTGTCTTTTACTTCACACAGTATGATATTCTCTAGGTCTGTCCACATTACTATAAAAGGTAATATTTCATTCTTTTTTATGACAGTGATATTCCATGGTGTGTGTATATACACACACCACATCTTAAACCAATCATTGGGCACTTGGATTGTTTCCAGGTGTTTGCTACTGTAAATAGTACTGTTTTTTTTAATCTTTTTTTGACCATGAGGCTTGTTGGATCTTACCCACCTAGATCAAACCTGAGCCCTCAACAGTGAAAGCGCCAAGTTCTAACCACTGGACCATCAGGGAGTTTCCTAGTGGTGCTTTCTTAACACAGAGCCCTTCACAAGGTTAGTTTCACTATTTCACGGGAACTTCATTGTTTTGGGCCCAGTTATCAAAATATATGTCCAAGACAATCTGCCTTAGGGCGAAAGCATGACTGTCCTTTATGCTCTTATAGCTCAAGCAGGTTCAAACATTAATGCGCTATCCTCACAGAAGCCCTGCGAAGTTTAACATCCTTTGAGGAAAGCCACACATTCCTTAGAAAAATACAAGGAAATACTTATAAAAGTTTATATTAAATACAAACATAAGTTAGCCAGAAAAAGTAAAGAAGCTTTAGTTCATTTTACAAATGTTTCAAAACTTTGTTGCCAAAACCAAATTAGATGTAATCCTCTCACAGATTAACCTCATTTATGAACAAAAATAAATGCCCCCACTGGCAGCAACTAGAGAAAGCCCACACAGCAACAAAGACTCAGTGCAGCCAAAAGTAAGTAAATAAAAGAACACTACGCAATAACCAAATAGGTTTTATACCAGGTATATAGGACCTACATATATAAAACTATGTTAGGGACTTCTTTTGCAGTCCAGTGTTTAAGAACCCACCCTTCCACTGCAGGGGGCAAGGGTTTGAGAAACTCAGATCCCACAAACTGCTTGGCTCAGCCAAAAAAAAAGCATATGATAAAGACAGCATTTTATATAGGTGGGGGAAAAGAGCAATTGCCTTATAAAGACTATTTAGAAAACTGTCTTACCACTGGAGAGAAGGGGAAAAAAAAAGCTTTCTTCCTCCTACATTAAAAAAAAACAGATAGATTAAAATATTCAAATTAAATTATAAACCATATGTAAAAAATATAGATGATTATGTTTATAATAATTTTGAAGAAAATAAAGACTTCTTTTTGGCCTTGCCAAAGCGCTTGGGGATCTCAGTTCCCAGTGCCCCCTGCAGTGGGGTCCTAACCACTGAGCCACTAGGGAATTAACAAGAAAAGACTTCCTAAGCATGTTACCAATGTAAGAATTACATATAAAGTTTGCATATACATAACATCAATAAAGTAGAAAACCTCATAAAGTCTAAATACATGTGACGAAGTGGGAAGATATCTCCAATATAGTGATTAGGTAAATAGCCTGTATAATAGAATATGCATATGAGAGAGTTGGCAGCTTAAGAATTTTGGGTTTTAATGCCAGACAAAACTGAGCAGAATGCTGGGCCTACCATAATAAATGTCAGTTATCATTTCTGATAATAAAAACAAATATATGTTTTAAATTAAAAGTAGCCTAGTTAAAAAGTGAGAAAGGAACATGCACCCATGTTCGTAGCAGTACTACAACAGCCAAGAGGTAGTAGCAACTCAAGTGTCTATCTACAGATGAATGTAAATACATACAATGGAATGTTGTCCAGCCTTAAGAAGGAAAGAAATTCTGATAGATGCTATAACATGAGTGTATTATACCTTGAAAACATTATGTTAAGTGAAATAAATCAGGCACAAAAAGATAAACTATATATGATTCCATTTGTATAAGGAAATGAAAAATGGTGAGTTGTTCAAAGGGTACAGCGTGTCAGGTGTGCAAGATAAAAAAGTTGTGGACGTAAGTTGCAGAATGCTGTGAATATAATTAATACTACTGAAACTTACACTTAAAGATGGTAAATTTCTTTTGGCCATGTCGCACAGCTTTCGGGATCTTAGTTCCCTGGCCAGGGATTGAACCCAGGCAACTGCAATGAAAGCACCAAGTCCTAACCACTGAACTGCCAGGGAATTCCCAAAGATGGTAAATTTTACCATGTGTATTTCACCACCATTAAAAATAAAAAGTGGACGAAGGATATAATGGGATAATTACAATAATAAAATACACTTGGCCAATAAAGTTATATGAAAAGATTTTTAACCTCTCAGTCATAATAAATGATAATAACCATTTAAAGTCAATTATACCTCAATGAAGAAAAACAACCACCAACCATTTAAAGACTGCTAAAGGCTAGCACTGGGCTTCCCAGGTGGCGCTAGGGGTAAAGAACCCATCTACCAATGCAGGAGACACAAGAGTTGAGGGTTCAATCCCTGGGTTGGGGAGATTCCCCTGGAGTAGGAAATGGCAACCCACTCCATTGTTCTTGCCTTGAAAATTCCATGGACAGAGGAGCCTGTCTGGCTAGTCTTTGGAGCCTCAAAAATTGGGACACAATTGAGCACATATACACACTACATAGAAAGGCCAGTGCCAGGGTGGGGGCTGGGAAACCAGTTCCCATATACTGTCAGTAGGACTCTAAGTGGCACAAACACTTGGCAAGAAGTTTCAAAATGGGGAATTCCCTGGCCATCCAATGGTCAGGACTCAGGGCTTCCACTAATGTGGCTTGGGGTTCAAAAAAAAAGAAGATTCAAAATGAAAATGTGTGTGCTTTTTGACCTAGGAATTCTACTACCAGAAATGTATTAAGAGAAAGGAAGGGCACAAGCAAGCTCAAGAGCCCAGATGGGCATGCTTGAACAAGTGAGCTCCAAAGCACACACTACCTCATCACAGTAAAAAAAAACTGGAAATAATTTCAGTTGTTAATAACTGTCCAATTATAGGCCACTGATTAGAAAGATGGGCCTCGAGACAGAATAGTATCCAACCATTAATTTTTTGCGGGGGCCACTGCCATGTGGCATGTGGGATCTTAGCTTCTGACCAGGGATCAAATCCATGCCCCCTGCAGTGGAAGCACAGTCTTAACCACTGGACCTCCACGCAAGTCCCAAACTTAATTTTAAAATAGTTTTTAATCATATAGAGAAAATTTTTGACAAAATATTAAGTGAAAAACAAAACATACATAAGATATATACATTTCTTCACAATTTCATCGCAATTCAAATAAATGTATATGAAGTTGTAGGGACATTAAAATAAACTGAAATGTTAACATTATTATCTTTTTGAATGAAATTGAGCCCCCTTAAAACCAAGTTCCTCTGCTGAGTTTATGATTAACCTCTCAATCCAGAACTTTGTTCCCTTTCCTTTCCTGTACCTGTTCCCGCTCAAGACAGGAATGTCAAAGAAAAGGGGGAAATTGTAACTGAGCAGGACCCTATGGGGCCTTCCCAGAACAGAGTCCACCTGTCTTTCGTGTGTAGAAAAACTTTAGCTTCCTAGGCCTTCTTTAAGTTCCAAAGAGCAAATTTAATCAGAGAAGTGAGAAAACACAGAAAGAAAGGAAAATAGGCAAAACAAAATAGTGATAGTTTAGCCATTAAACAAAGTTAAGTTAGTTCCTCCATAAGAGCTATAGGTAATATTCCGAGCCATATCCTTGGGTTGTTTTGCAGATACTGAGACCCCCACTAGGTGGAAGACGTTAACAGCACTCTGACCACAAGTACAGAGACTCCACACAGGTTGGAACCAGAAGGTTGACGATGTTGATTCCCGATTACCTCAGCACCAACCAATGAGAATAAAATCCATGAGCTGATCAAGTACCACACAACTCTCTCCCTCACCCTGTCATTAACCTATAGGGAAGTCTGGGTCTTCTGAGAATTAGCTGCCCATAGTCCTTGCTTGACCTTGCATTAAATGCTGTACTTTCCTTCAGCACAACCCAGTGTCAGTAGACTTGCTTTACGGTGCATGGTGAGTTGACCCAGGTTTGACTCAGTAACAAGAACTGAAGAAAAGATCTAGGAACATGCTGCTGCTGCTGCTAAGTCGCTTCAGTCGTGTCCGACTCTGTGCAACCTCATAGACGGCAGCCCACCAGGCTCCCCGATCCCTGCGATTCTCCAGGCAAGAACACTGGAGCGGGTTGCCATTTCCTTCTCCAATGCATGAAAGTGAAGTTATTCAGTCATGCCCAACTCTAGCGACCCCATGGACTACAGCCCACCAGGCTCCTCCGTCCATGGGATTTTCCAGGCAAAAGTACTGGGGTGGGGTGCCATTGCCTTCTCCGCTAGGCACATGGAAGTACCCTAAATGTCCACTGACAGATGAATGGAAGATTTGGTGTACACACATGCACACTCACACAATGGAATATTACAAAGCCATAACAAAGAATGAAATAATGCCATTTGCACAACATGGATGGACCTATGGTTATCATACTAAGTGAAGTAAGTCAGGTAAAGATGACTATCATACAATATCACTTATATGTAGAATCTAAAAAACTGGATACAAACGAACTTATTTATGAAACAGAAATGGGGTCACAGACATAGAAAACAAGCTGCTGCTGCTGCTGCTAAGTCACTTCAGTCGTGTCCGACTCTGTGCAACCTCATAGACGGCAGCCCACCAGGCTCCCCGATCCCTGCGATTCTCCAGGCAAGAACACTGGAGCGGGTTGCCATTTCCTTCTCCAATGCGTGAAAGTGAAAAGTGAAAGTGAAGTCGCTCAGTCCTGTTTAACTCCTAGCGACTGGCTCCTCCATCCATGGGATTTGCCAGGCAAGAGTACTGGAGTGGGGTGCCATAGCCTTCTCTGAGAAAATAAACTAATGGTTACCAAAGCAGAAAAGTGGTGGGGAGGGATAAATTAGGGATTTGGGATTAACATATACACACTACTAAATATAAAATAGTTAAACAACAGGGAACTATATTCAATTATCTTGTAATAGCGTATAATGGAAAAGAATCTGAAAAAATATATGTATAATTGAATCACTTTGCTATATTCTGTAAATCAATACTTTAATAAAATAAAAAGGTCTATGAATAAGTTTTTTTATAGTCTCTATTTTTTTTGTACTTTGTTTTCTACTTCCGATACATAGATTATTTTCTACCCATTGTAGAGTACAAAACAAAAAAATGGGAGAGAGGAGGTCAGTCATCTAATCATCCATTCTTTTAACAAATATATACTGAACACCTCCTATAAGTATACTGAACACCTCCTATAAGCCATATATGGTGCTAGGGGTTCTAGGAAAACAAAGAGTAAAATCCACATGGTCCCCATTTGACTGAATCTCATTCTAGTTGGGGGGAAGATATGCTAAATAAATGATCACACAAAGACATCTGGTGCTATGAGATCTTTAGCAGGGGGATCTGATCTAGTTTTGAGGGGGGTTGTTGTGTGAGGAAGTAACCTGTAAGATTTAGGGATTTTCCAGACCAACTGAAAGGTTATCTCTGTTATTTGTGACTCACAGACCCTGACCTGGAAGGTTTGACTTTCCAGAGAGTCAGAAAAACAAGTTGTGTAAACTGTGTGTTATCCGCAGAATTATGTCGCCAAAGCCTCACAAGCCTATCCTTGTAAAGGTCAGCAGTATTGTGACCAATCATGATATATCTATACCTCCCCGCCCAATGTGGTTTTTTGTGCTTAAAAACTGTTCTGTAACTGTCATCGGGGTTCGCTCCTTGCTTAAGGAGGACAGAACCCCGGCGCGCCGGTTCAATAAATCCTCTTGCTATTTGCATCGATCCTGTGTCTTGGTGGTCTTGGGCGACGGACTCCAGGGCGGAACCGTGCGGTTCAACAGTTGGAAGCAGAGATTCAAAGCCAGGTGAAGGGTCAATGTATGCTAAGATTTGAAGGATAAATAGTAGTTAACTGGGTATAGCACAGAGGTATGCGCAAAGGTTCTGTTGTGGCACCCACAAGAAATCAACGCCAGAATGGCTGGAGTCTAAAGAGTAAAAGGGAGATAGGAAAAAGATACAGCTAAAGATGTAAACAGGAGCCAGAACATGCAAGACTTTTTGTTTTATTAAGAAATTTGGTCTTTATCCTAAGAGCAAAACAGGCAGTTACATAAAATGAAATGCACTCAAGAAAGGACCCTGTCTGCAGCATGGAAGGACAGACTAGAGAGGAGGGAAAGACAAGATGCAGGGAGACCACATGAAAGGCTATTGCAATACCTCTAAGAGAAATGGTGACAGCTTGGCTTAAAAAAAAGGAGACATGAACATTATCAAGATATTTTAGAGAGAAAATTGATAGTTTGTGGTTATATTGAACGTGGAAAGTTAAAGGGGAGGAGGTGTGGAAGATTCCTAGGTTTCTGGTTTGTGTAGATGGAAGGATGGATATTCAGTTCACAGAGGCAAGGAATGCAGGAAGAGGACAAAGATTTTTTGGTGTGCTGAAGAAAATGAGTTAGGTTTAAGACAGGCTGAGTTGGTGATTTGGCACTGTGCTGTATGCAGTTAGATATTTCCATCAGGAGGTCAGAGAACAGGTTAGAGCTAGAAAAATAAATTTACAAATTATTGGCATATAAATAGTCACTGAACTGTGAATGTGAATAAGATAGCAGAGAGAGAAGGGGAGAACCAGAGAGGGGAGAATAGCATAGTGGGTGAAAGGTCAGTTATGGGGCCTTAAAAGAATGGGAACATTTCCTGCCCTAGTTACAAAGGATAAAAATGTAAGGGAGACAGAAAAGCCAGATGCCTAGGAAGGAAATCAGTGTGGGATCACAGAAGTCAAGTGAGAATAATGTCTCAAGAGTTTGTGGATAACAAATATTTTGAGCTCCCATTGTGTGCAAAGCCTTATGCAAAGCTTTAGCACAACCAGCTCTAAAGCTGAACTTTGATTCAGAGTTTTTTCTTAGTCCAAACAGCACTCATTTATCTTTCCTATTCTCATTCACTTGAACACACAAAGTCACCGGTTTTAAAAGTTCTGTTTTTAGGCTAAAAGTAAACTGCTCAGCTATAACAAATATTATTATTCCTCTCCCACATCTTTAGAAAACAGCCCCATTCTGCATGAAAATGTGTCTGTATTTGATTACTTAGATCAATTATAAATATTGACAGCATTTTTAGTAGCTCATTCCTACCCTCAGTTGTATCTAGATAACAAGTCAGAAATGGAACACAACCCAGTAATAATGATTGACTAAGGCTCCATGATGCTTCCCTGGTGGCTCAGTGGTAAAGAACCTGCCTGCCAACATTAAACCAACACAGATGCTGGTTCAATCCTGGGTTGGGACTATCCCCTGGAGAAGGAAATGGCAATCCACTCCAGTATTCTTCCCTGGGAAATCCCATGAACAGAGGAGCCTGATTGACTACAGCCCATGAGGTTGCTCAAGACTTAGGGAATAAAACACAGGCTCCAGGAAGATATAGATTCTTTTATTTGCCATGTCATTCTGTACAAAACTAGTGGTTAAATATTTAATGTTGCTTAAGTATTCAAATCTTCAACATGTAAATTTTAAATGGAGACCTTGGTAAACTGTTCACAAGATTACTATAAGGATCAAGTAAAATTAAAAAAAATACGTAAAAGCACTTTTCTTTGGCACTTTACAATTGTAGCAATTTTTTTTTTTGAGGCTCACACCATTAGTACTCTGTTGAGCTAGGTGTTCAATAAGGCTTTATTCAACTGTATACATGTTAGAATATTTTTAAATGGAGAAAAAAACAAGATTATGCACCTTTTCTGGGTTAGTTTGTATATGTTAATTTAATCTTTCCTACAACCCCGTGAAATATTAATTTCCATTTGCAAGTGAGGAAACTAATTTGCTTAAAGTCTCAGTTGGTAATTTCCCGAGATGTGATACAAACCCAAATTTGTATGACTCCAAAGCTCAAGTTTGATTTTTCATAAAAATACTGCTTTTTTTTTTTCCTCCTCTGATGGGGGAACCAACCCATAACCCCGCTACCCTCTACACCCTAACCCCAGTGGAATCCTGGATTCCCAACGGCTGGACCTCCAGGGAAATCCCACTGTAACAGTATTCTCAAGATCAAGTAACCCCATGTCGCAATGGAAAATAATAACATACTCCCAGGAAAATTTAGCGTACCAGTTTGAAAGCCTGACTATCGAGCAAACTGCATTAAAGAAATCTTAAGAATGAGGATGAAAACAATAACTACTATAGCAACTCAATGTTCCGAATAAGGTAATAATAATAAATAACAGAATGGCTACAGAGTGGACTGGTTTCTTAACTCCATTCTGCTAACGAAAATTCTAAACACAATCCGATTCCACTGAATTTGACCAAACTACCTGAAGTGCTATCCCTGAATATGTTAACACCATCTCTTCTTCACCCAGGACTCTGGTTACTTGATAAGCATAAGCCCGAATTCTCCCAGCGGACAACATTTATGTAATGCCCCCTGCATGTCTACATGCGGATCATACTAGAAGGTAAGCAATGTAGAGTGGCAAATAAACTGCATCTTGATTAGTCCTACCAGACTTTCCCTGCCCTTCCAAATGGGGAACAAATATTTCTCGAATTTTGCCCCCACCCCTACTCCAAGAGCTACCTCACTATCTGAAGGTAGCTCTGGTAAAAAAAAAAAAAGGTACTAGGTCTTAACTTTAGCTTGAAGAAAACTATGCTCTATGAGTCCGTCCAAGTCCTGTTTTCTCGCGGCATGGCTGTGAGCACTGGAAATGCGTAGGATTTGCTAAAGTGGTCAGCACTTTTCCTTCCTTAGATCTTCCGTACTTAAAAGGCTTGATTCGCAACATTTAGGGAATTCCTTTAAGTTAGGAAGAAAAGTCAAGGCTAAGAATTTTTTCCCTAAAAGTAAGGAATGAGTTACTCCCTTAAATAAATTATACTCTCCTAGGCAAGGGAAGCAAAGAAAGCAATGGCACCCCACTCCAGTACTCTTGCCTGGAAAACCTCATGGACGGAGGAGCCTGGTGGGCTGCAGTCCATGGGGTCGCTAAGAGTCGGACACGACTGAAGCGACTTAGCAGGAGCAGCAGGCAAGGGAAGACTTCCTAAGCTTCCAAACCGCCTCTCAATTGCCTCAAACGTCTCTATTTTAGTAAGCGGTCCCTGAGAAACCCTGTACCCGAACTGGAGCTCTTGCGTAACCCGACGCCTCCCTCTCGACGACCAGGGGAGCCCATGTCCAGCCCACTCGGGGGACAAGACTTGCTTACTTTTCCAGTTACTTCTGGCCAGGCTGTGAAGAACTAACGGTCTCAGAAAGCACCACGCTGCAGACTTGACTCGCGGGAAGCCGTAGGTGGGCGCGGGGATCGCGCGGTGAGCGCGCCCCGCGGCTGTCGGGGGCTGGCCCACAATCCCTCGCGAGGGCGAGGGCGAGGGCGGGAAAGGTGAGGGGGCCTCGCAAGGGGGGATAGCCGCAAGAGCCAAAACACTGGCACCCTGGACTAGGGCTAATCTTGATTCGACTCTTCGAGACCCCAAACCGGTAACACGCCAGAGTGTGTGTGTGTCTGTGTGTGTGTGTGGGGGGGCTAATCTTTATTCGACTCTTCGAGACTCCAAACCAGTAACACTCCAGTGTGTGTGTGTGTGTGTGTGTGCGCGTGCGCCGCGCGTGTGCGTGTGCGTGTGCGAGTAATTCCCATTCGGAGAGATCATTCCTACTAACAACTCTGAGGCCTCCACCCAGAGGGTCAGGGCAGAGGTGAAGAAATGTGGTAAGACCCACTGAGCCTGGGCTTTTTGCATCCTGCGGGCTCCATCCATTTTTTTTTTTTTTTTTAATGTCAGGATATACGCTTGATGTGCAAAGTTTAAATGAGAGTTGAAAGAAATCACGGAGGAAGCGGGACAAGTGAGTCCAAGTGTATCCCAGTTCCTCAAGGCCCCAGAGCCCGAGGCCGCGTGCAGCCAGGCCGCGGACGCCTCCACTTCCGTCTTCCGTCTGACGTCACAGGGCGCGGCCGACGCGGGTGTCCGGGCTCCGCGAGCTCTGGGAGCGCGCGAGTGCGCGCGGAGGTGGTTTGACTTTGAAATGCAGCGGGATTTAGTGAGTTTGCCGCTGTCCCCGGCCGTGCGAGTGAAGCTGACGTCTGCAGGATTCCAGACTGCTGAGGAACTCCTAGAGGTGAAACCCTCCGAGCTCAGCAAAGGTAACGACTCCTGACGACAAGCTGAGGCACGCTGGCCGCCGTCGGTGCCGCCTCCATCTCTGTTCGGTCTTCAGGCTTAAGCACTATCCGGTCAGAGTCTTCTGCCGCCTCCCGCCGCGTTTACACCACGAAACAGCGCCTCGATTTCGCTTAAGAGTGATTTGAATGGTTAGAACTGTGGTCTTGGAAATATTCACCAATTGCTTTCTCTACCAGTGCCTGCTGAAAGTTCCGAGAATCTCTCACTTACACTCAAAAGAACCCATTTAACGTGGGTTATTATATCCAATATATGGGAAGGAACTGATGCTAGGGGAAGCTAAGTAACTTTTCATTATGAGCGGGCGAGGAAGTTGTGCAGCCAGGATTGGAATTCAAACGGCTGTTTTCACTGTTCCAAAATCCAAGGGGCAGGGATTCAATTTAAGAAATGCACGATTCGTGATAGGATGAGATAAATTAAGAGAAAGGGAGTAGAATCACCAGAACCTGAAGAAAGCAGTAGAAAAAAGACACCACTTTTCTTCATGTAATTCACTGAGAAAAAACCCAAACCTTATATTACGGAACCCTGTAGATTATAAATTGGTGGGAACCACTGCCACATGAGGTAAACAGAAGTGAAGCTGCTGTCACTCTGCTCTCGCTGTGCGCCTTACATTACAGAATGCGCAGAACTGTTCCTGAGATGGAACAGAGTCATTACCCTTAACACTGGAAAATAAGGTTTCAACTCTCCACTCGAAAACAAATGTTATAGATCCAGTGTTACTGTTTGTCTTAAATATGACACCTAAGACTGTATCCCTCAACCTTTGATGGGCTCATTTTCTCTGAACAGGTTGGTTTTTATCTGAGCAAATCTAAATGATAGTAATAGCTAACAATTACTGAGCATTTTGGATGGCCTCCGCATTCTACCAAGGTTTTATGTGTATTTCATTCCCGTTTTATAGAAGAAAAGTGTGAGGCATAAAAAAGTAACTTGCCTATGCATAATGACTACATTGTGATGCAGTCAGGATTGACAGACCTAAGAAATCCAGAGTTAAGGCTCTTAGATTGTATAGAGCGTTCACTTCTTTAGCACCATTATTGTCTTTTTGCTTTTCTTCTTTTGGTTACAGGGCTTGTGGGATCTTAGTTTCCCCACCCGGATTTCAATCCCGCCCTTGGTAGTGGGAGCACAGAGTCCTAAGCGCTCCAGAATGGCCACCATTTTTGTCTTTTGTTAGGATCAGATTGATAGTTCATAGCCTTACCCAGCTAAGCACTGATATATCACACTCATGAGTGATACCATCCTCACAATTATTTCTTCTATAAGCAGCTTGTTTTGTACTTTGCATTTTCAGGCCATGTTGTCAGGAATGAAGTTGTGTGGTTGAGGAAGCGTAAGTGTATTATTGTTTGAACTATTTGTGCATCAGATAACTTTCCTTATTAAACAGTTTGTAGTGATCCATGAATTTTTCTTTTTATTTATTTATTTTTATTTTTTATTTTGGTATTTATTTATTTTTTTACACGAACTCCCAAACATGAACCCCCCTCCCACCTCCCACCCAACATGAATTTTTCATGAAAAATTTTCACTATGAATAATACACACACATGCACTTCTTAAATATGCATCTGGTTTTAGGCAAAAAGGCAATTTTCATTATTTCCTAAAAAATANTTTGGTATTTATTTATTTTTTTACACGAACTCCCAAACATGAACCCCCCTCCCACCTCCCACCCGACATGAATTTTTCATGAAAAATTTTCACTATGAATAATACACACACATGCACTTCTTAAATATGCATCTGGTTTTAGGCAAAAAGGCAATTTTCATTATTTCCTAAAAAATAATTTGTATACCTTATGAGAACAAGTTTATTATGGCTTCATAAGACCCAAAGAAATAGCAAAAGACCAAAGAGATAGTAAAAGGACCAAAAGGGGAAAAAAGTAACATTTTTATTTCTACCTTTGAGATTCTCTTGTAGGTACTCAGAAATGCTTTAGGGGTTTAGGTTTCTGAATTCTGTTTCTGAGGTAATAGATAATCTTTTAAGTATGCAAAGACTAAGAAAACAAAGATAAATGCCTTTATTAACTTGAAAAATAATCAAATGTTACATTTTTATGTTTCTCTACTCTTGGCATCACTCTTGTTATTTAAAAATTAAAATTAATAAAGACAATGGTGTATTAGACTGTTTTAAATCTCTAAAATCAAGTGTTTTTGTTTCTGTTTCTTTCAGAAGTTGGGATATCTAAAGAAGAAGCCTTAGAAACTCTGCAAATTATAAGAAGAGAATGTCTTACAAATAAAACAAGTTATTCTGTTACAGCTGAGTCAGGCAGGAAGTGTACAGCACTGGAACTTCTTGAACAGGAGCATACCCAGAACTTCATAATTACCTTCTGTTCAGCACTGGATAATATTCTCGGGGGTGGAATACCCTTAACCAAAACAACAGAAATTTGTGGCGCACCAGGTGTTGGAAAAACACAACTATGGTAAAATGTTCTCCCCTTCAGGGTGGGCTTACTAACATTTTATGAAAATAACAGAGTATTGTGTGGCAGGTATACAGTTAGGAGACCAGAAAAGGCATGTATGTGCTTTTTTTTTTTTCTTATGGTAAGTTCTGTTTTAAAGAAATTATTTTATTTTTGGTTGTGCTGCTTTTGAACTGTGGTGTTGGAGAAGACTCTTGAGAGCCCCTTGGACTGCAAGGAGATCCAACCAGTCCATTCTGAAGGAGATCAGCTCTGGGATTTCTTTGGAAGGAATGATGCTAAAGCTGAAACTCCAGTACTTTGGCCACCTCATGAGAAGAGTTGACTCATTGGAAAAGACTCTGATGCTGGGAGGGATTAGGGGCAGGGGGAGAAGGGGACGACAGAGGATGAGATGGCTGGATGGCATCACTGACTTGATGGATGTGAGTCTGAGTGAACTAAGGAATGATGCTAAAGCTCAAACTCCAGTACTTTGGCCACCTCATGCGAAGAGTTGACTCATTGGAAAAGACTCTGATGCTGGGAGGGATTGGAGGCAGGAGGAGAAGGGGACGACAGAGGATGAGATGGCTGGATGGCATCACTGACTTGATGGATGTGAGTCTGAGTGAACTCCAGGAGTTGGTGATGGACAGGGAGGCCTGGCGTGCTGTGATTCATGGGGTCGCAAAGAGTCGGACATGACTGAGCGACTGAACTGAACTTTTCCTAAAACATTTCATCTAATAGGGAGTGGGAGATAGACTATAGTCTATTCATGTATACATGAATTAATTGTGCCTTCTCAGGGTCTTATTCGATGTACCAAATCATGCTAGGGAGAAATTTGGGCCCTGGAAAAAGAAAAATTTGAAGGTGACTTTCCATAACAAGTGGGCTAGTAACCCTAATCAACCCTGAATATTCATTGGCAGTACTGACGCTAAAGCTGAAGCTCCAATACTTTGGCTACCTGATGCGAAGAGCCGACTCATTGGAAAAGACCCTGATGCTGGAAAAGATTGAGGGCAGGAGGAGAAGGGGGTGACAGAGGATGAGATGGTTGGATGGCATCATTAACTCAATGGATGTGCGTCTGAGCAAACTCTGGGAGATGGTGAAGGACAGGGAAGCCTGGCGTGCTGCAGTCCATGGGGTTGCAAAGAGTCGGACCCAACTGAGGGGCTGAACAGCAACAGTAACCCATGCAGAGGCAGGCGGCCCTGTAAACAGCCCCAAATGCACCATGAATCTCATGGATCAGTTTCCAGTGCTCTGGAGCATACAGCCTCTATACTGGGAGCTTCATAAAAAATAAATTTACTTAAACTTATCCAATAAGCCCCTTTCACTAGTAAAAGATGGCCCATATGGGGAACATCTGATGTAGCTTTTCCTCCAGGCACTTGTCCAATGTGGTTTCAAGCAGATGGTGTTTTCCCAGGTTCACCCCTTCAGAACATGTTGGGAGGACTTTGCTGAGAGNTGCCTTCTCAGGGTCTTATTCGATGTACCAAATCATGCTAGGGAGAAATTTGGGCCCTGGAAAAAGAAAGATTTGAAGGTGACTTTCCATAACAAGTGGGCTAGTAACGCACGCAACCTAATCAACCCTGAATATTCATTGGCAGTACTGATGCTGAAGCTGAAGCTCCAGTACTTTGGCTACCTGATGCGAAGAGCCGACTCATTGGAAAAGACCCTGATGCTGGAGAAGATCGAGGGCAGGAGGAGAAGGGGGTGACAGAGGATGAGATGGTTGGATGGCATCATTAACTCAGTGGATGTGCGTCTGAGCAAACTCTGGGAGATGGTGAAGGACAGGGAAGCCTGGCGTGCTGAAGTCCATGGGGTTGCAAAGAGTCAGACCCAACTGAGGGGCTGAGCAACAGCAACAGTAACCCGTGCAGAGGCAGGCGGCCCTGTAAACAGCCCCAAACGCACCATGAATCTCATGGATCAGTTTCCAGGGCCCTGGAGCATGCGGCCTCTATACTGGGAGCTTCATAAAAAATAAATTTACTTAAACTTATCCAATAAGTCCCTTTCGCTAGTAAAAGATGGCCCATATGGGGAACATCTGATGTAGCTTTTCCTCCAGGCACTTGTCCAATGTGGTTTCAAGCAGATGGTGTTTTCCCAGGTTCACCCCTTCAGAACATGTTGGNCTAGTAAAAGATGGCCCATATGGGGAACATCTGATGTAGCTTTTCCTCCAGGCACTTGTCCAATGTGGTTTCAAGCAGATGGTGTTTTCCCAGGTTCACCCCTTCAGAACATGTTGGGAGGACTTTGCTGAGAGCAGTCAATCAGCCAGGGAGTACAGACAAGCCCATTCTTACCAAGTTACTCTTAAGTACAGTGACCTCATTATTTGCTCATAATGTGAACAGGTACTTATTCAATGTGTCTCTTTGTATAGGGATTATCATTTCGCCTGTGGGCCCATCACCTCTCTATCTACATTATTGTTGTCTGTTTCTTTAAAAGGAGGGTTACAGCTTCATGGTGGCCATGGACAATGCCATGTAAAAGGATGCTGGAGAAGGGCAGAGGGCAGCAGAATAGGAGGTGACAGAAAGTGCTGGGAAAACCGGTGCATCTAACCTAGCCAGGCTGGATTAACTCACATCCAGGGAGGCAGCAGACTGGATGCAACAGCAGCCCCAGCCATCCGTGCTGTACATCACAGTTAACCCGAGCTTTCAGGTCTCCCATCTCACTTCACCCTTGCGATTGCCTGGTTAGATAGGCATTATTATCCCCACTTTACAGATTGAAGCGCCAAGGCTTAGAGTGTGATGAGGGTGTTAGCCACACTGGAACTGAGTGGTAAAATCATTTATTCCCAATGGGGCTCAATTGCAGGGTCAGCTCTCAGGACAGTACAAAGTTGGTGAGGCTGTCCTCACCAGCCTCTGGCCCTCAGAATGGACTCTAACAGGAGTAAATATCCCCATTGCTGGCCTACCTCAGGGTTAGACCCATCAAGAGGCCCTCACTACCTCAGCTTCTCCAATAGTGGCACTTCCCATGAACAACCAGTGAGTTTAAGAGAGAATGTGGGACCCCTTCCCCCATACCTGAATTGTGACTCACAGGCCACCCACCTGCAGAGAGTCTGGCCCTTCTGCGCACAAGGGAACCAGGGTTTGAAAAGACTCTCCAAGAGAAATCAAGAAGCATATTGGAACTTCCCTCCAGGCTCTCTCTTGGGCAGTTTCCCTTGAAACCCAGTTTTCCCCATGGTATTGTTGATGACAAAGCGGGCTGAGACCAAAGCAGATGCCTGCCCTCCATTTCTAGACACTCTTGTCCCGCCTTCCTTGGCTTGGGCTTCCCCAGACCTCCCTCACTGACATGATTTATTGCCTTCATTAAATAGGATGCTTAGCCAGATTCAATGGATTTCATGTCTTTCCCACAAGGAAATCCCCTTAGGAAGCAAGCTGACATGGTGTCTGAAAGAAGAAAAGAAACTGTGAATGAAAGCTATTCGCCCAAAGAGAAACTCTGCAGTTTCTCTGACTTGACTTTGAGTTGGGCCAAGACCCAAAGGCATTTCTTTTTTAACTTAATTGTCTCCAGGGAACCATAGCTAGAAATCAGGCACGCATGTCTGCCCTACACAGCAGGTATACCCCTTCCTGAGAATGGCTGGGGCTTCAAGGAGTTGAAGATCTTGTGGGTGACGTTAACTCTCTTCCCACAAACAAATAGACCCTTTCAGAAAGCCAGGTGGAGCTCACCATGTAGGGTAGGGTGGACTCTCCATGTCACCTGCCAGTTTTGTCTGGTGGAAGTAAAGGGGAAAGGGTCATTATTGGCTTGGCAGCTGGATTCAGCCTCTGCTTGCCTGCAAGGAGTTGGGTGCTTTGATGACAGACTATTTCACCCTGCAGCAAATGAATAGAGCTTTTGTCAACATCGTCTGTGGTGCAGCAGGGTGACCGTTGCTTTTAGAACTGCTTTATCATAGACTTTTCTTGTTATTCAGAATTTACTCAACATTAGCTTCTTGGGCTAAAATATTTTATGCAAAGGAAAAGTGGGTGATAAAAATGCATTTCTCTTTCTCCTAGAAACTCACCATCTTTTTTTTTCCCCCTTGAATCCACCCCCTCCCACCCAGCACATAATCAAATAGACATTCCACAGTCTCTTAAAACTTGTTAGGCAGAAAAAAGGGTCCTGGATTCTCATTTTGTCTCTTCCAGGTGTTCATAACTCTGTGTGTAGGATGGGAGTGCCTTCCTGCCTTACTCACTCATTTGTTGGTTTCCTCATCTAAAAAGTGAGGCTATTCATAAATTTTACTCCCGGGCATGTTTCTGAGGATACATGATAAGATGAGGAAAAATGCTAAAAGAACTCTTCAGAAGACAGAAGTATTTACTCACTCATGCGTAGAACTTGTGTGAGTTTAGAGGTTAGTTAGAGGTCTTTAGCATAATAGAAGAGTGCAAGTTTAATGAATAATTCAATAGAGGTCTCTTGCTTTTCTTGTGCTCTCCCAGGAAAGAGGCAGCTGACTGTGTATCAGCTCTTGGAGTTGTAAGCATGTAGGGCAGGAGGAGAACATCCAACTTGCTGAGGGAAGTAGGCAACAGTGGCCACCAGCCCTTGTTCCTGAGAAGCCTGAGGTGGGTGTCATCACTGTCCCAGAGCTTGGAAAGATGCTCCGGACACAGATGCTACAAGGCTGCACTCAATCCCAGAGTCCTCCTCCTAAGCCACAGACCGCCTGCCCTCCACCCTCTCAGGATGCCTTTCGCAATGAACATCTACAACCCCAGAAGTAAAGTGGAGATGGTCTATGTTCTTAATCCCCCAAAAAAGGAAAGCTTCATGGGTAATTTAGAATCTTAAAACAAAACATGAATACCTTTTGCTGAACAGAGCAACTTTCTCAGAGCAGCATAAAGGGAGAGGCTGTTGCTAAATTGGTTCTCCCTACAGCCTGTGGGCATCCTCGGGGAACACAGGGTTGGCCCTGCACGTACTCCTATGAACATACTCGTATTCGTTGCGCTCCAGGCTCAAAAGCCCAAACCCACACCCTCCCACTCTGCACCACACCTTAGTTTCGGCTTTCTCTTTCTTTGCTCTCCCTTCCAAGCCAAACGTCTTGAAGAAAGGTCTAGGCTCAGCCCTGACTAACGAGACTCCCTTCTGAGCCGCCTCTACTCTGGCTTTACTCCCGCTTGCCCCTGACCACTTCCTGATCTTCCGCTCCTGTGGCTACTCAGCCCCGCGCAAAGCCCTCTCTTTCTGGGGCTCCTGCAAGACCGCACCCTCTTACTCTTCTGAATCTCCTTTTAGTTTCTGATTCTTCCTTCTTAGTTTCCTTCACTGACTCTGGACCCTCTGCCTCTTAAATTTTGGCTTTTCTCAGGGCTATGGTCATGGTCTTCTTTCTCTTATTCTTTATATTTTAAGCAAGGATTTGTCATTATTTTTATTGGTTAACAAGACCCTCTCAAAAGCCTTCTTCAGCTGGAGAATCCTCCACCTTAAGAGTTCAGGTGAGAAGCAGAGAAAGTCTTAAATACTTGCTTTCTCAGCTTCCCTTAAAGTGTCCTTCCCTCTGGCAAATAGACACACCTGAACCCCACCTTGGACTGGGGCACTAGCCTCAGCAGGCACGCGCTGAGGGGCTCCATTCGAGCGAGGACAGATGCTGCCATGTCCAATTCTAGTGTCCAGTAGCACAAGCTGTGGTCTCCACACCTGTGTTGCTACCGTCAGTGTGAGAGCCACCCACTGCTTTCCACCAGGATTCATCTGTTAAGGAACAGCATCACATCTGCAGAACTTACTGTCTTTTCCCCAGGCTGTTGAGTGAACCTTCTAAACAGTTCTCGATTTTGTCTGCTTCTATGTCCCAGCAACACTACATTAGATTAGGATCTCACTTACGGTATTGAAACAGCCTCCTGATGAATTTACCTGTCTTTGCCTCATGCCTTTCAATCTAATTTGCATGGCTGCCAGACTGGTCTTTCCCAAATGTAAAACTGACTTTATTGTTCCCATGTTTAAAACCTTCCAGCAGCTCCCCATTGCTTTCCAGATAAAATCTGAATCCTTTAATATGACACTCAGGTGCCATCTCCTACAACTGTCCCCCATGCACCATGCTCTGGCCATACCTAACTGCCTGTGTTTCCCACACAGTGCTCCCACACATGCTGCCGTGATTCCCACCTCTAGACCTTTGCTCACTACAAACCTGGAGATGCTTGCCTGCTCCATCTCACCCACCTGCCAGAAGCAAAAGCTCATCAAGTGCCTCTGATTTTGACTGAAAGCCAAGCCTACTGAACTGGTTCATTGGAAGGCCTTCACCTTAAGAAAATGGAGATGTCTGCTTCCCTGTGTCCAGTGTCTCTGGAAGAAAGAGAACCCTAGGAGAACAAATAAATAAAACCCTCATTCATTTATTTCTCGAGCATATATTGAATGACCACTCAGTGTTAGGTAGTAGGTGTTGGGATTGAGCAGTAGGCAGACAGTCCTAGTCCATCCTCGTGGACATGGCAGGACCAGCTGAACTCGTCCTGTCTGAGGCTAACCCGATATCTGGGCTTCTGCACTCTTTCCTGAATTCCTCTCCAGTTCCCAGCTCCCTCACTGCCCCTCCTCACCACCAGCCAGATCCCACCTCCTTCTCTCCTCTCCTCTCACAGAGGGTTGCATCTTATTGTGTCCTTTACTCCACCTAGCTTGATCTCCTTAATCTCTCTGTCTTCTGAAAAGTGAAAGTGTTATTCCTTTAGTATGTCTGACTCTTTGCGACCTCATGGACTACAGCCCACCAGGTTCCTCTGTCCATGAAACTGTCCAGGCTAGAATACTGGGCTGGGTTGCCATTTCCTTCTCCAGGGGATCTTGCCAAGCCAGCGATCGAACCCGGGTCTCCTGGACTGCGGGCAGACTCTTCACCATCTGAGCCAAGAGAAGCCCCCTTGTCTGTCATCTGCCCATCACCAAGAGCCAGTTCTTCCTAGAAGCCCTTGCTGCTGTGGCCAACTCTGTTCCTTGAATCAGAGGCCCTGATTATTAATTATTCAGGCCAGGCTGAACTCGAGTTGGCCACACTCAATAATCTTGTGAATTTAACCCCTTGGCTCTTCTACAGAGGGAAGCAGCTCCTCTAATCAACTTCTTTCAGCCCCTCAACCTCCCAGCCGTACACCACTGTTTACTTGCTTCTTTCCCGACTGGGTCACTGCGAGTCTTGCCATTTAAACTGCCCTCTTCCCCTATAATTTTCCACATCTGGCAAATGTTTACTCTTCCTTGAGACTGTGCAAAGGTCACCTCACCCCATCCCTACTTTTCCATCACATTACCTTTATGAGATGCTTTTATCTTTGTTAGCACTTTCCCAATTTCACTGTAATTCTGTCTTCCCCACAAAGCCAAGACAATGTCTTAAAGCATTATTGTGTCCCCACTAAGACCCACTATGCGACGATAAAGCAGATTATGATATATATGTAAGTAACAAAGGGGTACCAGTCACTCCTAAAGGAATGCAGTCCTGAATATTCACTGGAAGGACTGATGCTGAAGCTGAAACTCCAAGCCACCCGATGCGAAGAACTCACTCATTGGAAAAGCCCCTGACTCTGGGAAAGATTGAAGGCAGGAGAAGAGGATGAGATGGTTGGATGGCATCACCAACTCGATGCACATGAGTTTGAGCAAGCTCTGGGAGTTGGTAATGGACAGGGAAGCCTGGCGTGCTGCAATCCATGGGGTCAAAAAGAGTTGGGACATGACTGAGTGACTGAGCTGAACTGAACATGAGNGAGGATGAGATGGTTGGATGGCATCACCAACTCGATGCACATGAGTTTGAGCAAGCTCTGGGAGTTGGTAATGGACAGGGAAGCCTGGCGTGCTGCAATCCATGGGGTCAAAAAGAGTTGGGACATGACTGAGTGACTGAGCTGAACTGAACATGAGTTGGACATCACTGAGCAACTATCACTCACTCACAAAGTAAATGCCAGGAGAAAATCCAAATCTCACACTGAATTCAAAGCTCTAAAGTTAGGCCACCTTTCCAATGCTCCCTTTCTGTAAGTGGCATATAATGGTTACCCAGTGAATGAGATGAGTGCCTGACAACGCTCGTCTTCGGGTTCTGAACCGAATCCATCTTTCATCTTTCCTTCCACTTTTACTCAGTGGCAAATGTCTAACAACTGGGTCCCTGGAAGAAAGCCCTGTTTTGTAGAGTTTGCCAATTTCTAGGGTGCAAATACACACCCTGTAAAACCACAGCTAATTTCCAGCCACCGACAGGGTGGTTCTGAATGTGGAGCTGGGGAAGATGTGTGCCACGCATCATGAAGCCCGCAGGAGCCAGTTCCTGGGTGCCATTGCCTTTCTTCACAGCTGATCAGTCCAAGTCGCTCATCCTGAACTCTCAACACCCAGCTCTTCTTCAGCACTTCATGCTTGACCACATCTCCCCTTCCTTCCATATCTCACCTTATTTTCCAGAGGACGCTCCCTTTCAAATGTTACAGTTTTTCACTGCATTGGTTTCCTGTGGCTGCTAGAGTAAATCGCTATAGATTTGGGGACTTAACACAAACGTATTCCCCTTGTGTTCTAGAGGCCAGATGTCTGGAATCAGTCTCATTGGTCCAAAGTCAACGTGCGAGCAGCCACAGGCTCCCTCTGGAGTGTCTAAGGAAGAATCTGTTCTTGCCTCTTTCAGCTTCTGATGACGGTTGGTGCTCCTTGGCTTAAGACAGCATCACCCCCTCCCTGCCCCTGTGGTCATACTGCGTCCTTCTCATCAGTTGCTGTCAAACCCCCCTTTCCTATCATAGGGACACTTGTGATTGCATATAAGGCCCTTCTAAGATAAACCAGGATAATGTCCCTATCTCATGACTCTTAATGAGTCATATCTACATATACCCATTTTCTTAGAAGTCAGCCTTAATGGGTTCCAGAGATCTTTGGGGGCCATTATTCAGCTGACTGCACTCATTATTTTTGAAATAATGGTTTTCCCCCATTAGAGTTGCCGGAGTCGGACATGACTGAGCGACTTCACTTTCACTTTTCACTTTCAGGCACTGGAAAAGGAAATGGCAACCCGCTCCAGTGTTCTTGCCTGGAGAATCCCAGGGACGGGGGAGCCTGGTGGGCTGCCGTCGATGGGGGTCACACAGAGTCAGACTCGACTGAGGCGACTTAGCAGCAGCAGCGGCAGCGGTGCTACTTCAGCCAGAATGGAAAGCAAGCACCGTCTCTTGCCCTTGCCAGTGTGCTAGGGCATTCTCCTGTGCTTTCCTCCACTTGCCTGGCTTTTTCTAGTCTGTCTGGCTTACCTCTGGTGATCTCTCAGCCATTAATAATCCTAATTTCCTGCTGACAGTCTTTTGACTCATAGTAAATAGGTCTGTTGTCCAAAGAAAAGCATACATGGAGTTATTTCAATGGTTAAATAACCCACTAGATAGTAGCTTGTGACTGTGATGTGCTCTAAGTTGGTGTGTGTGTGTGAACTGACTATGCCCTTCACCAGAACAGTTCTACAGGATGTGCAAAAGAATGGGCCGATCAATCCCAAGAAAATGTTGATAATAAACTGGTCATAAATTATGTCAGGAACATATCTCCCTGAAAAGTGAAAGTTGCTCAGTCGTGTCTGAGTCTCTGTGACACCACAGACTGTAGTCTATGGAATTCTCCAGGCCAGAATACCAGAGTGGGTAGCCTTTCCCTTCTCCAGGGGATCTTCCTAACCCAGGGATCAAACCCAGGTCTCCTGAATTGCAGGTGGATTCTTATGGGAATAAAAAGAACCAAACATAGTCTAATCTACCCTAACCATTATTGGTATGTTGGTATTGATAAGACTTTGACAATCATCTTTCTGCAAATTGCTTTTCCATATTTAAGATGATTTCTTTATATCCATGAATTCCCAGAATGACTAGGTCCAGTTGAATATCGTTAAAAATATTTCACCGTACTGCTGGGTTTTGGTGGCTCTGTGCCATTTTCAGCCCAGAGATCCAGACCTTCTGAGATCAGCCTACCCCCACCTGTCCGAGCTCCCTCCACTTCATTCCCCCATGAGAACCACGCATTGCAGCCAGGCTGAACTCCTCTTGTCTCGTGCATGCAGTGTCTGTCCTGTGGCTCTGGTCCAGCTTCTCGGGTCTCCTTGAACACCCAGTCTTCTCAGATTGCCCATTCCTTGCCTCTCCTTCAAGGCCTAGCTCAAATCTCCTCTTGGGAAAATCCTTCTTTAAAAAGGCTGCCACATGTGGGTTAGTGTTATGCAGGGAAAAGAGTGTCTGCTTTGGAGTCAGACTTTCTGGATTCATGTCCATGAGATCCCTGAGATAAAGTCATTCATCCTTCAGGGGCCTCAGTCTCCTCCATTCATAAAACAGGAGTTGTGATCCTGGTTCTGTCTGACGGCCTCCAAACTTGTCAGCAATGAATAAAATATTGATGGGAAATGTTTTTTAAGAGCTTCATAAATACAGGGCTATAATGCTATTTCTTCTTTCACCAGTTCTCCTTTGATCTTTATTGTCTATGCTGCGTAATTAACAGCACTTGATAGGCTGACCTATTTATTAATTCTTCACATACCTGGAACTATATTCTTGCCTGCTATAATGTTGTATAGGAAGCTGGCTTGTTCACTGTAGCCTGTGTGTGGCTCATCCCTTCAACTAGATTGGAATGTATGGGGTAGGAATGGTATCTTATGCTTCTATTGTTCCCCATGATGCCCTGCACAATGCTGGACACAACGAAGGTGCTGAATGAACACCGGACTGGAAGCTTACGTAACCTTACTGCTGTCCCATGCCAGTTTAATTTCTTCTTTAAAAGTTTGACTTGCTAAGTTTGAAATTGCAAGATGATCTGCATTAACCATGGGGTACTGTGGGTACTGTGTACATCTCAAAAATGTGTTATGGGTCCTTCAACAAAAAAGCGGTGAGGATGGTGCTGGTAGATTTGCATTAATCTCTCACTACAGCCTCCAAAGCCACAGGAAAAGAACATGTTTGGATCTAAGTATTTATTGGTCACTGTTCCTTCATGGTTCTCCTTTTTATTGCCCTTCCCCAAGTGTTTTTTAAAAATATAAATTATGAATAAAATAAAAGGAAACAAATTAGGTAATGCCATTTTCCACATGGGCATTTCAACAGAGAGAAGATCCAAAATTTCTAAAATCAGATTCTTTAACAGTGTCTAGGAAACTATGTGGTATTGGTTGAACACATTTTAAGAAAATCCAACTTCTAGAAACCCAAATTGATAAAACTGAAATTAGGAAGCAAATTTTCACAGGAGTCTTTTACTAGGAAATTCCTCCTTCTTTTTTATCATTTCTGAGTCCATTAAAATGGACTTATTGTAAAAATAATTTTCAGTCATGAAATCAGGACCACAAGTATTAAGTGAATTGAATCTATTTATCAAAATCTTCATTCTTGATATATTTACTTGCTCAGTGAGTCATTTGCTTAAAAATGATCTTGGTTTTTTACTTTTCCTGCTTTGGATTTAATATTTCAGCTTAAAGCTATGTGATAAATGGGTTTTCTTATCTTAAGATGAGGTATCATAACTGATCTCTGTTGAAGGAATTTGTACTCCAATTGAGCAAAGATTATTCTTTCAGCGTTCCTTCAATACTTGGCACTGAAACAAGAAATCTAAAATTAGCTGCCTTCAGAATCCAGGTGTAGGCTAAGTGGAAGCAATTCAGTTTGCTCCAGGAAGTCACAGAAATTGTTCAAACAGTAAATAGAGGTCTGGTCAAACTGCTTCTTTCATTAAAACCAAATTTTCAGGACTGTCTCTTTCTGCAAGGAACAGAAAACCAGAGTAATTCTGAGCTGAAAGGGATGAGAGAGGGCATCTTGTATAAACACTTCAGCTCAGGGGATGAAGTGACTGCCTTTCTGAGCCTGCCTCCACACTGCAAAATGGAGTCACCTCTTATCGCCTGCCCACCACTCAAAGGTACTGGGAGGATTAAGTGAATGGGTATTTTTTTTTTTTTTCATAAAAAATAATGAAATAATGCCATCTGCAGCAAAATGGATGGACCTACAGAATGACTATCATCAAAAAATCCGCAAACAGCAAAAGCTGGAGAGAGTGCAGAGAGAAGGGAACCCTCCTACTCTTGGTGGGAATGTAAATTGGTACAGCCACTATGGAGAACAGTATGGAGGTTTCTTAAAAAGCTAAAAATAGAGCTACCAGATAACCCTGCAGTCCCACTCTTGGGCATATATTCAAGAGAGAAACGTGATCTGAAAGGATACATGCACCCAAATGTTCGCTGCAGCACTATTTACAATAGCCAACTTTAATGAAAGCAACTTAAATGTCCACCACAGAGGAATGGATAAAGAAGGCGTGGTACATCTATACAATGGGATATTACTCAGCCATTAAAAAGAATGAAATAATGCCATTTGCAGCAACATGGATGGACCTAGAGAGTGTCATACCAAGGGAAGTAAGTCAGACAGAGAAGGAGAAATATCACATGACATCCCTTATATGTGGAGTCTAAAAAGAAATGATACAAATGTACTTACTGGCAAAACAGAAAGACTCAGACTTAAGAAAACAAACTTGTTGCCAGTGGGGAAGGGACAGTTAGGGAGCTTTAGAAGGTCATGTCCACTGCTATATGTAAAATGGATAATCAACAAGGAACTGTTGTACAGCACATGGAACTCTGCTCAATGTTATGTGCCAGCCTGGATGGGAGTGGGGTTTGGGGAAGAATAGATTCTTGTATATGTATGGCTGAGCCCCTTAGCTTTTCACCTGAAACCATCACAACGTTGTTAATTGGTTGTACCCCAATACAAAATAAAAAGTGTAGAGTTTGAAACAAAAATATGGATGGATCTAGAGAAGATTATACTAAGTCAGAAAGAGAAAGACAATATATGATGTCACTTATATGCGGAATCTAAAATGACACCAACGAACTTACCTAGGAAACAGAAACAGACTCACAGATGGAAAGAACAGAATTACGGCTGCCAGTGGGGAGGAAAGGCAGAGGAGGGATGGACTGGGAGTCTGGGATCAGCAGATACAAACTACTGCATAGAGAGTGGATGAACTGGACGGTCCTACGGCATAGCACAGGGACTTACATTCAGTATCTTTTAATAAACCATAATGAAAAAGGATATTAAAAAGAATATGTATGTCTGTATAACTGAATCACTTAGCTGTATGGTAGAAATTAAAAGAACACTGTAAATCAACTATACCTCAATAAAATAAATTTAAAAAATTTTTTTTAAGTGAATGGACTTTTTAAACTGTAAGCCTAAGGCGTTATTCTTTTCTCCGTTTACTTCGGCAGCTCTAAATCTTGTCTGTACATTCTTTAACACTCCTCCTATCCAGAAATGCCCTCACTTTGACTATAGGCAGCCAGCCTCGGAGACTTGCTTGTAACCAACAGAAGCAGCCAACTTTCGAGGCCAGAGCAGAAAAGGTGACTCCACTTCTGCCTGGTTCTCTCTGGACACTCACTCTGGAAGGGCTGCCCACTGTATTAGGTCAACTACCCTGAGACGCCGTGCTGTAGGGAAGCCACTTGGAAAGGCCAAGTGCAGGCTCTCTGGCCAGCAGTCCTCACCTTCCAGTCCTTCCCTGGCCAGGCACCAGACATGAGTGAACAAGACTTCGGACGATGCTAGCGCTCAACCACTGAGCTATCTCAGGTTTTGAACCTTTGCAGTTGATGTCCCAGACATTATGGAACAGAGACGAGCTTCTGTCCTTTCTAAATCCCTGATGGGGACTTCCCGGGTGGTTCACTGGTTAAGAATCCGCCATGGAATGCAGCGGATGCGGGTTTGATCCCCGGTCAGGGAACTAAGGTCCACGGGGCAACTAAGCCTGCACACTACAACTACTGAGCCCACAAGCTGAGACCAAAGGTCTCACACGACACAGTGAAGACCCCGTGTGCCGCAACTAGGACCCAACACAGCCAAATAGACCAAAATAAGTAAGTATTTAAATCCCTGACCCACAGAATCCATGGACACAACAAAATGGTTGTCTTTTGGCTACTAAAGTTGTGCTGCTTGTTACACAGCACTGGTGAAGGGAAAGTCACCCCACAACCAGAAACAGCACCAAGCACTGTGCTTGCTCTGTGCCAGGCACAATGGCAAGCACCTCACACACTGACCTGACTTCATCCTCACCACAGCTCAGGGAGGAAGTCACGCTTTCCCATCTCACAGGGAGGAAACTGACTGCGAGAGGGGCTAATGACGCACTCAGGTTCCACGGGGACTTGACTGACACTTGGGTCTGGCCTGAGCACAGCCCACTCCTAAGCCACAGCTGAGTCCTCCAGTCCCAGGGCCTTCTCCTGCTTGCTTTTGGTTCTTCCCCGTTTGTCATTTACAATTCCCATCTCTTAAGGGCTAGAACAAAATCTCTTCATATCTCTGATCTGATCAACTTTCAAGCTGGCCTGGTACCACCAGGGAGGTTCTCAGACTGTGGGACCACTTTGCCCACTCCCTAAGGCTGAAACAGCCAAGCTCTGCTTTGCCTCATAGGCCAAGCCCATCAGATCTAGTTTCTTCTAAGCTGTGGTGAGACAGTAACAATTCACAGAGCAACTCATCCACACACCCAAATCTCAGAAACATTCTGAGGTGGGGACTTCTCCGGCAGTCCAGTGGTTAAGACTTCATGCTTCCAAAGCAAGGGGCGTGGGTTCAATCCCTGGTCAGGGAACTAAGATCCTCCATGCTACAGGGTGTGGCCAAAAATCCAAAAACTGCTGTGTGACTCATTTACCCTTGGTCCTCAGAGTTATTAGCACACTTGTGACAAATTATCCAGAAGGCTCTCCATACACTGGTGAGCTCAACCCACTCCATGGGCTGCCAGCCTCCAAACTGTTCCTAAGTGAGGGTGTGTGGCTCAGACTGCTGCCCTGGTGAGGCCCCCTCAGATCCCCTGGAGCTACAGATCCATCCAAGGACCCAGATAAATGCAGGTGCCTTTGAATGTCTTCAGGGATGGTGCTCAGGATGCACCTCTTTGCTTTGCACCTACAGATCTACCGCGGCTGTTCCTGTGTACTCTCTGAGTGGCATCACCTGCATGCTCAGTTCGTCCATCCCTCACCACACCCAGACCTCAGGCACTTCTCACTGGCAAGAGGCCACCTCTTCAAAGGCAGACATGAAATAGGGTAGGCACTAACTCTTCCAGTGAAAACTGCCACTACCACAGAATGGGGACGGAGCTGGCTCCTCATCCTAGCAGTGAAATCCCCCATAGAGCCCCTGTCTCCTCCTGTCACCTAACTGGTATGCTCCAGAAAGAGCTCTGACTGATCAGCCAGAGCCTTCGAGTCTGGAATGGCTCTACAGCTCATCTATGGGAGATGGGAGGCTTCTCTTTCCAATTCGAGCTGGCGCTGAGCCCCATCATGTGTTGGGCACTGGAAACACTAAGGTGCACAAGCCAATTCCTGATCTCGCTTGCAGATGAAGACATCTGTCCTCAATCTTGTCTTCCAGGTATACCACCAGGTGTCAGTCAGTTGTGACAAGTCACTTACTATCAATAACAGGATGTTTCAGATTTGAAGAAAAAATTGGGTGTGTGGTTATATGCACTATATTGTTGCTTAGGGAAGGGGTTATGATCCTCCCATCTCACAGTGAGGAAACCCATTCAGACATGGGAAACGGGGCTGGAGCAGGGTGGTCTGAGCTCTGTGAGAGGCACGTGGTGAATGTCACACCTGTGAGGGTCATCAGTCTTTGACCTCAAGGCAAAAGGCTGAGAAGTACTGTGACCCCAGTGAGGGTGGGGGTATGCCCAGAACCACAGTCCATACAGCCAACAGAGCAGCCTGCTCTACTTTTTCTCCCAGAGAAGGGACTATCCAGCAGTAGGCTGCCTTTCAAGAAGCTGACAAACAGAAGGGAAGGTTGTCTTTTGATTCTGGCAAGATTTTCTGCATTTGTTGTATGTTTAGGCAAAGAATAGTGCAGCAGTACTGGCTGCAGCAGTGTCTTTCCTGCGAGCATCCCCTCTCTAGCTGACCCCTCACTGGTGACCCGTAGTGAATCACATGGTAAACTTGCAGAATATTTCCACATTCACCGTGGTAGGCTGTGACTGGCTCCAGTTTAAGACCTTTCAGAGTAGGTCTTACTGCTATCTCCATGGGAAGAAATGACCTCAGAGAGGGTCTGCTCCTAGTCCACAGCAGGTGAGGGACACAGCTGGAATTCAAACCCAGCTCTTCTGTTTCCAAACTGTATTTCTTGTATTACACTCAGGTGTGTTACACCCAGCCTCGTGAGGGTGAGGGACAAAGGTGTGGCTACGTCTTCAGTCTAAAGGGAACGGAGGCTCCCATCTAAAGGGAACGGAGGCTGACCTCGTGTTGCTGCGTGGCTCACGGGCGTGTGCTGCCGCGCGGCTCGCTGGCGCGTGGAAGCCTGCCTCTTGGTAGTGGCCATGGAGCAACCTCTCTGCTTGGCCTGTCTTCTTGGATGCTCTGTTGCAGAATTTCCTGCTTTGAGTACACACATGCCTCCTCTCCATGTACACTCCCAGGACCATTCTAGGTCTGGCAGTGGGGAAACACTTCCACTAGAGCTTTGATAATCAGTTCAGACCAGTGACTGCCTGAGAGTCCACAGGTCTTACTTCCTGCTGTTGGAAGACGAGATCACCTACCAGGTGCCATGATCACCACTGAGCTGGCATTTGGGCTCTTTTGCATGTACACTTAAGGGTACATTACTGTGATTTAAAGCACAGGAAATCTTGCAGCAAAGAGAGAGTGAAAAATGCTCCCACAGCCAAGGACTTTTCACCCCTCGAAGTGTTTCTCAGTCAAAGTGTTTATTGAACTTCAAACTGGATGGCCATTTAAAGGGTGATCGCAGCCCTCCCACAGTCAAAAAAATGAAACTTTTGGCATCATTAATGCTGAGTCTTGGCTCAAGATTCGAAGACTGCATGGAATTCTGCCCCATATATGCAAACATTTCGAGAACTGCTCAGTTAGCCTTCCTGGAAAAACAAGCCCATGTCCTGCTGTCTTCCTTAAACTTTGGTCTTATCAACACAGGGATCACTGAGAGTCTAACTTCTAAAATGTTGGCCTATGGGATAATTTGAGAGAATAGCATTGAAACATGTATATTACCATATGTGAAATAGATCGCCAGTGTCCTTTAGGAACATATGTACACCCATGGCTGATTCATGTGAATATATTGCAAAACCACCACAATATTGTAAAGTAATTAGCCTCCAATTAAAATAAATAAAAAACAAAACAAAAAAATAAATAAAACATTGGACTCCTTTGTTCTCTGAACATGAAGGGCAGGATGCAGAGTAATCGTATAACAAGTGATGGATCCGTGGTTGTCCATGGGAACACCTGCGGTTTCTCTAGCACTTCATCCTTCTGGAAGGCTTGCATGATATCATTTGACCCATACCGCACATCTCAGGGGTGAAACAGAGCTAGACTTTTAAATCACCATTATGTGGATGAAGGGGCAGAAATTTATAAATGTATAAAGAGATACAGGATGAAAGAGTGTGTGCATGTACATATGCACATGCCCAGAAAGGAAGAAACATTCCATCATTTAAAACTACCTAAGATGACATCTGATGATAGGGGTTTTTGTACCATTTTAATTTTTTGTTTATTATTCCATGTCAGGGTTATCTGGAGTCACACTGACTCCAGGGCTCAGGCCAGAGTGGGAAATCCCAGAGACAAGAGCCAACCTGTAGCTGAAGTTCACCTGCTCTGGACACTCTCTCTCTCTCTCTCTCTCTCACACACACACACACAGAGCATGCAAAAGAGGACAAGAAACCAACCACCCCCCTCAGGCTGCAGAATGTCAGGCTGTAGCATCTCAAGTCTGAACTTCCTGCTCCCTGTACACTGCGTGAGCTCAAACATGAAATGAAAGACACACACACATGTGTGTGGAGAGAGATTCCCACACACAGATTTTGGCAGCTCCATCCTGCTCTTAGTCTAACGCTAAGTCACAGGAAGAGGAAATCCATTCGGCTTTGAAAAGTCCAAGGAAAAGATCAGCAGGGAGAGTGTACCAAGAAGGACGTGATGCATGAGAGTGTTTCTACCCTCACGGGAAGGGAATAATCAACTTGGCCATCGGCAAGTCAAGGACGGGCTTGAACAGAACACTGCCAGGCAACAGTGTTGCTGACTGACGGCAGAACTATTCCGATGGACCCAGAGTCAGCAGGTTAACCATGACCCCTAACAAAGCAGTGACGGTGGTGGTGGGAGAGGTTAACAGATCAAGAACTCCATTCACTCTGTGAAGCCCTGAGACAAAGACTGGGGGCCAGGTAAGAGCAGGAACCGCTGTCACTGCCTTCATCTGTTCTGGCCACAGCGAGATGCATCTGCACGAGAATCGACCCCTGTTCACCCTTTGGGAGCCCAGGTGGTTTTTACTCTGCTAAACAGGAAAATCCAGCAAGAATTCATAAAGTGGGGACATTTTGTACCATATACCCTGACAGAGAAAGCTGTGTCCACCAATTTAAGGTCTGATGGGACTTTTCTACTAATCCAAAATTAATTCTGAAACTAAAGAGTGATACGAAAATCATGATGGGATCCTTTCATCCAATCACCATTTCCTGTTTAAAACGCGTATTTCAGAGCCCAAGACTGGCTGCAACATTCACAATTAGTGTAAAGCAAAATGCCACATCCCCAAGGCAGCAGCCCAGCCTGGCTTCACCTACCTGCAGACGCTTGACTTGCGGGACATGGTGGTGCTCGGAGAAGAGGGTGGGGTCTGGTACGACCAACTGTAATCAGAACCTTTCAAGTCCAAAATCACCTAAGGGGACAGAGCAGGAGGGTCAGCAACGTGCTGAGAAGGGAAACGTTATCCATCAGATCTTAACAACTGTCATAACGTCGAAATTCCACCATCCTGGAAGAGTGGGGATCAAAGAAAACATGTTGTGAAGAGTTTTCCTTTCCATGGAAGAATCATAGTACCAATCCATCAGTGTCATAATCTTTTTTCTGAGACAAGCAAAGACATAATTAATGGGGAAGGGAGAGGAAAACCACAACATACCTGTAAAAAAGAAAAAGATTTACAGTTATAATTCATAAGAGACATTTACACCAAGGTTAGAATTTATAGGGTTTTTGTTTACAGCACAACATAGATGATAATGCTTTTAGGATGTGTAGATTTTACACAATGGACATGAGTTTGAGTAAACTCCGGGAGCTGGTGATGGACAGGGAGGCCTGGCATGCAGCAGTTCATGGGGTCGCAAAGAGTCGGACACAACTGAGCGACTGAATTGAACTGATCTTACATCTCAGTCACTTGATAGCTACTCCTGCCTCCATCTGACAATAAAACCTGACAGAATCAAGAACAAACCAGTTTGTTCATAATTACTTCTGCATCTGTCTCTCTTACTTAACAAAGAGCCAGCTGAATGTGAGCTCTGGTTTCTATTCACATAGTAGGTGCTCAATAAATATCTGCTTACTGAGTGAATGCCTGCAGGCTGTAGTCTAATAAAAGCAATTTTGCAAGATGGGAAATATGCTTATAAATATGGAAAATATGCTCCCAAATCTGTCTGCTGAGCTGGCTTCCAAGGCAACAATAAGAATTTTATACGAAAGGCAAAAGCATGTGATTTTTCAGCTGCTGCCCCACTGAACATAGTGTTAATGTCACATGAACCAAATGAATCAACATAAAGTCACCTTTTTCATAAGTGAGACCCTCATTCATTCCTTACTTAGAATGGGAGAAATCCAGAGAGAGTGATGACCAAGAGACCCCACCATCATGTTCCTAGGGGAGTTTATCTCTAGAGGGTCAGCGAACACATGATTAAAAGCATGGGCTGAGGGAACTGACAGCTTGGTTTAAATCCCAGTTCTACCAGTAACTGCCTGGTTAAGTGACTTTATCTCTCAGTGCTTCAGGGTCCTCTGTAAAATGCAGATATTGGTGGAGATCCACAGAGGGAGTCTGTGTAAAGAGCTCAGAGCAGAGCCTGGCACACAGTAGGCGCTCTATGATAACCTGTGTGGATGACAGCCACATATCACAAGGTAAAACATGATACCATTTTAAATGAGAGATTGCCGCAAGGAACCCTCTGGACTTTGAACCTTCATCTCTTGGGTTTCTTGTCCTGAGCACCTACCCCACAATGCCTACCTGTTCACTTGAGGAGGGCAGTTTGTGAGGGTCCATGGTCAAGCTTTTCAGATCTTCCGATATGGTCTGCAGGTGAGTGATTTCCCCCAGCATTGAGATTTCTTCTTCCTGAAAGTAATTCACAACCTGTTACCGTGCATGATTCACTTTATCATCTGGATCCAGCTGTTTTTATTAGGGATGCTGTCTACACTTTCAACTTCTCAGAAGAGGAACACAAGGACTGGTTTATCTTTGCTGAAGCCATTTACCAGCCCTTTCTTTGGGGAAATGGAGAACAAGGAATCAGCCATAACCATGGAGTGACTTGTGTGCCACACAGCAAACACACAGGCCTTCCTAAAAGTGTCTGGGGGCCGGCACCCCTGCTGGGGGTGGAGGGGTCTGCCTGTGGGTGGGATCCTGCAGCGCAGCCCCCTCCGCAGGCCAGGGCTCCCCTGCCCCCTCCCCCTGGAAGTCAACCGACTTCAGCAGATGACACCATTTGGGGATATTCTGGTCCAGATTTGGCAGACCTAAGTGACAGCACATGTGTGTTCACTGGAGGTTAACTGCCCTGTCTTACTATGGACTGTGGAAGAATGACATCACCAAAGCAGTAAGCTGGGGCTGTGGACCCAGGTAAGAACGATTCACGGGAAAGCACTATGCTCAGGGGAACAACTCAGATCTGGGCATTTTGCCAGGACTGAGGGAAGGCAGCTGGTGCATTTTTATCAGCCTCAAGAAAAGCTCCAGCAGAACTTTTCAAGGCATTCAACTAATTGACTTCAAAAATAAGTCTGTGTTGATTCACTGAGGCTTTTCCCCTATTAACCTCACAGTCACTCCTTGGCACTCATCTCGGTCACTGGGTCTCAAAATCAGCTGGAGGACTTGTTTAAAGAGCCCAGATGACCGGGTGGGGTTCCCAGTCCCAGAGCTGTGGATTCAGTAGGTCTGGGTTGGGTCTGAGAATGCACATTTCTAACCAGTTCCCAGGTGATGCTGCTGGTCTGGGGACCAACTTTGGGAACAACTCTGTGGGGCCATCTTGAGGAGCAAAAGTAAGCGGAACCACCACTGCTCAGAATGCAGAGGGAGCCGTGTGGCCATCAGCAACTTGCAGACAAGTACTGGTCCATAGTCCTGACTCCACCATCATGGTTCCTGACACACTGCAGCTTCTCAGTGCCTCCAGATAAACAAGGAGGGTCTCCTCAGAACTGGCAGTTTAAGCCTTCCGGAACTTCCCACTGACTCACAATCACGGGCCGCAGCATAGCAATGAAGGTGCAGAACCGGCCGCGTTCTTCGATCAAAGCCTTCCGGACAGCCTGCTTCTCTGTTTCTTCCAACAGGAGATACTTGTCATTGACGTCTTGGAGCGCGCTGTCCAGCTGGGGCTGGATGTCACCTCGCCCTGCAAAGGAAACAAAGCCCGGAGCTTGGCTTGCTGAAACAGCAGCTCCTGGAAGCCGTGTCCTCCTCCCTCGGGTCCCTGCTGGAGTGGAAACCACAATTCCCCGGGACTTCTAAAAAATCATTTATTTATACCCAGAAAGGATCTAAAGAAGCCGTTTTTCTAGGATCAGCCATTTCCAATTTCTAGTGCCCAAAGGGGATGCTTATCCTGATTTATTTATGACAAGTAAAATGTCCTGGGGTAACATCTCCTGACTTGCATTCTGAAGAGGCTAAGGTATGAAGAACAAGTTGAAGGCCTGTGGATGTTTCCAAAAATGGGCACAATCTGGTTTTGTTGGGTCATGCTCAATAAAAGAGCCTCTGTCTGGAAGAGAAGTGTCTGTCCCAGAATACAAAGGGGGCTAGCATCAGCTCTCCTGGCTCCGGGGAGCCCCTGGGACCCTCTGGCAGCTAGTTTAACTCCCTAGTGGCGAGTCCTGAAGGCCCTTCCTGTAGGACAAGCTCAGCAGCAAAAAGACCTGCATTCAGAGCTCTGCTGGTGGAGGACTGAAGGCGGCCTGGGTACTGAGGCTGGCCCATGCCTGGGAATCACCTGGCCCCATCCACAGAGCCCGGATACGCAGAGGTACCCGTTTCTAGACTTTTCAACAGCTCAAGAACTTGGTGAGGCAACTGTCTTTATAAATAAAGTTTTATTTGCACACAATCATCCCCATTCGTTTACAGGCTGTCTATATCCACTCTCATCACAACTGCTGAGTTAAGTTGTGACACACACCGTTTGGCCCCTGGACTGAGATATATTTACAGAAGTCTGAATAAACATGGATAAAGCTGGGCAAATAGACACTGTATCAGAGGGTGTGGCTATTGTAAATCTGATCTGAGGACAAGAAGATGACCAGCAGGAGACCAGCTCATGAGCTTCCACACTGGGCTCCCATGTTCACCTACCATTTGATTCAGAAAAAGAATCTCTGAACTCCTTCCGGACAGAGACTTGGACTCTCCCAGCCTAGCCTGCAGTGAAATGCTCTCTGTATATACAACAAGTACTCAATAGGTGTTTAACAGGTATATACAACAGGTACTGAATAGGTGTATACAATAGGTACTCAAAAGGTATTTAATAGGTGCATACAACAGGTACTCAATAGGTGTTTTAAACAGAATGTTAGCATGGAGGGGGCACTACGGGTTACCCAAACCAATCTGCTCCCAGTTCAGAGGAGGGGAGAAGGGGAGGACTGTCAAGGGCCATGCAGGGGCAGGTAGAGCGCACACCGCGTGACCCTCTGACACTGGATGCCTCCTTCTCCTCCACCAGCTGCCTCGAGTCGAGGGACTGGATTCCACCCGCCACCTAGAAAGGGACCTGACCAGTCACCATGGACCCTCCTCTTTAAGAATGCCGCAGAGAACACTTAGATGCAATGTGTTATTTGGTTTGAAAAAGTACAGGGTCAGGGAAAATTGCCTTGAATGTAGGAATATATTCTGTATTTTCTCACAAGCAGATGAGAAAGCCTCCTCTGGAGCCAGAAAGGCAGTCAGGCGTCAAGAACATCCAACTAGCCAAAGTCATTGGATTTTTGGCAGGGGTTAAGTTCTAGGAGAAGGGGACGACAGAAGATGAGATGGCATCACTGACTCGATGGACGTGAGTCTGAGTGAACACCGCGAGTTGGTGATGGACAGGGAGGCTTGGCGTGCTGCGATTCATGGGGTCGCAAAGAGTTGGACACGACTGAGCGACTGAACTGAAGTTCTAAGTTAGCACAAAAGGGGAAAATTAGGGACAAAAAGTCGTCCCTGAAAATGCCTTAGATGGCATTCCAGTACAGTCAGTGGTCTGTANAGGGAGGCTTGGCGTGCTGCGATTCATGGGGTCGCAAAGAGTTGGACACGACTGAGCGACTGAACTGAAGTTCTAAGTTAGCACAAAAGGGGAAAATTAGGGACAAAAAGTCGTCCCTGAAAATGCCTTAGATGGCATTCCAGTACAGTCAGTGGTCTGTACATGGAGTCCTCACTGGTCAGGTGAGCATATGTGCTGGGTGCAGCAAAACTGTTTAATTCCATGCGGAGGAATTTTATCCAACAATTATGTGAGAATTTGCTCTGAGAACTTTTTGCTGTTATCAGCCACCATCCCTCCCTGACTTCCAGTTTCTCTGCCTCGGAGAAACACTACCCAGCTGCAGAATCATAGGTTTCATGAGTTTTTGTGGACAAGAAACTTGTTAAAGCACCCTTCCATTCTCCAGGGGGACTTGCGGGGAGACGAGTGAGCGGGCACCCCAGTCCCACGAAATTGAGAATTTTCCCTATTCTTTTTTTTTTTGACTGGGTTGAACAGCAGGCAGGATCTTAGTCCCCCGACCAGGGATCGAATCCATGCACCCTGCAGGGGAAGCACAGAACGCTAACCACTGTACTGCCAGGGAAGTCCCAGTGGTTAGGATGCTGTGCTTTCACTGCCAAGGACCCAGGTTCCATCCCTGGCCGGGAAACTAAGATCTCAAAAGCAAGGCACAGGCAAAACCTTTTTTAAAGTAAGTAAACTAAATGCTTGGGGAAGGCAATGGCACCCCACTCCAGTACTCTTGCCTGGAAAATCCAATGGACAGAGTAGCCTGGTGGGCTGCAGTCCATGGGGTCGCTAACAGTCAGACAGACTGAGCGACTTCACTTTCACTTTTCTCTTTCATGCATTGGAGAAGGAAATGGCAACCCACTCCAGTATTCTTGCCTGGAGAATCCCAGGGATGGGGGAGCCTGGTGGGCTGCCGTCTATGGGGCCGCACAGAGTCGGACACGACTGAAGTGACTTAGCAGCAGCACCAGCAGCAGTGTGTGTTTAGTCAGCTGTGGGACAGCTGAACCTCTCTCATCCTCTCCTTTTCCTTCAATAGGGCCAGGCAGTCCCCCACAGGCTGCAGAGGGCAAGGCAGGCATCCTTCGGCGTGAACTCTTTCCTCCCTGGGTCATTCCTTCAGCAACCTCCCCGCCACCCTGCTTCTCCCACCACCCAGCCTCCCTGCAGACCACTGCCTGGACTTCGGGGCCCACAGCCCTCCTGTCCAGCGTCGCTAAGTGTAATGGGTTGGCTTCCTTTGGGGAACAGACATTGGGATGGAGATTTACATGCAATTGCTGGCAAGTGTGCTTGGGAATGGTACTGCCAGGGAGGAAGAGAAGGCTCACACGTGAGGATGCACCATCAGCACAGAGATCTCAACACCCCACCACCCAGAGGGAGCTCTGAGGCTAAGTCGGCCCTTCAGAGAGGTCCTGAATGGAGGCAAAGGGCTAAGAGTTTGTACCTCTGCATCATCCAGTCATCGGAGGCAGTTGACCCTGGGGTGAGGGCACAGGCTTGGGCAAAGCAGCTCCCTTTGGGTGAGGGCAATTCTGGGGAAGGACTCAGCTCTCCCCACCACTGGGCAAACTCTCCTGGAAGCGAGAGAATGAGGGCCTTGGTTCTGATGGGAAGTCCGGCTGCACTGCCTGCCAGGGGGCAGAGAAAGAGGATGAGGAAGCTGGGCCTCCAGTTTCCACTGCTCCAGGTCAACCTCTGGGAGTTGACCTGACCTGTCAGGAGACAGGGCCAGAGGAGAGAAGAAGGGCTTCCCAGGAGCCCCAGCAGTGGCTGGAAAAGAACACACATTGGCTGAAAGCAGCTGGGCAGGCCTGGCCCACAGAAGGTGAACTGGCTGCTGTCTTGGGGGAGAGAGTCCAAATGACCTGCCTGAAGCCCAAGTGGATCTGACACGGCCAAATAATTTGTCTGAGAAAAGCTCCAAATTGGGAGTCAGTTCTAGGATTGTCTAAATCTATGCCACTTTGCTGGATTCCCAAAGATTACTGCAACAGATAAGCAACACTCTGCTTTGAGCATTCTGGTGTATGTCATTTTTAGCATGACAGAGTCATGGGTCCCCAGGAGAAGAATATCTGAGAGATGTTCGCACCAAACTTAGGAGCGAAATCTGCCCATCTTTTCACCTTTCTTACATATATGTATCTTTTCCCTCCAAACAACTTGAGTTCTCCGAGTCACCTAACAGGTCCAACTTGGTTCTCTGCCATCTTTTTACCCTCATGGCTCATTGCTGCATGCTAAGTCGCTTCAGTCGTGTCTGACTCTTTGTGACCCTATGGACTGTAGCCCGCCAGGCTCCTTGTCCATACGGTTCTCCAGGCAAGAATACTGGAGTGGGTTGCTATGCCTTCCTCCAAGTTATCTTCCTGACCCAGGGATCGAACCCAGGTCTCTCACGTCTCCTGCATTGGCAGGCGGGTTCTTTACCACTAACGCCACCTGCTGCATCTTTATTTTTCCATCTCATTTGAGAGGACAGACAGTGTTTGGTGTCTGAGGAGAAGCTGTTGGGGGATAGAATGTGAGAAAAGTCTGGCTCTTTGCCACCTCCAACCCTTCTCCAGGATGAGTGGGGAAGTGGTTGGTGGAGGCAGGTGACCTGTCGAAGGTTCCAGGTCTGCGTACCCCAGCCAATGTAACGCCAGCACCCCATTAGCCCTCTCCCCTACACTCCTGTGCAGAACTGGATATAACACCAGCTTATCACTATCCCCCAGCTAACCTCACCGGATGTGGACTGATGCAAAGACAGCCTGTGACACACTTAGCCAGACTCCGGCGACAGTGCTTCAAGTGTGGCAAGGGTAAAATATTGCCCCAGTGGTCTAGAGGGCCTGTGCCACCAACAAAGAACCATTATGACAACAGGAAGGCGCCGAAAGCCCTGCACAGTGTAAACAGGAAAGACCTCTGTCTCCCTCTCCTCTTCATGAAAGAGAGGGAGAATTTAACCCTCCGGTGCTTGGCTAATTTCCACAGCAGCACTGGCCAGGGCCATTGCACGGCCCCCACCCCACCCGGAGCAGCTCTGGGCTGGGAAGGCTGCCTGCCCGGCCAGGTCAGGAGTGATGCCTGGACCTCACCGGGTGGCCTCTGTAGGTCCTGAGAAAGCAGTATATGGAGCTGGGAGCAATGCAGGAAACTTCATGGGATTTAAAAATTTTTTAGCCTACTGCTTTTTCTTCCTTTTTCATTCCAGCTGCATCCATCAAACATTTAAATACTCACATGACATATGTTTACTGAAAACACCAACACTCCCTGGAAAACCCTGTTCTTCTCTTACATGACTTCTTCTACTCATAAGGTCCTGCTCCCTCTTCTGCACAGAGATACGCCTTCAAGACCCACCTCTCTCTCAAAGCCATCACTGCTCATGGCTGCTTGCTATGATCTTCCCTTCGCTTCTCCTTCCCTCTTGCACCGTATTCCCTGCTCTCTCCACCCCACCTCAAGATCTCTCAGGTGTACTCCCTTCTCTCCAGCCTAGTTCAGGCTCCCATCGTCCCTTGCTCTTTCCTGTTCTTCCAGCCTCTGTCCTTCCCCCTTCCATCTATTCTCTTGGCTGCAATGTTCATCCCGAAAGACAAATATGACCTTGTCATTGAATAATCTAAACACATCTATAAGTAAGTAAGTGAAGTCACTCAGTCGTGTCTGACTCTTTGTGACCCCATGGACTGTAGCCACCAGGCTCCTCTGTCCATGGGATTTTCCAGGCAATAGTACTGGGTTGCCATCTCCTTCTCCAGTGGATCTTCCCAACCCAGGGATTGAACCCGGGTCTCCCGCATTGTAGACAGATGCTTTACTGTCTGAGCCACCAGTCCAATCCCAAACACATCTATAATAGCTAACATTTATTGAAGTTTGCTGCACGCCAGGCTATGTCCTAAGAGTTCTTTATGCAAAACTTGTCTATATCTCACAATAAACTGTAAAGTAGGCATTATTTCTCCCATTTCACAGATGAAGAAACTAAGGCTCAGAGAGGTTAAGTAGCCTGCCTAAGGTCACACAGCTAGCACATGGTAGAGTGAGCATTTGAGCCTAGGCAAATAGACTTCAAATACTCCCCTCTCAAGCAATGTACTGAATTATCCAGCTTCTCAGTGACTCTCATCAGCCCTCAGGATAAAGTCCGAACTCCTCAGCAGTCAAGTCCCTCACTTTAGACTCATTCTTTTTCATGTGCCGACAGGTACACTTTACTCCCCCACCCCTGAGTGATGTGCTGGTAAATGTTTAACAGTTGGCTCTCTGGAAAAGAAAACCCTGATACGGAGCATTTCCGTGGTGTAGGCACTCCCACCGTGGCCGATTTCAAGCTGTGACTATGACATCACTGTACAAGGAAGAGGTGTGCTCAGCCAGGAGGAAGGAGCGGGCTTCAGGCTCAGACACACAGCAGCCCCTGCCCCTTCTATCATCCACCATGACTCCGCCCAGCAAGAACGGTATATCTTAGACCACATACCACCCATCTACCTGATCACTGACCCAAGGCTCCTGTGCTGGTCTGAAAAGTGCCAGTGAGTTTCCACATTCCTTTCCTCTTGTTCATTACCTACCTCTGGCTGTCTGAGGGCAGGGTTGAGAACATCAACTAGGCCACAAAGGCTGATGACCATCCTTTGGACAGACACCTGTCCCCTGCTTGCCACAGCAGGCTTGACCTACCCCGGCCCTGGCCCTTCACCCAGAATACCCCATCCGCAACAGTTACGTCTTTTTCCCTAAGAGGTAATGCATCTCTACTGCTCTAGCCCTGTCCAGAGACATCCTGGCCTCTCCCCTTCTCAGCCCACCCACCCTTCCAGGGCCCCATCTCTTCTCCTTATTTAATGGGATAATGGTCCCCAGATAAGGATGTCACTGGCCCTCTACTCAGATGACCCACAGACACTCCTCCTCAGCAGTTCTCATTGATCTTCCTTATCCACAGACCCAGTCTTGGCTCCATAATCCCACCCTCTGTGACTCAGACCCCAGGGCCCATCCACAGACCTCCGGGGAAGGTGTCTCCCCAGCTGGGAAACATGTGTGAGATCCCCTGTCTAAGCAGGACCTCACCCGTCAGCCAAGCAGCCCCTGAGATGGCCATCCCTGCTCAGAGGCTGGAGAACCTTTCTGGCAGGCATGAGCTAGAACAGACATCCTGGAGGATATTCCTGGGGAAAGGGGCTTTGGGTGTTTCCTCCACAGTGCCTAATTAAAGACCAGGTAGTTGGGCTTCCGTAGCTCAACTGGTAAAGAATCTACCTGCAGTGCAGGAGACCTGGGTTCGATCCCTGTGTTGAGAAGATCCCCCGGAAAAGGAAATGGCAACCTGATCCAGTATTCTTGCCTGGGAAATCCTATGGACAAAGGAGCCTGGCAGGCTACAGTCCATGGGGTCACAAAGAGTCGGACATGACTTAGCAACTAAACCACCGCCAGTTTACCCAAGGCCAATCCTTGTTTTCATTTGTCCCCAGTGCAAAGTGTGATATCCCACGGGGCACTGGGTGTGGCTTGGGAATGACATTTTCTTGTTAATTGTTTAATGTGGTATCACTGCATAAATCATACACACCACGTAAGAATGCCAGTTTCTACATGTTTATGACTGAAAGTTAGTACTTCCCACTGAGACCACAGTGAACTTCCCCATTCTTGTGATTCTGAATCTTGTGGTACCTGGAGCCATCTCCGTGATCGCCAGTGAGCATCTTTAAACACGGTAGCAATTCCCAGAGATATGTAGGGTAGCAGGTCAAACATAAAGAAAGTTTACTCAGGGGAGGTTCTAGTTTCAGGCTGGGCCATGGATCAGCGCTGGTGATCCCTCCAGTCAAGTCAGTGAATTGAAAGCACTTTAGAAAAGTGAAGATTTGGGAAAAATATATTTGGTGGCACTAAGTGTGTGTGCGTGTATAGAAGGGTGACTGCCATGGGCAGTTTCAGAGATGGTGCTGATGATGACCAGGCTGCCAGACGCCTTTCCAATGAAACCCAGAGATGACAGTACCCAGGAGGTGGGCAGCCAGAACTCTCCAAAGATTTATCTGCCCAGATGAATTTTCTTTATGACTATAGGAATGCTGGTCAATCCTGCTGCCTGGGCCACTGAGCTCTGTCCAGAGAAAGCCCTGACTTCTGGGGACACCCAGCCTGAGGCTGAGCATGCCTGCCTGCCCCCACTTCCCTCTTGTCCCCTCTCTCCTCTGTTGAGCCCTCTTCAAGTTGTTTAAATGACCTCAAGGGCTCCTCCATTTTGAGATTATCAACCATAATCTAACTGTGATAAATGGATTGTGCTGGCTCTTTCTAAGTCTCCAGAGATTTCCAGGGAATTTCTCTAGTGCTTATCTGATCAACTGGGGGCAGTTCACTAAGCTCTTAAGTAAGGAATCTGCTCTGAGCTTTAAGACATTGAAACAAAGACACGTAGACAAAGATGGCTGAGATAAAGATTCCTAGTACCACAAAGGTTATGAGAAAGAGAAAGATCTTAGTACAGAATGTATAGCCACAGGGGTAGGGGAGGAGCAGGTACTTCGATCCTAAATGGCAAATGTCCCTCCTTTGCTAACTAGCTGGCACATCATTGTTTTAGAAGCAGTCAACTGATTTTGAATCTGGTACAAGACTACCAAGAGCTATCAAGTTAAGCAAGATCCACACAGTGCCTACCCGCACAGGATGGAGACTGGGCAGAAGAAAACAAGGCTGTGAGAAGGAATTTTTGCTGTATAAAAGTTTAGGCTTAGATTTCCCTGGTGGTCCAGTGGTAAAGAATCCACCTGCCAATGCAGGAGACACGGGTTCTATCCTTGGTCCGGGATGATTCCACACGCTTCAGGCCAACTAAGCCTGTCCACCACGACTACTGAGCCCGTGATCTGGAGGCCGAGAATTGCAGCTACTGACCCCTGTGTGCCCTAGAGCTGCTGCTTCACAAGAGAAGCCCGGATACCGCAACTAGCGAGCCATCTCCATGTGCTGCAACTAGAGAAAGCCCGTGTGCAGCAATGAAGACCCAGCCTAGCCAAAAACAATTTTAAAAGAGTTTAGACTTTTTGAGGTTTGAACCATAGAAATATATTACTCCTTTATAAAATAAAATGGAAAAAAATCATACAAAGTTAGATTTACTCTATTTTGAAAAAATAAAAATAACATTTAGCTAGGCAGCTCTTCTGAAATTAGAGGTTATAAAAGTACATATTTAAGCTCCAAGCCCCTTCATTTGTGCTCTGCGTTAGTCTAGGGACAGGGACATTGTGGGGCTGGGACTGGCTGAGGTCACACTCAGTGACCATCAACATGACAGGTGGGGCTAGGTGGTGAGCAGGTGGCTGCCTGCAAGGCTGCAGCATCGGAGTCCATGCCAAGGCAGTGATTAGTGACCCTATTTGCAGCAGATAGGAGGGTATCCGAAGAAGCCAAGTGTCCAGGTGGGAGCCCCTGCCCAAAAGGTGAGTGAGGCTAGAAGGATGGGAACAGCACAAAAAGAGATGTGCAGATAGGAGGAAACAGAAAGGGCAATCTGTGCCAAAGCATGAGATGAATCAAGAAAGACAATTGCACCCTGGTGGGTTACAGCTGAAACATGTGGTGTAGAAACCTCCACAGCCCACAGGAACAAACCAGCAAGTCAGAGAGGCACTGGCCATGCAGACTGAGCTGGAAGACACATCTAGGGGAGAAGCCAGGGAAAACCCCATTGCCCAGGGAAAGAGGAGGGTGTGCCAAAGCCTGGTAAGTAGAGAAGTTAAAATAGAGCCGAGAGTGTGATCTGGACCCCCAGAAGGAGGATGCACAAACAAAGCAAGGGGTGACTGTGCGGAGGAGAAAGGTTTACCCTGAAAAGTCAGCAGCAGTGAGAGTTTTCATTTCAGCCACAGCTATCCCAGAACCCCTGTGGGGAGGCAGCTCAGAGAAAGGCTGGAAGGGCTCTTCTGGGGCCTCTCCTTGCATGGGGATAAGGTATCTGGCAGTCTCCAGAACAGGGCCCTGCTTGGGAAGCAAGCAGCTTTCCCTTGAGTCACAAAATCCCTCCTCTGGGCCCCCAGGGGCATCAGTTTTGCATTATGTTGCCCAAAGGGACCAAGTAATTATGGGTGAAAACCATCCCTTTTAGCTCAAAGCTATTGCCTCTCCCCCTGCTCAAGGACACCAGGCTGCAAGACCTGAGCTCTGCGTGTCACCACACTGGTCCCCAGGGGCCTTTGAGCGCTGGCTCAGACAGGCCCTGGAGTGTCCAGGACTCTTTGGGGTAAGATCAGCATACACACTTCCAAGACAAGCAAAGAGAGCTAGCTCTATAATTTCCTGACACCGAGGGAGGAGACAAAAGGAGCGCAGACCGGATAACTTCCCAAAACCCCAGCTGGCAAGCACACCCACACTGTGAGGTTGCAACTCCCTGAACTAATTAAAAGGCAGAGCAATGAGAATGTCTGAATTGCTGCATAAGCATCTCTTGGGGAAAATATGTTATGGTATTGCATACCCAGGGCTCCCCCTTCACATCCCAGAGCCAAGTCAGACACAGGTGACTACAGTTTAGAGCTGAATGTGTGTGTTTGGTGGAGTAGGAAATGGCAACCCACCCCAGTAATCTTGCCTGGAGAATCCCACAGATAGCAGAGCCTGGTGGGCTATAGTCCAAGAGGTTGCAAAGAGCTGGACACAACTGAGCAACTGAGCACGTGTGTAGGGATGTGTGAGCATGTGTGATGGGTGGATAAGAACTCAGGCACAGAGAATTATACTGTGTGATGGGAGACAGCCAAGGCAGGCTACCATCTTCCTTCTGATTGCCCTCAAGGACAGAAAAACAGGTAAAGGTCTTAAGTAGCACCACAAAGGAATTTATGTGGCCATTGGTTGGGGGACCCTCCATCATATAAGGAGACACTGCAGAATCTCAATCTCTGGGAAGTTTTTTCTAAGTTTAACCACTTTTTGTTTGAGTTTAAACCTACTAGCAGCCAGAATGGGTCAAATCAACATTAAGAGTTTTTTTCTGCTTTCTGAATCTATGAAAAGTTATTTTATTTTTTTCCTTGTAATGACACTTAATCGGGTTTGGAAAATTCCCCTCGTGCCGAAAGTCTGAAGCACTTTCATATCTGTGAACTGGGGGTCCCAGAGGGAGCCCAGTGAGCAGAGTCCCTTCAGGAGCTCTGTCCACCTCAAGGTTCACTGGGAGTTATTTGATGAGGATATCAAGAACATAGCTGAGCTACAAGATGCCAGATTAAACTCTGACATCCAAAAAAAGAACAGAGGAAGCAGGCCCCTCCATCTCTTTCCTGGGGAGGCCTCTGGTGGGGCCTAGGCTTTATCCTTGAACAGTGATGGATTGCACTGTCCAGGCTAATGAGAAAGAAAGAAGAAAGACTTTTTAGCAAGATGCTGGGAGGTGTCTTAACTGTCCCTTGGCCCAGATTCCACTCAGAATCCATCCCAAGTCTTCAGCAAAAGAAGATTATAAGTTGAAACAGCAAGAGAGCCCTTTGCAGCATCTCAAGAGCTGTGACCTTGGTGGGGGAGAGCTTGCCTCATCCCAGGTGGGCACCACAAAGGAGGCAGCATCAGCACCAGCAGAGGCAGTGATGGTCGGTGCAGGCCACCTGCAAAGCAAAGTGTGGTTCTGACCCCAGCCTCAGAAGACTTGAATTGTTACTAAAAACTGTATGAGGCCCCTGGGACTCTGTCAGGTGAGAGCTGGACTGTGACTTCAGTGGGGTTGGAGTTCCAAGCCCACTGAAACTCAGGAGGGAGGGAGTTCAGAGTGTAAGATATTTTTGTTCTCACTATGTTGCCCCTTTCTGACTGTGTCCCTCAGACAGGCAACAGGTGGGGAGGGTACATGGATGGTATATAAACTGACAACATCCCTGTGAACACATCAGAAGACATGAATTACCTGTCTTCAGAGAAAAAGAAACTAACGATTCAAAGGTTATCGATAATTTATCCAAACTTCATTTTGTGGGTGGACTATCCATAAGCAGGCGACTATTGGGAAGGGAGGCTGTGGGTGTAAACCCCACCACACCCTCATTTTTCTAGATAATTAACAAATTGTTTCAGGACCACAGACAGCAGCAGATGAGCTTCAGCTAGGTGCTCAGCCTACCCTACCCCAATCTGGTTCTTCTTTGCCAATGGTTGTCATCTCTGGTCCTTTACACCCCACTCAGGCTCTCAGCAGAAGCTCTGAGGACCTCCTGAGGATGTGCAGAGAATGGTTTAAGACCACTACCCTGTACCTTTAGCACCAAAATGAGAAATCAGTTGTCTTTATTGCCAATCCTGTCCTCATCCAGCACTAATAACATTAGGTAATGCTTATTAAGTACTTAACACATCCATGTTCTGTATCCTCATTTTATCCTTACAACTGTATAAGATTAATTCTATTTTTACATCCATTTTACAGATGAGGAAGCTGAGTCACAGAAAGAGGAAGTGATTTGTCTGAGGTCACAAAGGCAGTCTGGCTCTTGAGTCCATCTCCACTGCCACTCTGCCATGATTGTGTTCTTGAACTTAAGATGCAGGATGAAGGCAAAATGGTGAGAAACATGAAACTCCGTAGGCCACCGTGGCCTGGTAAGTCATCAGAGACCTGGAAAAACCATCTGCTGTAATGCTTTGGAGTTGGGAGTTCTGTTTCCTATTAAGATTCCATCTCTTAGTATCCTGCAAAATCTGGGGCAGGTTATATAACTTCTCTGTGCAGCTATTTCCTTCCCCAGTGGAACAACTAAGTGGACCTAGCATCACGGATGGATTTGGAATAAGTTAAAATACGCCAAATCTGTTAAGGAAGAGAAGTCAGGAATTAGAATATCTGTTCAGTTTTGTAAAGTGTGTGGTCTTCTGGCCTCGATGAGAGAATCACTGACTTTTAGAACTTTCAGTGCTTGCAGATTTTAGAGCCTCTGTTCAATATTATTGGGGTGAATGCTTCACCCAACACAAGTATCCTTCTAGCTACACTCCTGAGACAGTGCTGGGGCCCTGCAGAGCCAGGAGGCTCTTTAAGTCACCAAGAAGCCATCTCTTGTCTGCAGGGTATGCTTCCTCCACCAAATGTACCCAAACATAGCACGTCAGAGCAGTCTCCACTGCTGCTGCTTACACTGCACCATGTCCGCCTCGCTCCCACCAGAATCTAACCCTGCCCTCTGGGGAGGCTTGAGTAAATCAAATCCCACTGCCCAAGGCAGTCCTAGCATAAAGGTGAGCTCCAGGGCTCTCTTTTCCATGCTCAACCATTTCAGCTTCTTCAGTTGACATCCAACCTCATTTCTACCACCCTCACCATCCTTGTTACTCTTCTCTGAGTACACTTGGTTTGTCAGTTGTTCCCCCAACCTTCCGTTGATTCTCCGGATATTTTCCGAGTGCCTTCCATGAAGACAGCAGATGCTGAGAATGCACAGAAAAAGCGCAGTCTCTGTCTTGAGGAGCTCACTGTCTTGGGATAGGAGTGGAGCACTCTTGAGGAATTGCAATATAGTGTGGGAAGTGCTTTGACAGGGGCAAACCCAGCAAACTCTGAAATCCCAGAGGCGGGGGAAGCTGACAGGTGGAGAGGTGTGTATGTGTGTTGGAAACTGCACGCTAGAGGGGGGAGAGAAAGAGAGAGGAGAGCAGTTCTGGGAACTGCTTGTGGTTTGGAACTACAAGACTCAGGGTTGAGGGTTGTGGGTCAGTGGGGGATAAGAGAGAGGCTTGAGATCAACAGGGGTCAAATCACGAAGGCCATGGTATGAGACTATTCTGAGGGCAATAGGGAGCTCCTGAAGGTTTGTAAGCAGGAGGGTAACACAATCGAATTTAGTTTCTAGGAACAGTCACTCTGATTTCTAAGTTGGAGAGTGTGTTGGAGGTAGATGTGAAACTGGAGGCAAGTGGTGTCATTGCCAGGTCAGAACAGAGCACAGCAGAACTCTGACCTCTGACCTTATTCTGGAAGCTGAGTTTCTGTGGAGGCTGCCTGCAAATGTGAACTATACTGGTAGCCACAACTCACTTCTGTTTCATGTTCAGGGGCACTAAACCTTTTCAAAAGGAACAGCAATGTTAGCTTTTTCCCAGCATCTACCTTTGCAGCCAACTTTTAAAAATGTAATCTCATCAGTTCAGCCCCTCCTTTAGGATTATTGAAATCTTTGTGCATCTCAATTCAACCCCTTCATCTTTATTTAAGGGGAAATACTGAAGGACTTGCCAAAGGGCACGTGGGGTAATTAGTGGTGGAAGCAATGCTGGACTCCTGTTTCCTGACTCCTAAACCAGGCACCCTGTTATCCCATCTCTCTAGGAAATTGATCTGTTTAGAGAAACTAGAATCCAGATTGACTAGCAGTCACTTACTTACATAAAAGAAAAGGTCTTAACTTATAGGCCCCAAAGGCAGAAAGGGAAGACCCTATACCTTTTTCCAGTATTTCCTCTTATTGACTAAAATATCCCTGAGTTAGAGTCTACATCAGAGAAGGCAATGGCATCCCACTCCAGTACTCTTGCCTGGAAACTCCCATGGATGGAGGAGCCTGGTGGGCCGCAGTCCATGGGGTCGCTGAGTCAGACACGACTGAGCGACTTCACTTTCACTTTTCACTTTCATGCACTGGAGAAGGAAATGGCAACCCACTCCAGTGTTCTTGCCTGGAGAATCCCAGGGATGTTGGAGCCCAACGGGCTGCCGTCTGTGGGGTCACACAGAGTCGGACACGACTGAAGCGACTTAGCAGAGTCTACATTCGACAGGAATGGCATTACAGGTCTTCAGACAGCTGAACGTCACAGTTGTCCAAACCCAATCATCCAGGCACTTGACAATGTCAAAAAGCTTGAAAGAATTTCACAGAGTGAAAAAAATCTTACAAACTGATGAATGCTTAACAAACGTTTCTCTATGGAACTGAACTAGTTCAGACTGCAGAAGCTGTGCAGGGAGACTGGACAGGTGATGGGAAATGGGACACCCTCTCTAGGGGAGAAGGGGAGGGACCCAGCATACAGAAAGCTTCCCTGGATGAATGCCTAGAAAATCAGGGTCCTTCTCAATTAGGACCTAACTCCTTGGTCTCTGACAGATTTCTTACTGGAGCCCATGAGACCTGGAGACTGGTTTCCCTGGGCCCTGTGCATTAAAGTCTCTGACCCTCGGTCCTGGGAACCTGCCCAGACTATGTGCAGAGCCCTGTGCCCAGGTTATCCTGAGACCAGCATATCCTAGGTTGGTCCATCCCCCCTACCCAACACCACACCTTCAGTAGCTCTCTTCCTCTTTGTTTACTTTGCCTAGATGTTAATGCTTTATCACTTTTTAAAACAGAACTGACCTCTATGTCTGACCAGCACATCCTGCATCTCCTCTGAGAACTCATAGGACCTCCACCCTTTCCCCAGACTCAACCCATTCCACACAGTCTCATCCCTCACTTGAATCCACACCTCAAGTTCCACTAGAGCAATGCTTTCCTAGTATCCACTGTTGTGAAGCCAAATGCCATTATGGAAACTTCAGACTTGTCACATGAGCAAGCACTTTACTGCTCCCTTCCCAACAAACATATGCTTATCTTTGAATAACTGTAGATCAGCCAAATTTCACCAAGGTAGTTAAGAGCAATGAGGAACAATTCCAAAATTGGAACTGTTCAATTCCACTCTTCAGGGAGAGATTGTAAACAAACTGTTTATCTACTTTTCACAAACAGACACCATAAGTATTCTTTTTTAAAGAGGAGAAACGAATCAAATCATATGCATTTTGTTCTGAGCCCTGATCTTATTGTCCAAGCTGGAAAGGAAGCCCCACAGTCTGGTCTGAGATGTTGACCATATCCCCAACCCTTTCCCTGTGGTCAACAAAACCCCTTTTCAGTGAAGCCTCGGCCTGAACTTATCCAGTTTGAGATGAGAAGCAAGAGCTTCATTAAAGCCATCAACTGGAGAACACTTTTTTAAAAGAGCATTTTCTATAGCATTCTATTTGGTTTCTCACACATCTTCAGTGACACCTGAAAAGCTTTGTTGAAGTGAAGTGTATTTGTCTGTGTCCAGGTTACTCAAATTGCCTCTCTTCTCTGCCAGGAAATTCCGATTTCTGGCAAGAGATGCCCACATGAAAAGAAAAGGCTCGCTGACTCTGAGGACTTCCGGAGGATTAAACACAAGCCACAGTTGTTCTTTTTTTAAAAGAATGAACTAAAATAAAAGCTTACTCTGCTCACCCACACAAAATGCTGTTTTCAGAGGGAGACAGCACTGACTGCTCTTGGTCTCAGACACTGTCTGCATTACCATTTAGTGAATTAACTTTAAGCACACCACCTACTGAACCACTGCTGCGTCCGGTGAGTCTAACATGCCTCCAAAGCCAGCGCACTCACCTAAAGACACGATGCCGAGGCTTCACCTCTCCCGGGCTGGGGGTTCCAACATGAGGGCACTCAGGGGGCCTCCGCTTTCAACCACAGGGCTGGGGGTGCTGACGTCTTCCCTTCCAGGGAACCAGGCGCAGTCCTGACCGCCCAGCCGCTGGGGAGTCACAGGTGCGAGATACCGCCAGGTCTGGAGCGATTGCTTCATACCGCAGGGTCTGCCCCCAGCTAAAAGAATGAAGGAGGGGTTTCCTTCAGAAATGCAGATTTTCAACAAAATTCCTTTTCTCTGTGTGTACAAGATGGTGCATTGCAACATTATCTGTAAGAGGAAATAACTGGGGAAAAATGCTGCCAACTGGGGACTGAAATAAATGATGGGATTTCCACGTAGTGCAATAGAGAGAGAGTCTGTGTTTGCTGCTGGGTCTCTAATGTACACTGCAAGGTAAAACAAAAAACAGCAGCAGATAGTACTTGCAGTAAGGCCCAGTAGCGTTTATTTTTGTATATGCTTGGAAAAAATGTGTAGCGCGATTCTCAAGAAACTTGGAATCGTGGAGACCCTGGGAGAGGACTGGCAGCAGGAGGAGTGATCTGACTTTTTGGCTCGTTTTAGATTTTCTCTTTTACCTTGTGTATGCCCTTAGTATTTTTACAATAAATGAATTTTTATAAATTCCTTCCTTGCCGAAAAGCATTTTGTCAGCTACATAGGAGCTTCCAAAAAACAAAACTTCTCCATCATCAATCAAGCGGCAATGGATGATTTTGAAGAGAGAAACTCAGTATTCTAGAAAAGTATACTGAACAGCAAATCTCACTGAGTTTCGGGAAGGGAGGTGGTGGCTTAGTCGCTCAGCCAACTCTGCGACCCCATGGACTATAGCCTGCCAGCCTCCTCTGTCTGTGGAATTTTCCAGGCAAGAATACTGGAGTGGGTTGCCATTTCCTTCTCCAGGCAATCTTCCCGACCCAGGAATCGAACCCGAACCTTCTGCTTAGCAGGCAGATTCTTTACACCTGGACCACCTGGGAAGCCAATAGATATATAAATAGCAGTAAAATAATGCTAGCAAGTAGAAAGAGATGAAAGAGGAACAAAACAGTACATAAGATCACTTTATGAGGAGAGAGATTACTTCCGGTTGGGTGGAATCAGGGACATTGATGGAGCTGGGGAGGTAGCATTTAAGCCAGAGCCTGCGTATCAGTGAAAAATGAAAAATGTTAATAAGATATAAATTCACCTGAGTTTGAAATCAGATTCCCAATATGTACAATAATTTCAAGTTTCAGGAAGATGTGAGGCCGAAGTTTTTTGGATATTCATTGAACTAAAAGATGAGTAAAAATAGTTGAAAGCCTGAACATACACATGCTGCAAAAATGTACAAAAAATGTATAACTTAACTTCATCCTATGCTAGTCTAACTTCTTTACAGAAATACTCCTTGCTGAAGTGTAAATATCAACACCAATTTCTCTGCAAGAATGAGGCATAACTTCTGGGGAAGGGAAGAATCTTCAGAAAATAGATTCTGATACTGCCTCAAGTTGAGAAACACTGAATTAATGTACTGCATTTTATTTTTATAATTGTATATGCTGGAAAATTTTAGCATATAGAAAAAACAGCATCATGAACTCCCATATACCCAACACCAAGCTTCATTATTTAACATGGCTAATCTTGTTTTATACCTAACCCATCCCCCACTCTCCTGACATCTTCCAAACATCATGTTGCTTTATTTGAGAGCATGTTTTTTTCATTTTGTTTGTTTTTTGTTTGTGGCTGCACTACAAGGCAAGTGAAAGCTTAGTTCCCTGACCAGAGATTGAACCTGTGCCCCCTGCAGGGAAAGCACAGAGCCTTAACCACTGGACCAGCAGGGAAGTCCCTGAAGTTATGTATTCTTATATTAAGAACTCTCTCTTTTTTTAAACATTACCACCATGCCATTAAGATATGTTTTTATTAAAATTTTTAATTTTATTTTATTGATGTATAGTTGATTCACAATGTTGTATTAATTTCTGTTATACAACAAAATGATTCAGTTATACAAATGTATATTTTTCATATTCTTTTCCATTATGGTTTATCACAGGATATCAAATATATTTTCCTGGGCTTATAGTAGAGTCTTATTTAAAGATACGTTTTTTAAAACTTGTCAGTAACCCTTCTATATCATTAACTACCTAGTAAGTATTCAGATTTCCAGACAAGAGCTATATATAGGATATGGTTGCTATGTCTACTATGTTCATACTCATTTAAAGGTTCTGTCTCTGTTTTTTCCTTGTAATTTATTTGTTGAGGAAACCAAGTCACTTGTCCTGCAGAATTTCCCACCTCTGGACTTCACAGATTATACACCTGTGGAGTTTTTAGCATGCTCTTCCATCCCTCCTGTTTTCTATAAATTGGTAGTTAGATCTAGACTTGGTTTGATTTGGGTCTAATTCTTTGGAATAATAGATACTGTCCTGTTTCACTCTGTGATCCTAACTGCCATTGATGACTATGATTGAATAGTATTGCTCACAAAAGATGTTGAAATCCTAAACTTCATGCCCATGGAGGTGATTCAGGTTAAAATGAGACCCACATTAACCCAGCACTTATTAGAGGAGGAACATTTAAACACAGACTCAAGGAGGAGATGGTCATCCGACCACAAAGGCAGAAATCGGAGTGTTATATCTACAAGCCAAGGAATGACAAGGTTTGCCAACAAACACCAGAAGTTAGAATAGGGAAGGAAGGATCCTCTTCTAGAGTTTGAGAGGGAGCATGTTCCTGCTAACACCTTGATCTCAGACTTTCAACTGCAGGACAGAGGGGCATTCAATTTCTTTTTTAAGCTACCCAATCTGTGGTACTTTGTTATTGTAACCCCGGGAAACTATCATCCTTGCCTAGAACCATTATTTCTTTTAGGACTTGTCAAATGGTGATATGCCTTAATTATTGGCTGGAAAACTTCTATAAAAAGAAACATCTCCTTCCCTACTAATTGAAATTCAGTTCATATGGCAAAAATAGGTAACAGGTTTACTTATCTATATTCAGAATGGTAAGTTGGTCTCCTGGTATCATCCAATGGTGGTTTGGGGTTGGTATTTTTTTAGCATCACTATGAATTTTGAACACGATTCACATGTTTTCATTCTTTTCAGTTTTCATGTTTAAATTGTCCCATATGTGGTTAGTTAGAGCCTCGACAGGTTGGCTCTGAGTCCTTTTGACATGACTCCAGGAATTTCAGGTATGTTGTGATGTTCCAGGCTGATCACATACATTGCCTGCCTCAGACCAGAACCCTCCATCTCCTCAAGAAGCCCTGGTTCCCTTTAGTGGGAAATAGTATTAAGGGACTAAACTGGCACTCAGGGTACACATGTCATGTGACTGGTCATTTTTTCTAGGCCCTTTCAGTGGACAGAACTAGGAAACAGACTTTTAAAATAAGAAAATGTATCAATAGTTCATACTGATATTTTCCACTCAAATTTAAGATTATAAAATGTTGACTACATTATTAAATTCTGTGTTTGCATCTCTTTGTCTCTTCCAGTAAAATTCTTGGTTTTTACTCACATTAACATAATTATTTACTTACTTTATATAATATTATATATTACTTTAGATAATAATTTCAGAATAATAATACCAATGTTATTACTAACATTTTACTTTGTTAAACATCTCTTGAGGGGCTTCCCAATGGGTTAGTGGTAAAGAATCCACCTGCCAATGCAGGGGACATGGGTTCAATCCCTGCTCCAGATCCTACATTCCTTGGAGCAAATAAGCCCATATGCCACAACTGCACAACTGCACAACTGCTGAAGCCTGTACATTCTAGAGCCTATGCTCCATGAGAAGAGAAGGCACCACAATGAGAAGCCCTTGTACCGCAACTAGAGAAAACCTGCATGCAGCAATGAAGACTCACAGCAGCCAAAAATACATTTCATTAAATTTAAAAAAATCTCTTGAAGTAATGCCTCTTGGTTGGCCACCAACTCAATATAGATTTTAAAACATCTTATTTTGATTTTAAGGAATTGCTTTTTTCAATCTTGATTTAATTTAGTCTATATTTTATGTAAATTATTCCCATGAGTCCAAAATCAAACCTACAAGACAAGGTATATTCCGAATCTAGCTTTTAACCGTGTCATTTCCTAGTTTCCTCCATCCTTCTATAGATAACTGTTTAAAAATTTGTGACTTCTATGTTTTTTTAAAATGAGGCAAAATCACTGTCAACAAGGACTTTAGTGAGGCGACTTTACATATAAGTGAACATCTTGGTGAATTTTTATCAAATATACAAACTTACATAGACTGATCAAGATAAAATATATTTCCATCACCCCAGAAGGTTACCTTTGTCCCTACTCCAAAAGTCAGCTGAGAAATCCCGGAAATAGCTACCATCTGATTCCTACACCAGTGATTAGTTTTGTTCATTCTTGACTTTTATGTAAATGGAACCAGCCATACAGAGTGCACTCTCATGCCTGGTTAACATGACATGTCTGAGAATTATTCATGCTGTTGTATCAGTTATCTGTTCTTGCTGAACAGTATTTCATTGCATGAATGCACCATGATATATGTATCCTTTCATCTTTTCTGGATTGTTTCTAGACTGTGTCTGATAGGAATAAAGCTGTTAAGAACTTTCTCATAGAAGTCATCTTTTTGTGGCTATTACTATTCATTTCTCTTGGGTGTGTACTTAGAAGTAGAGCTGATGGGTCACAGGAAGCGGTGGTCTAGAGCCAGCTTGTACAGATTGGGGCCGGTTATGTGCGTTTCTTCCCAATTCTACTTTCAATGACTTCCCATTGGTAGCTTGAAATCAGCCAAGGGGGAAATATTTATCCCAAGGGGGAAATATTTATACCATGGAAATAGGCAAATGCTATAAATCAGGACTTCCTTCTCCTCCACTCCCAAAGCCAATTGTTAAACTTTTACAAGCACACTACTAGCTACAAGGAAGTTACATATATTAGAAACAACTAATTTCCCCAATGGTTCTATCATTCATATTTCCACCAGAAGTGTATAAGTGTTCATATTGTGCCTCATCTTAGCTAGCACTTGGAATTCAACTCAGTTTTTAAAATTTTAGCCATTAGGATGGATAGGTGGTATTTTCTTATTGTAATTTTTATTTTCTTGATGACTAATAATGTTCACTATCTTTTCATTTGCCTATTGGCCTTATGATGTTTTGGTATGTTGACGCTTTTTCTTCTGGTTTGACTAAATTTACTTATTAGTTCTAGCAGTTTACTTGGAGATTCCTTTAGGCAAAGGACTAAATGTCCTTGTACACAATCACAGTATACGCTTTATAATAAGCTTTATTTCTTTAATTTCCAATCGTATATCTTTTCTTTTACCTTATTGCATTAAAAAAATAAGTATTGCATATGTTTTTTTAGACAAATTGTAGCATACCACACATGCTTTAATTCATCTTGCTTGTTTCACTTAACTCTGTATCTTACAGCATTTTAATACCAGGATATAGACAGAATAGTGCTTTTTATAGAATTATTTTGGGAATTCCCTGGCAGTCCAGCGGTTAGAACTGTGCTTCCACTCCAGGGAGCATGGGTACAGTCCCTTGTCAGGAAACTAAGATCCCATAAGCTGCATGGTCAAGAAATAAAATCATGTCACCAATATGAAAAGCTGCGGCAGCACCCCAAGGAAGTCACAAAAGTTATACGCTATATGGAGATAAGCCAATAGATCTCTGAGATGTGTTTCTTGGACCTTCCATCTACTGGCTGGCTGATTTTCCTCAGGTATAGTAATCTGTTGACAACTTGATAAGGTCTAGTTATGGGAGATAAGAGATCCTTCTGTCCTGATTGAAGGGTCAGAAATTTACGTAAGAGAATGTATCCTCCCCTGTAGTCATAGCAACCCATCTGGTGTTATCAGGCTCTCCTTAGCAACCCTACCATACATCCAGTTCCATTTCATTGTTTCAGTACTCATGTTTCAGGAACATTCATCCTCCAACTCTTAGAGCAATCCAGAGACTACATACTTCATCCAATTCTTATATCTATGTTCCTCAAATGTATCTATAAATGAAATGTGGTCTGTGAAACTTCTTGGACTTAGCATTTGTATACATATGTGTATATATATGTGTGTATACATACACAAACACACACACCTGTGGGAATAATTTTCAATCTAGACCACTGTAATCTTGCTGAAAAAGATAGGGTATTACATTTGGGCTTCCAATTTTGGTTGGTTGGATGCGACTCAGAATCCTGTGTCTAGCACTGCAGTCTAGCTCCTTTTGAGCACCTAAAAAGTGGATGGAGCCATACAGCTATCTAAGTTTTAAACGCAAACACCCTTTAGTACAGCAAGTTCACCTATGTAAGTTTACCGCTTCACAAACATGCAGCATGTATATGTTCAAGTGTTTATTGCAACATTATTTGTAATAGAAAAAGAAATTCTGGAATAACCTAAAGGTCAGTGGGTAGAAGACTGGTTAAATTATGGCTCATCCATATAATGGAAAACTATGCAGATGTTTAAAAGAATAATAACGGTCTGAATGTACTGTTGTGGCACATTCTTTAAGATAAATTGATTTTGAAAAGCAAGGTGAAAAAGAACCACTATAATATGATCACATGGGTATAAGCTTTGAAAGGAGATAAATTATAGAAAAACAGATCTGAATGTACTTATATATGTGGGTGAAAAGTGAAAGTGTTAGTCATTCAGTCATGTCTCTTTTTAACTCCATGGACTGTAACCCGCCAGGCTCCTCTGTCCATGGGATTCTCCAGGCAAGAATACTCGAGTAGGTTGCCATTCCCTTCTCCAGGGATCGAACGCAGGTCTCCTGCATTGCAGGCAGATTCTTTACTGTCTGAGCCACCGGTGAAGCCCATCAGTTCAGTTCAGTCTCTCAGTCGTGTCCGACTCTGTGATCCCATGGACTGCAGGAAGCTAGGCCTCCCTGTCCATCACCAACTCCTGGAGTTCACTCAAACTCATGTCCATTGAGTCGGTGATGCCATCCAGCCATCTCATCCTCTGTTGTTCCCTTCTCCTCCCTCCTTCAATCTTTCCCAGCATCAGGGTCTTTTCCAAGAGTCAGTTTTTCACATCATGTGGCCAAAGTATTGGAGTTTCAGCTTTAGCATCAGTCCTTCCAATGAATATTCAGGACTGATTTCCTTTAGAATGGACTGGTTGGATCTCCTTGCAGTCCAAGGGACTCTCAAGAGTCTTCTCCAACACCACAGCTCAAAAGAATCAATTCTTCAGTGCTCAGCTTTCTTTATAGTCCAACTCTCATACCCATACATGACTACTAGAAAAACCATAGCTTTGACTAGATGGACCTTTGTTGGTAAAGTCTCTGCTTTTTAATATGCTATCTAGGTTGTTCATAGTTTTTCTTTCAAGGAGTAAGAGTCTTTTAATTTCATGGTTATTGTCACCATCTGCAGTGATTTTGGAGCCCAAAAGTCTGTCACTGTTTCCACTGTTTTCCCATCTATTTGCCATGAAGTGATGGGACCAGATGCCATATGCAGCTAAAGGCACTTACATTTCTGGAGGGTTACACTATTAACCACTTCCAATGGGGGCCTGGGAAAGGACCAAACCTCTAGCAAGGGGAACCTCTAGCAGCTCTTCTTGGTGGTGAAGAGTTGGGTGGTTGGAGACAGAACTGCTGCCTCTACGAGCCTGTAGTACCTTCACCTGTCTGTTGAACACGCCCCATGCTCTGGGCACTTCCCCACTAGTGCAGGCCTGTGTAGCACAAAAGCACAACATACAATGACTAGTTAGTGTGGCAGGCACTTTGCCTAGTGTACTGCCTCATCCTCGAAGCTCGCCTAGAGACTAGTGCTCTCTTCCATAAGGAAGCTGATCCTTTCGTGGATCATTAACTTGCCCAGTGTCACACAGCTGGAGTGTGGGAGCTGGGGGTCCACTCTGCTTGTCTCTTATTGCAGCCCTGGCTTTACCCACGACTCCCACCCTCCTGCTCCGTTTCCAGGCACCTGGCATTTCCAGTTCCTCCACTAGGCCCCACTTTTCTAGCCTCTGAGACTTGCCCTGAGATATACTTTTACCCAACCCTTCCTTGCTCAGTTAACTCCTGCTCATCCTTCAGCTTTCTATTCAGGTATCAGTCCCCTCAAAGCCTTTCTGAAGGTAGTTCCTTCCCTTTACCTGCTATCAGAATCAGAAGTTCGAACTTCCCTGGCAAGCCATTAGTTAACACTCTGACCTTCCACTGCAGGAGGCGTGGGTTTGATACGTGGTTGGGAATTAAGATTCTGCATGCAGCATGGTGTGGCCAAAAAGATAAAATTTAAGGGGCTTCCCTGGTGGCTCAGTGGTGAAGAATCCACCTGCCAGTGCAGGAGACATGGGTTTGATCCCTGATCCAAGAAGATCCCACATGCCTCAGAGCAAGTAAGCCCATGTGCCACAACTGTTGAGCCTGTGCTCTACAGCCCAGCAGCCACAGCTCCTGAGCCCGTGTGCTGCAGCTACTGAAGCCCATGGCACCCTCGAGCCTCTGCTGCAAAATAAGAGAAGCCACCACAATGATAGGCTTGTACCAGGGAGTAGCCCCCGCTTGCTGCAACAAGAGAAATGCCTGTACAGCAACGAAGACCTAACACAGCCAAAAAAAAAAAAAAAAAATCACATGTTCAGTTATCAGTCTGCCCTCAGCCTGTGCTCAACCTGGGCTCTTAGGGGAGAGGAGGTTGTCTGTCTTAGTTATTAAAAACCTTAAGTCCTGGCAATGGGTCATGGTAGAGTTTCGATTTTCTGACTCTAACGTATCTCTTGGCTGAAATCAGAAAAGGCAGTTTAGGAGGAATGGCAAGATGGGGGGAAGGAGCCAAAACCAGCGGCCGAGTTTCTAGCAGTCAGATTTAATTGTATAAAACTTTGAAAGAGACAGCGTGGCTGTGAATTTTAGGCAACTCACGTTTGCTTAGGAGGCAGGGTGCAGAGAGACTACTCAAGGGTTAACAGAACCATCAGCTGGGCAACAACTTCTAATTGAGAGATGAAATCCCTCAGGGCTTGTAAACAGCAGGAAGGCCACTCTGCTTGTGCTCACCATCCCCATTCATACACCCATTTTTTTCGCAAATATTCACCGAGCTCTGCTCTGAGCCCTGGGAAAGAGGACCAAGAAGAGAAAGCTCTTGACTCCCGGGGGCTGACAGTCTACTGCAGACAGTGCACTCAGTCACTTAGTCGTGTCTGACTCTTTGTGACCCTCTATGGACTGCAGTCCACCAGGCTCCTCTGTCCATGGAATTTTCCAGGCAAGGATATTGGAGTGGGTTGCTATTTTCTCCTCCAGGAGAACTTTCTGACCCCTAGGGATCTGACTCGCATCTCCTGCTTTGGCAGGCGAAGCCTGCATTGCAATGAGCCTGCACTGAGCCCCCAGGGAAGTGGAGATGATAGTTAACTATTAAACAAATACAGAAGGTATCAGGTGGACATAAGCAGGATGAAGAAAATAGAGCAGGATAAGACAATTAGCGAGTGATACAAAGGGCTGTTTTGGGCACAGGGGTCAGAGAAGCCCCCTCTCTGAGAGAAATCTGGGTGAAGAGGAAAGTGAGCTTCACGCAAAACTGAGGGGAAAGGTTTCCCAGGGCAACATTAGTCATGTTGACAGAAGGTCATTAGAAACCTGAGCCTCCTCCTTCAGCGCTTTAGTATTTAAGTTGTTCAGGAAATGAAGACACAGTTACAACACACGGGACTCCTGGGTACGGGCCAGGGGAATTGATCCAGGCAGCTGCCTCAGCCCCCTCGCTCCCTTGCATCTGCATTAGGCCTCTCATGCCCACCATCCCCACCTCTCCTGCCTCCAGGAAGGGATCAATCTGACCCCAGCATTTCGTCTTGAATTCAGGGCCTTTTAATCCTGGGATGACTCATGTTCTTGTAGCCGTTGTCCTCCAGCTGAAATGCAAACCTCTCAGGGCATGTCTCCTTACCCTCAGCCCTGCCTTGCTTCACGTCCTTCCTGCTGACCTCACCTCTCACCGCTCATGGGATTCCCTCCCACTCTTAGTACCACCTCTGGGGCCCCACGAAAGGCAGACAACACCCTAGACCTCAGCCTTCCCTCCCTGAGGGCTCCTCAGCCTTCCTTTACCAACTTCTCCAGGGACAGCTGCCCATTCCTCTCTTTCCTGTCCCAGTCCCCAGCTGCTTTGCTTCTCCCCCGCTTTACAGAAAACTCCAGCCATCCACCCCGTCTCCCCTCTGCTTTTCTGGGTCTCCCATAATAGTCACAGTAAATCCCCTGCATATGAATGAGTTTCATTCCAAGAGTGTGTTTCTAAGTCCAATTTGCTCTTAAGTCCAACAAAGTTAGCCTAGATATCCAACTAATACAATTGACTGTATAGTACTGTACTGTAATAGGTTCAGAACACTTTTCATACAAGTGAGACATGAAAAACAAATGAACACAAAAAATACAGAAAATATTTGTAATCTTATAGTCAGCACTTTGAAAAGTACAGTAGTTCAGTACAACAGCTGGCATACAGGGGCATGCTTGCATCTTTGAATGTTCACAACTTGGAGGTTTGTATGTAGGGGACTTACTGTATTGATGGATTGACTCAGAGTGTTTCTTGCACTCCAGCCCTCATTACCACCTAGGGAAATGTCAAAACCTGGTTGATGATTCTCTTAAAACACTGGTCTCACAATTCCTTGGCTTTTTCAAATGTAATGATTTTCAACTGCTCTCTACTCAGACACTAAAAACTGGAAATGGTCCAAAACAGAAGCATAGAGACTGTAAGAGAAGATGACATTAGGTGTGCAGGAAGCAAAGAGGAAGCAAAAACAAGATGGCAGAGCCAGGATTTTCTTTAGAAATAAGGTTGGGAAGCTCAAAACTCCATAGTGAGCGTGGGTTTCACATGCTTTATGAGTGTTTAAATTTGGCTTAAAAGTTTACTTGATCTCGTCAGACATGAGAGCATTCTGGTAATTTTGCTTCAGTTCAGTCGCTCGGTCATGTCCAACTCTTTGTGACCCCATGGACTGCAGCATGCCAGGCTTCCCATGCCCTTCACCAACTCCCGGTGCTCACTCAAACTCACGTCCATCCAGCTGGTGATGCCATCCAACCATCTCGTCCTCTGTCTTCCCCTTCTCCTGCCGCCTTCAATCTTTCCCAGCATCGGGGTCTTTTCTAAAGAGTTGGCTCTTCACATCAAGTGGCCAAAGTATGGGAGTTTCAGCTTCAGCATCAGTCCTTCCTATGAATATTCAGGACTGATTTCCTTTAGGATTGATTGGTTTGATCTCCTTGCAGTCCAAGGGACTCTCAAGAGTCTTCTCCAGCACCACAGTTCAAAAGCATCAGTTCTTCAGCACTCACCCCTCTTTATGGTCCAACTCTCACATCCATACATGACTACTGGAAAAACCATAGCTTTGACTACATGGACCTTTGTTGGCAAAGTAATGTCCCTGCTTTTTAATATACTGTCTAGGTTGGTCATAGCTTTTCTTCCAAGGAGCAAGCGTCTTTTAATTTCATGGCTGCAGTCACCGTCTATAGTGATTTTGGAGCCCAAGAAAATAAGGTCTGTCACTGTTTCCATTGTTTCTCCATCTATTTGCCATGAAGTGCTGGGACCAAATGCCATGATCTTAGTTTTCTGAATTTTTTTTTTTTTTTGCTTAAAAAGACATATTACTAAACATACAGAGAATAATAAAATACACTGAAATCTCACTATCATTAGCCATTGTTTGCTGAATAATAACATCCATTGAATTTTCAGAGCACTTTTGCACATTTTACTTCGCTTTGATCTCAGAACAGTCCTATCTTGGCTCCCTGGTATGAAGCAGGCCCATTGTTTAGAAATCCAAACTGGTGCATTGGCTCAACTGAGGATGGCTTTGCCAAAAGGTCCTCTGGGGGCCCAGGGCAGTGAGAACCAGTGGGAAGAGAAAGGTAGTCAGCATGTGCAGACCATGGAGAAGAGAAGAAGGCCCAGCTCTGCATAGTCCAGCTGACTGTCTAATACAAAATAAATATCATGGCCATGCTTCAGTAACACTTTATTCCTGGACATTGAAAGTTGAATTTCATTTAATTTTTACATACCACAAGATATTATTACTTTTAATTTTTTTCAACCATTTACAAATGTAAAAACCATTCTTGGCTCCAGGGTCATTCAGAAACATCCAGTGAGCAAGATTTGGACCACAGACCACAGTTTGCCAACCCCTGGTCTGTGACAACACACCCACAAAAGAACCTGACAGCTGGTACTCTGTTCACAGACTAATAGTGATAAAAACAACTGCTATTATGAACACTTGCTTTATGCCAAATGCTATGAATGGGTTTATATATTATCACTTAATCTTCATATAATCATGTAAATTATCCCCCTCCCCCCACTGTAAGTGGCTATCTGCATGAGATCACACAACCAGTAAGGTTAGGAGATTCTCCCTGTCTGCAAAGATTATGTTCTGAACTAGTATGTAGAATGCCCTGCCATCCACACATCCAGGTCTCAAGTCCTCTCACTCTACCTATCCATCCTTCTACATCTTCCTGAAATTTGGCTGTTTTAACTCTTATTTCACCTTCCCTTTGCTCCCCAATTTAAGATTTATCTTCCCCCTGACTTGGCAGTTATTCAGCTAGAAACCAGGAATTCTGTCTCTTCAACTTTATATAGATCCATGAGCTTGGGTCCGGAAGGCTCAAACCAGCATGAGGTGCCTTTCTTGAGGCAAACGGGAGCCAAAAGATGAGTTTCATCCACAGCCCTTACAAAGTGCCTAGTGTCAAAGGCAGAAAAACTCAGACCAGTGCGAAGCCAAAGGTGAGAGGATCTAGGAGAAAGGGACACCAAAGATTAGGTCCTGTGTGGAGTTGGGAGGGAAGGGAAGCAAATTTAAGTCCAGTTTAAGTCCAAAATGGGTGAATGGGAAAAATATATCATGTTCTCCAATTGGAATAATCAATATTGTCAAAATGACTATACTATCTAAGGTAATCTACACAAAGCAATCCCATCAAACTAACAAAAGCATTTTTCAAAGAACTAGAACAAAAGATCTAAAAATTTGTATAGAGACACAAAAGACGCTGAATAGCCAAAGCAATCTTAGGAAAAAGGGAGCTTCAGGAATCAGGCCTGTTGACTTTAGACAACAGTACAAAGTTAAAACAGTATCTAGATTGCCAGAGGAAATATCAATAACCTCAGATATGCAGATGACACCACCCTTGTGGCAGAAAGTGAAGAGGACCTAAAAAGCCTCCTGATGAAAGTGAAACAGGAGAGTGAAAAAGTTGACTTAAAACTCAACATTCAGAAAACCAAGATCATGGCATCTGGTCCCATCACTTCATGGGAAATAGATGGGGAAACAGTGGAAACAGTGTCAGACTTTATTTTTTGGGGCTCCAAAATCACTGCAGATGGTGACTGCAGCCATGAAATTAAAAGACACTTACTCCTTGGAAGAAAAGTTATGACCAATCTAGATAGCATATTGAAAAGCAGAGACATTACTTTGCCAGCAAAGGTCCATCTAGTCAAGGCTATGGTTTTTCCTGTGGTCATGTATGGATGTGAGAGTTGGACTATGAAGAAGGCTGAGTGCCGAAGAATTGATGCTTTTGAAGTGTGGTGTTGGAGAAGACTCTTGAGAGTCCCTTGGACTGCAAGGAGATCCAACCAGTCCATTCTGAAGGAGATCANTCTGAAGGAGTTCAGCCCTGGGATTTCTTTGGAGGGAATGATGCTAAAGCTGAACCTCCAGTACTTTGGCCACCTCATGCAAAGAGTTGACTCATTGGAAAAGATTCTGATGCTCAGAGGGATTGGAGGCAAGAGGAGAAGGGGATGACAGAGGATGAGATGGCTGGATGGCATCACGGACTCGATGGACGTGAGTCTGAGTGAACTCTGGGAGTTGGTGATGGACAGGGAGGCCTGATGTCCTGCGATTCATGGGGTCACAAAGAGTTAGACATGATTGAGACACTGAATTGAGCTGAACTGAACCGAATGGCAAGATTTATGTTGCAATATCACCTCCAAGGGAAAACAGTGTTGCATCCTGCACCCTTTCTCAACACTGAAAGTTTGGTGGACACTTTTTAATATTAAAGGCGATATGAAAGATGTCTGAATGTGCTCCACAGTTTGCTTAATATTTAATTCAGCTTTGAGAGGATGCAAGAGCAAGAAAATGCTCTGAAGCTGGTTCTATACTGGAATTTTCTGACCCAGCATATCCAATGGTACTTGAAATTGTTATGGTAATTAGAAATGCCTATTAGAATATCTTTCAAGCCCAATAGTAGAATTTTAACACAGACCCTTTGGATTTGGTAGGGGGAAAGTCATGCCTTCTTCAAATAACTGTTCTATTTTTGTGAAGGAGATATAGCTTTACTCCTGAGCCCTCATTCTAAGAAGCTCATCATCATGGGGTATTGTCCTTCTCATTATTCCATAAAATTGGCAGGTATAGCAGCCTGAGATCAAATACATCTTAAATTGTGCTAAGCAGCTCCTCAAGGTACAAAGAAGTTGCAAGTGTGGGTAAGTCTAGGAGCCCATGTACCTATGTGTTTTGTTTTGTCTGTTCTTTAACTCCATATATGACCTCAGAAGAATCGCCTAAGATATGTTGACAGAAATTTAAAAACTAGTGCTACATATAATAATGTATGTCAATCACACAGATATAATGAATAAAAGAAGCCAGATACAAAATGCTATATACTATATGATTTCATTTGCAAACTTTTAAGAACAGACACAACCGTTCAATGAAGTTAGAAGTCAGAACAGTGTTTAACTTTGGGAAAATATTGATAAGATAGCACACAGGGAATCCTCTGGGGTGTTAGAAATATTTGTTGTTTTGATTTGTGTGGGTTACATGTATATCGTAAAACTCACTGAGTTAAACACTTAAAATTTGATTTGTTCAGGTAAGAAAAAAAAAGCATAATAATGAGAAATGAGAGAATTTTCACAAATATGCTCTTTGTGTCTATGTAAGGGGACTATATAAGATGCTATGATTGGATAACAAATTTTAAAACATGGTTTTTAAAATAATAAAAGTCACAGTCATTTGCTCAGAAGACACACATAACACAGTACAAGGTACTATTCATAAATAATTATTGCCACAGAAGGATACAAAGAAAAAGTAATAAAGAGAAAAGACACATGGAATAAAGCCCGGAGGAAACCAGGCACAAGTTCCAGGAGTCTAGTCCCTCTGATGAAGAAGGAAATGGCAACCCACTCTAGTGCTCTTGCCTGGAGAATCCCAGGGATGGTGGAGCCTGGTGAGCTGCCATCTCTGGGATCTCAAAGAGTCGGACACAACTGAAGTGACTTAGCAGCAGCAGCAGCAGCAGTCCGTTTGAAGTCATACAAGATGCACTTAATTATTCCAGCGAAATATTATCTACCAGGGAAGCTCAACAAAGACTCAGTTTCCACAGTTTTTATTGGGGGCTTATCACTTATGGATATACTAGATAACACAGCAAAATTCCAGACTCATAGAAAAAAAAAAGCAGATGTTCAAGATAAAGCACATTGTTTGAACAGTTTAGGTATAGTGAGTTGAGCTTTTCTTATCAGGTGATGGTGGGAACCCTTCCACAGATCCAAGTTCTCAGATACTAACCAACTCACATTGCNTATGGATATACTAGATAACGCAGCAAAATTCCAGACTCATAGAAAAAAAAAAGCAGATGTTCAAGATAAAGCACATTGTTTGAACAGTTTAGGTATAGTGAGTTGAGCTTTTCTTATCAGGTGATGGTGGGAACCCTTCCACAGATCCAAGTTCTCAGATACTAACCAACTCACATTGCTATCAGGCATTTCTAAGGATAGCAGTCTTTAACTCTTGTCTACATAGCAACAGCATATGGGCAGGTCACTACAGTCCCTATACTTCAAGAATGGAGATTTGATTTAGTCTACTAAGGAAGAATCATGACCAGCTGAGCTGATGGATGAAGGGTAAGGATACCCAAAGCATGTGGTAGAAAACAAGATAAAATATCAGTTATGGCCTCATGATCAATTTCAANGCTATCAGGCATTTCTAAGGATAGCAGTCTTTAACTCTTGTCTACATAGCAACAGCATATGGGCAGGTCACTACAGTCCCTATACTTCAAGAATGGAGATTTGATTTAGTCTACTAAGGAAGAATCATGACCAGCTGAGCTGATGGATGAAGGGTAAGGATACCCAAAGCATGTGGTAGAAAACAAGATAAAATATCAGTTATGGCCTCATGATCAATTTCAGTTACAGGAAGGAGGAAATTAGTAGTTGTGGATATTCTTTTCCTACCACTATAATAAAGTTATTTTTGACTTAATCCATAGATTAAAATTTTTTTTTTTTTTAATGAGTGTGAGCTGTAACTAAATTGGAAGAAACAATCATCACACAGAGGATGAGTCTTGGGATCTCAGTTTGGAGTCAGCACATTTTTATATTACGAGTTGACTGCACAATGTTAGAGAAAGCTGTTCTACATCTTTTCTGTTTACAAGGATAATGTGGTTAGAATATAGATGCTGACTAACCAAAGCAGGGAATTGTGCTACTTTTTTCTCAGCAAAATTATCCCTTTATAGATCTTCCTTCTTTCTAATGGGCTAAAAATGTAGGACCTACATTTCTCAGACTTTCTTGTCTCTAAGGATCTGAATTCTGCCATACTTTGCCAAGGAGATGTACTCTCATAAGAACTGACAGGGGAACAGGGGTCAGAAGTCATTTTCTGAAAGTAATAACATAGATTTATGGGCTCTTGCAACTGTGAGGATTTGTAGAAGGCTTTATGTGTTTCCTTGAAGGTAACCTGCTCTGTTCCAAGGATATCTGATTGCAGGGGTAGCTCCCACAATTCTAACTAGCATAAGAACAGCGATTTCATTCTTCTAGGCATCACAGTGATGGTGGTAAATTGCAAAGGTAGCAGTGGTCTCTTCTGTCTGTTTCTCCTCTAGCACTTTACATTGGTTTTGTAAAAGCCTAGTCCCCTACATTGGCCCTTCCCTGGTGGCTCAGATAGTAAAGAATCTGCAGGGAATGCGGGAGACCTTAGTTCGATCCCTGGGTTTGGAAGATTCCCTGGAGGGAGAAATGGCAACCTACTCCAGTATTCTTGCCTCCGTGGACAGCGGAGCTTGGTGGGCTCCAGTCCATGAGGTCGCAAATGACATGACTGAGCAACTAAGCACGATGCCCTACATTAAATTCTTTCTGCTTATAAAGCGAAATGTGGCTCTGCTTTACTTGATTTTCTGTCTGTGCTTCTTTTTTTTTTTATTATACATTTTGGAATCTCATGCCTTCTCCAAATCAATGCATTATTCTGTATTTACCACAGCAAGAGAAAAGAAAGATAAGAATGTCATATAGGTAGGGCTTGACTCAGAAATGGCATTACTTTCACTTACATTTCAGTTCAGTTCAGTTGCTTAGTCGTGTCTGACTCTTTGCAACCCCATGAATCACAGCACGCCAGGCCTCCCTGTCCATCACCAACTCCCGGAGTTCACTCAGACTCACGTCCATCGAGTCAGTGGTGCCATCCAGCCATCTCATCCTCTGTTGTCCCCTTCTCCTGCCTCCAATCCCTCCGAGCATCAGAGTCTTTTCCAGTGAGTCAACTCTTTGCATCAGGTGGCCAAAGTACTGGAGTTTCAGCTTCAGCATCATTCCCTCCAAAGAAATCCCAGGGTTGATCTTCAGAATGGACTGGTTGGATCTCCTTGCAGTCCAAGGGACTCTCAAGAGTCTTCTCCAACACCACAGTTCAAAAACATCAATTCTTTGGCACTCAGCTTTCTTCACAGTCTAACTCTCACATCCATACATGACCACAGGAAAAACCATAGCCTTGACCTTTAAATGCCTATAAATAGTCACATGCTACCCCTTGACCCTCAGACAACAGGAGTCCAATGAGGTGTAAGCTTCAGTATGCTCAGAAAAGAATGGAGAACTAGAGGTTTATGAACATGATGTGAATATGTGAGGAGAAAAATATTCCACATAAAGTAAAGTAAATTATTAGGAACTTGAGACAGGAAAATAATGAATGTACTCAAGAAGCAGTGAGGTTGCCTGTGTGGTTAGAGTAGCAGGAGATAAAGTCAGGGGTAACGGTGTGTCAGATCACAAAGTAATTCAAAGATCTTAATGAAGATTTAGACTTTGAATCTGAATAACTTGCAAATGTACTAGAGAGTTTTAAACTAGGAATGCAATAATCTGACTTCTATTTTTAAATTGATTTGCATATGTCATTCTGGAAAGGAGACAAGTTATTTTGAGTTATGTGGTCAACAGGATTTAATTGATAAACTGGATGTGGTGTGTGACAGAAAGGAATGAATTAAGGGTAGCTTCAAGTTTTAGGCCTGAACAAAAGCAAGAATAGAGTACCTATTAAATTTGATGGTATAGTCTTCAGAGGAAGCAATTTGGGGGGATATTAGGAGCTTGGTTTTAGATGTGTAAAGTTTGAGATAAAAATTCCAAGTAAGACAGTTAATACATGAGTCTTATGTGCAGGACTAAGATCTGTTTTAGATGAGGTTGTACCAGCAAAGATACTGAGAAGCAGAGGCTGGTGAAAGAGAAGAGCAAGGCAAGTAGAGTATCCTGGAAATCAAGTGAAGGGGATGTTCTGATGGGGAGAATGAATAGATAAGTAAAATGGTGTTGCTAGTAAAGTAAGAGGAGGCTTGAGAATTGACTTTTAGCTTCAGTGATGTGAACATCTTGATAATAGTGATTTCAAAGAAATGGTGTGAGTTAAAACATGACAACAGTTCTCCATACAATTTTGTGATTTCCATATATTTTATTATTATTCTTTCTCCTCTTCATTAAAGAAGTCGCCTTCATTTCTTCTCCTAGGTTACTGCCTGTACGCCTATAGTATCTCATTTATTATTTCTTAATGGTGTCAGTTTTGTCTTAAATTTTCTTTATTCTTTTATTCTTGCTTCATATTCTTTAAGTTCTTTTCCATTCCTAAAGGAATGGAATTGGCATGAATTTTTCTATTTCCTGAAGGTCTGTATTTTTTCCAGAACATACTCTTTTATCTTTCTTTTCTTCCTTCTTCCTTTCTGCTGTTATTCTGCCTGCCTGCCTTTCTTATTGCTTTTGAAGAGCTGCTTTTTGTAGTATTTAGCTCGTTCATGAACATATCGAGTAGAATTTCTATTTGCCTGAATGTAGGGTGGTTAGATGGTACTTAAAATCTGTTTCCTCTTTGTCCATCTTGTCTGGGCCTTACTTATGTTTATCTTCATCAATCTAAGATGAAAGTAAAGTCAAGTTAATTTCATCTTACCCTTTCTTTTATAGCAGCTATCAGAAAAATAGCTCACATACACTCTGCTTAGTTAGCAACTGTCAAATAATGGAGAGAACATGAGTGATACTACTGTGGAGGAGCACTCAAGTCACAAGAATCACTGTGGCACAGCTTTTCCAAAGTGAAATAATCACTTTTAAAGCCGCTCCAGATGAAAATTTCTGTCTCTAATTACTTAAACATATTCCTTGACATAGAATGGAATTTTTCATTTTTTAATTTCACAAATGTTTTATTACATTTTTCAATATATTACATCTTAAAGACACCAGTGTACTTTGTTCTGATTAAAAACTTACTTTGCAGAGATATTAATATAATAAGAATTAGAGAAGATAGCTTTTATATATAAGGCATTATAACACTCCAAGCTTTCTTTTCTTTTATCACCAAAGCATTTAAGCAGGAATAACATTCAACAGCTTAACTCATAGAGGTCAGTTTTTTAGTTCAATTACAAAACTTTCTGATTAAATGCTAAAGCATTTATAGATGCATTAAGTGGGTTAATTTTTTTTTTTACTTAAAAAAAATTATAGTTAAGGAAATAAGCCATCCATTTGACTGACACTAAAGCACAACTGCATGTTTTGAGCATTATATTAACTTTTCCTTAATACCTTCAAAAACTGCCACCGACTTTATTCTAATTCTCAGTGCACAGTGAGTGGCACGAGTGTAATTTTCTCATTGACAACATAATGTATTTTCCTCTCAGTGTACAAATGCACCTCAGTTTTCAATACAGCAGAGTAAAACCTCTCTTCCCAAAGCTTTGGAGTTTATTGCAATTATAATGAAATAGGTAAAGTGGTTTATGTTTGAGTGCACATGTGAAAAGTTCTTTGGAGAACTGCTTTGGAATGAATAATATTTTCATTTTTCTGCTTCTCAACAGTAGCTACCTTCTTTCTGGGATATAAATGCCACTTGAACTTAATGATTTATTTCCAAACAGATAGCAAATGTTGCCTGAATTTCTTGCAGCTGGGTTAATAGAAAGAAACCCAAACATTTCCATCAGATTATCAACACAGGGATTTACTGCAGCATGGGAACAGAGCACTTATCCTTTCCAATATCTATTTTTAAATGTAATAAGCAGACCCCGGTGACTGCCACCAAATTAGCCCTTGGACCCATTCACTAGTCCTATAATAAACACTAAAGTAAAGCTAGAATTGTGAGGAAGTTCAATAATCTCATTTATACTGATTGAGTTAGTTTTGGAAGGATCATGTCAGCCACTGAACATTGCATGCCTCAGCATCCTGTAGAGTATCCAAGTATGTTTGATGTACTAAACATTTTGCCATATGTGCAGATTTAGCAGAAGATGTTGATTTACTGCAGAGATGTGTTTTTGTACCATGTATCTAACACAAATATTGACATATAGTAGACTTTTGAGGAGAGCACTGAATTGGGAGTCTTAAGTTCGTTTAGAATTCTGATTTCTCCACTGACTAGTCTTGGGAGAGTCACTTGATTTTCCTCAATCTCTGTTTCTTCCCCATAAAATAGAGATTATAATACTATCTGTCCTAACTAACCCTTACGGTGTATTGATGAGAGCCACAACAGCACTTCCAGGAGAGCTGATGAAGAAAAGTCTAATCTTTGATGGATGCATCACGTTAAACAAAGTGATGAAACTGTTGCCACTGATACCATAGCCTACATTAAATGACATTAAAATGCCAGACATTCTTTGGTATAATGGAGAAAAAGGAATCTGCAGATACAGGGAGAATGATAGTAGTAGACTGGAGTAAATTCAATGATGAAAGAGTTTTTTGCACCCCACTTTTTCCCCCTCATAGAGGGAACTCTGGTTTACTTGTACATTTTCAATTTTGTATTCTGTATAAGGCACTCCTTGGACAATCTTTATTTTGAAATGGAAAAAAAAAAAAAGTAATTTCCATTAAAAGAGAGGTGTAGACTAGAGGACATAGGGCCTCCTGCAACAATTGGTGTTATGTTTGCTCTCTGTAGAAAAGAGAAAACGCATGGGTAATATCCAGGTATGAGTTCCCACAGTCTTCTCAAGGACCTAAAAGCTGCTTTCTTCTGCCAGATAATCTCTCTTGTGGATTGTGTGTGTATGTGTGTGTGCGTGTGTGTCTGTGACTGAGTATAAAATGAAATTATTATCTATTCTTGACTGTTGTACAGTACAGTGACAATTAAGCATTTGATTATGTGTGTATCGATTAATTTCATTTTATGTACAAGCTCAAAATCTATCATGTCATTCGGCCTTCCAATTTCATGACTTGAAAGAATATCTGCTAATAACCTTAAAAAATGGAAGGACTGTTAGATTTCATGTAAATTAGTGGTTCTCAGGATAGCCTTACTTACCTTACCTAAATTTTTTGAGGACTCAAACAGCTTTTGTTTATACAGTTTTTTCTATTCATATTTATCAATTAGAAATTAAAAGAATTTTTTAAACCACAGAAATACAAACATATACATTCCCTTTGCTGTCACAAAGATGGTATTATCATGTATCATGTAGCCTCTAGAAATTTCATATATACTTGGAAAGAAAGAGAAAAAGGAAAATATCTTGATGTTATTATGAAAATATTTTGACCTTGTGGATCCTTTAAAAGGTCTCAGTGACCCCTAGGAATTCCTGAACCACACTTTAAGAATAATCTGTGTAAATCATCCTCTTTATCATCTGAACTGCACACATTAACCTTAAAAGGGGAAGGAATATATATTTTGATTTCTCAATTAGATTATAGCTCCTGGAGGAACTATTTTTGCTTTATGCTTTTTCTCTACTGCACAATATTAAGCATCTAACCATCCAACAATCTTGGTCCATTTACTCTGCATTCATTCTTGAATGCTGCTATCAATTTGTCAATAAGATTATTATCATAGACACTGGAAACTATTTACATGACCTTGATGAGAAATGAATATATCTGTTATGATAACAAGTTCATACACTTCCTTTCTTATTGCCATTGTGAATTTGATTACTTTTAAGAATCAAATGGTCTCCAAGAATACAAATTTCCAAAAGCAGCACCATCATATGCTGGTCACTATTTTCCAGTCTATTTTTATTCTCAATCTGTTTCCTTTAATAATAAACATCTTGGAAAGTGGACTTGATGCCAATGAAAAATAAACAAGAAACATTTGTACTATGAGTGAAAAGACCTGCCCTTAAAGCAATATTTTAAGGTCCTTTTTTCCTGAGCTTTTCCATGGGAACTTTGTTACAATTACTCAGCTCTAAACACAGCTCTCTCAACCATTTTCAGTCACTACCAAAGCCAAGTTTTTGAAGGAACCATTTATCAAAATTACTAAGCTCAGGATGCTGAAATGGATTCATAAAAATTGCTATTATAATTTGGCCTAAATCTGTAGCTTTATAACATTCATAGTGTGCATGGGGTTACATTAGTGGAAACATTAACTAAAAAACCTGGCCTCAAGTTAGAATTTGATGTCATCATAAGTAACCTAAAATAGCTTAAGCTACAGTTTTCTCTAGAAGGTAATTATAATAAAAGCTGCCGTATATTGTGTAGCTTAATAAAGCACGCTAGCAAGTGTGTTCAGTTCTTTATATGTCTCCATTGTAATTGATGCAGCCACCTTGGGATGTAGCTACCATTATACACATTTCATAGATGATGAAATGCAAGTTCAGAAAAGTTGAGAATCATAGCAATAATACCCAGGTAAAAAGGCAGAATCAGATTTGAACTCTTGTTTGTTTGACCTTAAAGTTCTGTTTTCTAATAAATGCCCAGGTGCAAAGAAGTTAAGTAATTATACTGAGCGGGAGAACTTCAGTTAGTAGTTGCAAATAAACCCAAATTTACAGTATCGGGAAAGGAACTGAAGTTTGTTGCTAACTCATGCTACATATCCATCATGAGGCAGCTGTGGTCTCTGCTCCTTGTTGTTCTTACTCAGAAATGCAAGTTCACAAGGGTCTACCCTATGGATTATCAGTGTTTGCTGTGTCAGGGTAAAGGGCCATGGAAAATTGTGAACTGGCTGTTAATTTTATGTGCCAGGGCAAATGTCCCCCCTAACTTTAAGGAGTTAAGCAAGAATATGCCTCCTGTATACTGGGAAGAAGGAAAACCATAAACACAGTACTCGTTCTGAATTTTTGAGTAAAATGCCATGACTTCTCCAAATGTCATTTCTTTTGATACCAGTAGAAATAAAGCAGAAAATNAGAGGGAACTCTGGTTTACTTGTACATTTTCAATTTTGTATTCTGTATAAGGCACTCCTTGGACAATCTTTATTTTGAAATGGAAAAAAAAAAAAAGTAATTTCCATTAAAAGAGAGGTGTAGACTAGAGGACATAGGGCCTCCTGCAACAATTGGTGTTATGTTTGCTCTCTGTAGAAAAGAGAAAACGCATGGGTAATATCCAGGTATGAGTTCCCACAGTCTTCTCAAGGACCTAAAAGCTGCTTTCTTCTGCCAGATAATCTCTCTTGTGGATTGTGTGTGTATGTGTGTGTGCGTGTGTGTCTGTGACTGAGTATAAAATGAAATTATTATCTATTCTTGACTGTTATACAGTACAGTGACAATTAAGCATTTGATTATGTGTGTATCGATTAATTTCATTTTATGTACAAGCTCAAAATCTATCATGTCATTCGGCCTTCCAATTTCATGACTTGAAAGAATATCTGCTAATAACCTTAAAAAATGGAAGGACTGTTAGATTTCATGTAAATTAGTGGTTCTCAGGATAGCCTTACTTACCTTACCTAAATTTTTTGAGGACTCAAACAGCTTTTGTTTATACAGTTTTTTCTATTCATATTTATCAATTAGAAATTAAAAGAATTTTTTAAACCACAGAAATACAAACATATACATTCCCTTTGCTGTCACAAAGATGGTATTATCATGTATCATGTAGCCTCTAGAAATTTCATATATACTTGGAAAGAAAGAGAAAAAGGAAAATATCTTGATGTTATTATGAAAATATTTTGACCTTGTGGATCCTTTAAAAGGTCTCAGTGACCCCTAGGAATTCCTGAACCACACTTTAAGAATAATCTGTGTAAATCATCCTCTTTATCATCTGAACTGCACACATTAACCTTAAAAGGGGAAGGAATATATATTTTGATTTCTCAATTAGATTATAGCTCCTGGAGGAACTATTTTTGCTTTATGCTTTTTCTCTACTGCACAATATTAAGCATCTAACCATCCAACAATCTTGGTCCATTTACTCTGCATTCATTCTTGAATGCTGCTATCAATTTGTCAATAAGATTATTATCATAGACACTGGAAACTATTTACATGACCTTGATGAGAAATGAATATATCTGTTATGATAACAAGTTCATACACTTCCTTTCTTATTGCCATTGTGAATTTGATTACTTTTAAGAATCAAATGGTCTCCAAGAATACAAATTTCCAAAAGCAGCACCATCATATGCTGGTCACTATTTTCCAGTCTATTTTTATTCTTAATCTGTTTCCTTTAATAATAAACATCTTGGAAAGTGGACTTGATGTCAATGAAAAATAAACAAGAAACATTTGTACTATGAGTGAAAAGACCTGCCCTTAAAGCAATATTTTAAGGTCCTTTTTTCCTGAGCTTTTCCATGGGAACTTTGTTACAATTACTCAGCTCTAAACACAGCTCTCTCAACCATTTTCAGTCACTACCAAAGCCAAGTTTTTGAAGGAACCATTTATCAAAATTACTAAGCTCAGGATGCTGAAATGGATTCATAAAAATTGCTATTATAATTTGGCCTAAATCTGTAGCTTTATAACATTCATAGTGTGCATGGGGTTACATTAGTGGAAACATTAACTAAAAAACCTGGCCTCAAGTTAGAATTTGATGTCATCATAAGTAACCTAAAATAGCTTAAGCTACAGTTTTCTCTAGAAGGTAATTATAATAAAAGCTGCCGTATATTGTGTAGCTTAATAAAGCACGCTAGCAAGTGTGTTCAGTTCTTTATATGTCTCCATTGTAATTGATGCAGCCACCTTGGGATGTAGCTACCATTATACACATTTCATAGATGATGAAATGCAAGTTCAGAAAAGTTGAGAATCATAGCAATAATACCCAGGTAAAAAGGCAGAATCAGATTTGAACTCTTGTTTGTTTGACCTTAAAGTTCTGTTTTCTAATAAATGCCCAGGTGCAAAGAAGTTAAGTAATTATACTGAGCGGGAGAACTTCAGTTAGTAGTTGCAAATAAACCCAAATTTACAGTATCGGGAAAGGAACTGAAGTTTGTTGCTAACTCATGCTACATATCCATCATGAGGCAGCTGTGGTCTCTGCTCCTTGTTGTTCTTACTCAGAAATGCAAGTTCACAAGGGTCTACCCTATGGATTATCAGTGTTTGCTGTGTCAGGGTAAAGGGCCATGGAAAATTGTGAACTGGCTGTTAATTTTATGTGCCAGGGCAAATGTCCCCCCTAACTTTAAGGAGTTAAGCAAGAATATGCCTCCTGTATACTGGGAAGAAGGAAAACCATAAACACAGTACTCGTTCTGAATTTTTGAGTAAAATGCCATGACTTCTCCAAATGTCATTTCTTTTGATACCAGTAGAAATAAAGCAGAAAATTATCTGGTGGTTTGTGATTATTTTTGAGGTGATAGACCGTTATACTTAAAATTGTTATTTTTCCCCCTTCTTCAGAAACTTCATGGGTAAAGTATCTATTAATAGAAAATATCATAAAATATCCAGAGAAATAATTAGTAATGCTTATACCTCCAATTTTTATTAACAAGTTTGGAAGTACAGTGTTTGTATTATTTCAATATGATAGTTACATTGTTGCACGTGACATTTTTAGAAATCATGGCTTGCCTTTTGAAAGACACTACCACGTTCTTAGTCCTTCAAAGAAAAATAGGCTCATTGTGATTTAATAAATCCATTTCCTTATGTCTCCTTTCTCAGCCCTTAACCTATGTCACTTCAGTCTCTATCCAGTCTACCCCTCAGTTCTTATAAAAGCTCACAAATCACTGTAACAGTAAGCTTTTCATCTTCAAAAAAGGAATCTCATTATACTTTTGAAGTTGTATCTGAGCTCATTTATTGTAATTAGAGAATAAGTTATTGGGTTGAAGAGAATGGATAGGATGTGGTGCTAGCATGGAAAAGTCTCGGGCTTTTTTGCCTGGTGATTTGTGTTAAAACTTGTTCCTCTTGCACTCACAGAGGTGAGGGGGCAACAGAGGCCTGCCATCCCAACACCTGATTATTTCTGCATGTATTCACAGGCAACTTTGTGGTACACTATACGGAAGTGATCTTTTTTACGTGGCACAAAGACTGCTTTCATGCACGGCCATCTCCTCTACCATCACTTTTGAAAACCATCATCAGTGACAGATAGTTTGTATCTAATCATTGGAGCTAACTTTTGAGTCAGTCCAGGCAGAGCCGGGTTGGCCCACCATATTGAAAAGGCTGTCCCATGCTGCCCAAGGGGGAATTTAAACAAATAGATTCACTACAGCCTTCTTGTAAAAGGATGTATGGAGGTCAACACAATAAACAGTCTGTACTGTGGAAACTTGTTTTCCAAATGTGCAGAAGTTCCTACCAAGGCTGACAACAGAGATGAGTCCATCCAGGTATTTTGTTAATGGCATGAGCTGAGATTTATGATGGATAGATAATTCAAATTGTAGAGATATATAAGTTAAAGATTAGTTGGTAAAATAGCAGCATTTCTAAAACCAGAATAAGTACTACTGTCAATTTTTTTTTCAGATAAAAATATGTCTTACCATTCAGCTTTATATGAAATAGATGCTACTCTGATTTAGAGCCTTTGGACAGACGGGCTTGAGAGCACAAAACCTGAGCAGCCATGTCTGGGCTATTGATGCCCCGCCATCCACTCAGGACCATCACTGGAGCTACAGATACCCTGATTCCTGGGTTTCTTCCCTGCTGGTATCTCAGTGTCTCTCATGCTGTTATTTGGCTGAAGTCAGTTCTTTTCTACCAGTCACTGTCTATCTCTTATGGCTCTGTGATCTATTCTACCACAGCTTAGACCTCCAACTTCCCTTCTTGCCAAAATAGTCTCATTTACTGCCTCTTCCATTTTCTGACTAATGTCATCTTTGAAGTTCTTAAGAAGAGAGCCACCTCTTCTCCAGCAATCGATACTGCCCTAAATAACTTGTTCTCTCTTCTCCAAGTGACCAAACTTTAAGGCCCATCCCCAAATCTGAGGAAAGTTTCTGGGGGCTAGGAATAAGGCATTGAATGACACCACTGTTGTATTGGAACATCACTCCTCCCTGTAATTCCTATATCCTAAACAAATTCCTTAAATCTGTCCTACATCATGATGAATTCTTGCTAACCTGGGACCCTCCTCCAGAGATTTAGACACATAGATTGCTTTTTTACTTATGTTGATACTTTCACTGAAACAGAATCCCCATGACTTTTTCACCTGGAACAGCCTTCACATGCAAAAGAAAAAATATGGAGGCATGTTCTTTATCACTGAGTTTTTACAGTAAGATTTTGATTATGCAATCAAACATAACACTGTATAAGCATGTATATAGCTATCATTTTTAAAATAATGAACGCAGTCCTGCTTTCACTAAACCAACTATTTCACCATAAACTTACAAAATTTTCCCATTATTTTGCAGTATTCAAGAGGTCACATTCTAATGTACATCCCTGGGCTCTGAAGCTATGTTTCCCACTATTCTAAAAGTAACATAGACATTTTTTAAAAAAAACCACTGGAACTGTTAAGCTTAAACAATTCACCATGTTATAATTCAGTTCAGTCAGTTCAGTTCAGTCGCTCAGTTGTGTCCGACTCTTTGCAACCCCATGAACTGCGGCACGCCAGGCCTCTGTCCATCACCAATTCCTCAGAGTTCACTGACTCACGTCCATCAAGTCAGTGATCCCATCCAGCCATCTCAGCCTCTGTCATCCCCTTCTCCTCCTGCCCCCAATCCCTCCCAGCATCAGAGTCTTTTCCAATGAGTCAAATTAAGGAAGTAGAAAATAGGCAATGATCAAGTACTGCATAAAAAATGCTAAATGTGTCTATCCAATCTTTCCAAGAGCCCCCACCAGTCTAGATGAAGCAAGGCAAAGTGAAAATGGCAAAAGCTAAAATCATGGGCCTCCACACTTTGAGTTCTAAGGCTTGTCTATTTCATCTTACTATTTAGTCTAAATATTAATTGTCAAAGGAAAACAAAAAAACTGGGAATGCTACTTTAAACTCTCCCTAATTATACCTTTTCTTAAAAGCCAGTAGTAGAGAATATTGCCATAAGCTGTAAATTGAGAGCTAATTAAAATTTCAAGTGCCAATTGGAAGTTTCACATTCCTTATTTCACTAGTTTATCCATGAATATAAAGTACATGCCTGAAGTAGTTTATTTTCTCTGTCATCATCTAACTTCTGTCATTATCTAACTTCTGTCATTCTATTCTGCCATGGCTCTAGGGGGCAACACTGAAGGACCAGCTTTCAAGGACTAGGAGGGCTCAAGATTTCACACTGGTTTCACTCAAAATACAATTGTCAGGCTCAAACAACTCAATTGTAAACTTCACTGGGATGTGTGCAATTTATTATTTTAACTGATATATAAGGGCTAGCTGTAATCAAGGGTATTTTCATGTGCCTACTAAGTGTTAATTGCCACCAGTGGCTCTAGTGGTGATTGAATGCAGGAATGAAGTCTAGAACAGACAGTCTTTGGAAACACAGAGGCTCAGAGGCAGTAGCTGATTGCTCTGCAGCCCTTCAGTCTCCTTAGCTCCCGTGGGTTTTGGCTGGCTATGGCCCTTCTACAGTGTGTTGGCAGCACTCTCAACTGTGAAGGGTGCACTGCCTTTTTAACAGCTTTAAATGGTAGATGCTAATGACTTTGCAGTCTTGCAGTTCTCCCAGCAGGTTTTGGTGCCTTGTATTATTTTAAACACAATGTACTTTGAAAACATACGTAAATTAAGTCTATAATTCCATCTCCAGGCTTTGGCATGTTTTACTTGTCAACTTTTCAAAACACAAATGACTGAGGTAAGGCAGTCCAGCAGGCTGGGGTCGAAGTATTTCCTCCCTCTACTTCCCAGCTATGTCCTGGACTTTCTGTCTTTAGGCCATCTGTTGCTCTTTCCTTACTCCATGTTTGTACCCTCAGCTCAAAATTCAGTCTTTTTGTTTGTTTCTTTACCTTTTAACTACACCTTTTCTTTCTCTTTGTTTTCTCTGATTCATGGCTTGGTTCTCAGAGCTGAAAGTGGCCACAGTTCCACACTGGCATTTTCCCATTTCACATACATATAAGGAAAGGGGTCAAGAGATGGTTTCCTGGGCAAAGGACTTTCAGATACTGATTATTCTTTTTATTCTAGTAACATAGAAAAGGCAGCAATAAGTGTTTCATTGGTAACGGAGTTTTGAGAATTAAGAAGTGATGGGGAAGGTGCAAAGAAAACCCTTGCTCTGTTGAATATCAGTTGGGCTGGATACTTCATCATCTGTGGCAGTACATACCACCATTGGGTAAAGGAGTGGGTGGAGACCAGGGAGAAAAATCAGGTGGAACTTAATTAACTACAGGGAGGAGCTTTGGTCATACTGAATATCTCAGATCCTTTAGAGTTTCTCAATGAGGAATGGTAATTTCCAGTCAGCCAAGGTAGCCAGTCATGACATTTAATTCTGAAGTTCAGAAATAATGGTTTTTATTAAACCTCTCTGTGCAGGAAATATTCCGTATTGAATAGAGTTCATATTAAAAATTTTAAGTAAAGCATTATATTATTGTGCATCGCCCTCCATTGAAGTCCTAGGTTGCATAATGACTGAATCTAGGGAACATTACAGGGACAACCAGAGACCTTTGAATGGCTCACTAATGATTTACAAATTTTGAATGCCATACTGTCACTAAAAAAGAACTGCTATATCTAATAAACAGGACTGGGAGTGGTAAACTTACCCCAGCTCTACTGGAAAGGGATCTGTAAAATAAACAGCTTCAACCTTTTCTGTTCCTAAACCAACCAAACAGGAATGCCTCCTACTCAAAACATATAGCAGACAGTAGTATTTTCGTGTTCTTCATAAAGAGATTCTGTTCCTTTCAGGATGATTCCTAATAAAACCACTGACTCCAAAACATTGATTAGGCATCTCATCTACCGTTTTCTGAACCACACCCTTGTCATTTTATCTATAAGAGTGAAGATTAAGGAATAAAAAGTGTTTTAATAACTGTTCAATAATACCAGGGGACTGGGTGGCAGTTTTTATTCCCCTGATGAACCTCTCAAAATAATAACCACTCTTCTTTGCCTTTTTCTCCCCTTGCTGTTGGCTGTTTGTTGTTTCTAATTGCTAGCAATGTTGCCACCTATGGGAAACAAAAGCGTATGTTAGAAAGTTCTGCTTCCATTCTGTAGGAATCCCATTTCACTTCAGCATTCTTTCAGAAAATGAGTGAAGCAGACTTTCTGCTATTACCATGGCATTTTTTAGTAGAGATTTAAGCATCTACAGATGAAATAACTTCTAAATTATTCCACAATATCAATTTGTGCATTTTAGGTAGGATTTACTCATTTTAGGTTTGCCTCTTAAATTATTTGTTTTTTTGTGGGTTTTATTTTTTTGGTGGACAAAGATTTGAACATGATGTTATGCAGAGAAAGAACGCAAGGAATAATAACTCAAAGGATCATGACAATATTATCATTTACATAATATAACAATAGTGCCTGTATTTAATCTTTACAGTTAATTCTTAAATTTCTACATGTGAATTTTAAACCTTTCTGCTCTAGTGGAAAATTTCATAGCAAAAAAAAAAGAAAAAAAGAGGAAGGAGCTCAAATGTTTAATATTTCAATAACATCTGAATTTTTAAAGATGGAGGCTTTTGTAATGACTGTTAAGCTAATCTATTAAGCTGAATAAGAATTGAACAAATTGTATAGCAAGAAGCCAGAAGTCATATTTAATCATCGAGTCAAAACTTTCTCAACATTTATCACTGGGTCATCAATTATTTACAGCTAGATTTACTTACAAAATTCTCAAACTTAGTAGAGGCAAGAGAAAAAGATACCTAAAAATTAGTAAATTTTCTTACTCAAGGCCACAGAGGGTCTATACAGTCTTCTTTTGGTGTTTCTCTGGAATCATTTGAAAGTATGAGAATACTGCTTACCTCAGCTTTTCCCTTGCTGCTGCTGCTGCTGCTAAGTCACTTCAGTCGTGTCCGACTCTGTGTGACCCCATAGATGGCAGCCCACCAGGCTCCCCTGCTTGGGATGCTCCAGGCAAGAAACACTGGAGTGGGTGGCCATTTCCTTCTCCAATGCATGAAAGCAAAAAGTGAAAAGTGAAAGTGAAGTCACTCAGTCGTGTCTGACTCTTAGCGACCCCATGGACTGCAGCCTACCAGGCTCCTCCGCCCATGGGATTCTCCAGGCAAGAGTGCTGGAGTGGGGTGCCATTGCCTTCTCCACAGCTTTTCCCTTAACTACATCAATAAGACTCAGTTTTTTTTTTTTAACTTACTGAAAAAGTTTGTGATTTTCAAAAAAACTTTTGAAAATAAATGCAACTTAATTATTATTACTGTCACATTTCAAATCTTACATAACTGCTTACAAATAAGGTAGGAGAGCATATGAGAGGTGTAGAGATGAAAATGATTGCAAAAGCAAAACAGTCAAATGCTAAACAAAATAAAAATCAGAACTGAGACTGATCAAAAGCTAGGACCAGGACACAAAGTAAGATTTTAAAAAGTGTTTTGGTTGTCCTTCAGTGTCTCTCAGTCCTGGGGAAGTCCTGTAATCAAATCCCACTGACCCCCAAAGCCAAATTCCCTGGGGGTTCACAGTCCCTTTGCAGGATCCCCAGGTTGGGAAATCTGTTGCGGGCCCTAGAACTTTTGTAACAGTGTGAGAACTTCTTTGGTGTCATTGATCTTCAGTTTGTGGGTTACCTGCTTGGCCGCTCTATAGTGTGGCTAATGGCAACCTCTTCCAAGAGGACTTATACCACATGCCACACTTCCTAGGACTTCCGCCACCAGAGGCCCTCTCCTCGCAACAGGCCACTGCTAACCCGTGCCTCCTCAGGAGATACTCAGCTGTTCACAGGCAGATCTGGCTCAGTCTTTTGTGGGGGTCACTACTCCTTTTCCCCGGTCCTGTTGCACACAAGGTTTTGTTTGCATCCTCCAAGAGTCTCTGGCGGGCATGAGGTTTGATTTTAAAAGAGATTGTGCCCCTAATACAATCTTGTTGCAGCTACTCATTAGCCCTTGACCTGGCTATCTTTTTTTGGCGGCATCCAACATTCTCCTGTCAATGGTTGTTCAGCGGCTAGTTGCAGTTTTGGTGTTCTGCAGGAGAAGATGAGCACACATCCTTCTACCCCACCATCTCCACCTATATTCAGCATCCTTACCTTGAGAACCCCATGCACAGTATGAAAAGGAAAAAAGTTATAACACTGAAAGATGAACTTCCCAGGTCGGCAACTGCCACAATATGCTGCTGGAGAAGAGTGGAGAAATAGCTCAAGAAAGAATGAAGAGATGGAGCCCAAGCAGAAATGGCTCCCAGTTGTGAATGTGTCTTGTTGTGAAAGTAAATTCCAATACTGTGAAGAACAATGTTGCAGAGGAAACCAGAATGTTAGGTCCGTGAATCAAGGTAAATTGGAAGTGATCAAACAGATGGCAAGAGTAAACACTTCCATTTTATTAATCAGTGCACTAAAATGGACAGGTATGGATGAATTTAATTCAAATGACTATTATATCTACTACTATGGGCAAGAATCTCTTAGAAGAAATGCAGTAGCCCTCATAGTCAACAAAAGAATCTGAATTGCAGTACTTGGGCGCAATCTCAAAAATGACAGAATGATCTTTGTTCGTTTCAAAGGCAAGCTATTCAGAATCACAATAATCTAAATCTGTGCCCCAAACACTAAGGCTGAAGAAGCTGAATTTGAACGGTTTTATAAAGACCTACAGAACCTTCTAGAACTGAACAAAAAAAAAGATGTCTTTTTCATCACAGGGGACTGGAATACAAAAATAGGAAGTTAGAGATACCTGGAATAACAGGCAGATTTGGCCTTGGAGTACAAAATGAACCAAGGCAAAGTCTAGCAGAGTTTTGCCAAGAGAATGCACTAGTTATACCAAACACCCTCTTTCAACAACACAAAAGACAACTCTACACATGGATGTCACCAGATGGTCAGTACCAAATCAGAATGATTACATTCCTTGAAGTCAAAGATGGAGAAGCTCTAAACAGTCGGTAAAAAGAAGACCAGGAGCTGACTGTGGCTCAGATCATTAATTCCTTATGCAAAATTCAGACTTAAATTGAAGAAAGTAGGGAAAACCACCAGACCATTCAGGTATGACCTAAATCAAATCCCTTATGATTATACAGTGGAAGTGACAAATAGTTTCAAGGAATTAGACCTGATGGACAGAGTGCCTAAAAAACTATGGATGGAAGTTGGTAACAAGGTATAAGAGGCAGTGATCAAAACTGTCCCCAAAAAAAGAAATGCAAAAAGGCAAAATGGTTGTCTGATGGGGCTTTACAAATAGCTGAGAAAAGAAGAAAAGCTAAAGGCAAAAAAGAAAAGAAAAGATATACCCATCTGAATGCAGAGTTCCAAAGAACAGCAAGGAGAGATAAGAAAGCCTTCCCAAGTGAACAATGCAAATAACAATAGAATGGGAAAGACTAGCGATCTCTTCGAGAATATTATAGATACCAAGGAAACATTTCGTGCAAATATGAGCATAATAAGGGACAGAAACCATATGGACCTAACAGAAGTAGAAGATATTAAGAAGAGGTGGCAAGAATACACAGAGGAACTTTACAATAAAGATCTTAATAACCTAGATAGCCATGATGGTCTGATCACTCACTTAGAGTCAGATATCCTGGAATATGAAGTCAAGTGGGCCTTAGGAAGCATGACTATGAACAAATTTAGTGGAGATGTGGGAATTCCAGCTAAGCTATTTCAAATCCTAAACTATCATGCTATTAAAGTGCTGCACTCAATATGCCAGCAAATTTGGAAAACTTGGCAGTGTCAATAGACTGGAGGAGGTCAGTTTTCACTCCAATCTCAAAGAAAGGCAATGCCAAAGAATGTTCAAATTATCACAAAGATGCACTCATTTCACGTGCTAGCAAAGTGATGCTCAAAATTCTCCAAGCTAAGCTTCAACAGTATGTAAAATGAGAACTTTCAGATGTACAAGCTGGATTTAGAAAAGGCAGAGAACTAAAGATCATCTTGCCAACATCCGTTGGATCATAGAAAAACCAATACACAGAGGAGAATTCCAGAAAAACATCTACCTCTGCTTCATTGACTATGCTAAAGCCTTTAACTGTGTGGATCACCGCTATGGAAAATTCTTAAAAAAAATAGGACTATCAGGCAACCATACCTGGCTCCTGAGAAACCTGTATGCAGGTCAAGAAGCAACACTTTGAGCAGACATGGATCAAAGGATTGGTTCAAATTGTGAAAGGAGTATATTAAGGCTGTATATTGTGACACTGAATATTTAACTTATATGCATTATACATCATATGAAATGCCAGGCTGGATGAAGCACAAACTGTATTCAAGATTTCTGGGAGAAATATCAGTAACCTCAGATATGCAGATGCCACCACCCTTATGGCAGAAAGTGAAGAGGAACTGAACAGCCTATTTTTGAATGTGAAAGAGAAGAAGTGAAAATGCTGACTTAAAACTCAGCATTCAAAATCTAAGATCACTGCATCTGGTCCCATCGCTTCATGGCAAATAGATGGGGAAACAATGGAAACAGTGACAGACTTCATTTTCTTGGGTTCCAGAATCACCGAAGACAGTGAATGCAGCCATGAAATTAAAAGATGCTTTCTCCTTGGAAGAAAAGCTATGACAAACCTAGACAGCATATTAAAAAGCAGAGGCATTATATTGCTGACAAAGTCTGTCTAGTCAGTTATGGTTTTTCCAGCAGTCATATGTGGATGTGAGAGTTGGACCATAAAGAATGCTGAGCACTGAAGAACTGATGCCTTTCAACTGTGGTGCTGGAGAAGACTCTTCAGAGTCCCTTGGACAGCAAAGAGATCAAAGTCAGTCAACCCTAAAGGAAATCAACCCTGAATATTCATTGGAAGGACTGATGCTGAAGCTGAAGCTCCAATACTATGGCCACCTGGTATGAAGAGCCAACTCATTGGAAAAGACCCTGATGCTGGGCAAGATTGAACTCAGGAGAAGAAGGGGGAGATCGAAGATAAGATGGTTCCATGGCATCACCGACTCAATGGATATGAGTTTGAGCAAATTCCAGGAGAGAATGAATGACATGGAACTCTGGCTTGCTGCAGTCCATGGTGTCACAAAGACTTGAACTGACTGAACGACTGAACAACAATGTCTCCCATTAACTGTCTTTCTGCTAAAAGGTGTTCTGGTATAAGGACAAAATTTTTGTTTTGTCTGATTTAACAATTTATTCCTAAGAAGTTGGAAAGCTTTTAAACTCTCAAAGAATGAGTCCCTGTTCTGGAGTTTGAGGCTCACAAAGGTAATAGAGTTGCTATCTGCAACTGTGAGTCTTCTAGCTTTCCTCCAAAGCACATCCCACAGACCCTCTGCATATTCATTTACCTCCATGAAATGAAAAGGCAATGAAATGTGGTCAGGATGAATATGAGAAGGGATCCTGGGTGGAGGATTTGTTTTCATTCCTCACAAGCTGTGAGCACTTCTAGTTTCTACCTCTATGAACCCTGTGTAGTGGTTTACTGGCTAATTTGTGTCCCACTCTTGCAACTCCATGAACTGTAGCCTGCCAGGCTCCTCTATCCATGGGATTTCCCGTACTGATGCGGGTTGCCATTTCCTTCTCCAGGGGATCTTTCTGACCCAGGAATTGAACCCAGGTCTCCTAAATTGCAGGTGGATTCTTTACTGACTGAACTATGAAGGAAGCTGCCCTGTGCCCCCTAGCTTTTTCATCTATATGTTGTCAAGGATAATAACATCTATTCTGCTGACCTCACAGAACTGTCTTTATACTCAATGTCTCATTAAGTTCTGGCATTCCATCTTTATGAAAGAAGAAATGCCAATGGAGATTTCCCTTGAGTTCCAGGGAAGTATTGTCTATTGATTGTAATTAGCTAGACCAGGTTAACTCCCACTGGGACCCTTTCTCTGTTTTTATTCTACTGAATGTCTGATAAAGATGGCAGGGAGCTTGAGCCTTAGTTTTCTGTCTTCACATTTGGTGCTGATACTATTAGGGTGATTGCAACCATCTGATCAGTAGTGGTTTAAAAAAACTGAGACTGTTTAGCTTGAAAAAGGGAAGATCAGGATGATATGTTGAGATAGAAATTATGTTTTGGTGTTATGTTATTCAAGATTCTCCAGATAAATAGAACCAATAGTATATATAGAGACACAGATATGTGTGTGTATGTATGTGTGTGTGACAGAGATTTATTGGAGGAATTGGTTCACAAGGTTATGGAGGCTGAGCGGTCCCACAATCTGCTGTCTGCGAACTGGAAATGCAAGAAAGTGGTATAGTTCAGTTGAGTAAGGCTTGAGAACAGGGTAGTGAGGTTGGGAAGGGGGCACAGAGATGAGTCCTCGTCTGAGGCCCAGAGACCAGCAGACTGAGAACCAGGGACTCTGACATCAGAGGGCAGGTGAGGATGTTCCAGCTTAAGGAGAGAGAGAATTATCCCTTCTTAAGCCTTTTTGTTCCCTCGAGATTAGATGATGCTTGTACACATGGGTAAAAGGGGACTTTATTCAGCCTACAGATCTAAATGTTAACATCTAATCTTTTCCAGAAGGATTCTCAGAGACACTCCCAGAACTAATGTTTTACTAGCTCTTTGGACATCCCTTAATCCAGTCAGGTTGACACATAAAATTAGCCATTACAGATGATATCAAATGTTTGAATTCCTGTCATATGAAGAGATTGGATTTATCTTCCATCCCCTCCAACTCATTAGATTCTGCATTTAAGTGGTTAGCTTGCAAAAATCCCTTTTTTCAGGGCTTAATTGACATTGACTGAAAGGTACCTCTTTAATGTGTAATTGATGATGTGGAGGTATTTGCTTCTGTATTTGTCCAAAACCCCTTTGAAAATAAGATGACTAAGATGCAGTTTCTCTGCCTTTAAATTCCAAGATAATATAAAGTCATGGAAAATTTTCAAAAATGCATAGTTAAAGGTAGGTCAAGAAAGTTCAAGGAGACTTTTTTGAGGGCGGGTAAAACATAAATCTTATGATATTCTACCCCATAATGTCCAGAAATCTGGTCCCACGCTGCCAGCTTCACAGATGTTACTTTTGAGGAAGATGGATGCCACTGGCAATTGGTTCAAAAAAATGTAATTTGGAACTTTAATTGGCATTCCTAATGTGCTACACAGTTTAATCACATGAAAAAGGGGTATTTTTTTGAATTTCCTCTCTACAGAGTGTTAACTTTATGCTTAATATTTAAAAGGTCCCTTTTTCCCTTTTGTTTGGAGTAAATTATAAAACATTCTTTGTATTATCTTTTGTGTGCAAATGTGGTAATCTTAATTAGCAATAATTTTTTAGGGTACTGTGTTAATAGGAAATGCTCAGAGCCTCTATTTTTTCTTTAACAATCTTTTTTGTACTGATATGGAGTTTGTTATTCTGTTGAGGAGGATTTTAATCCCAATATAATAAATCTAAAAATGTTTTCTAAGGAAAATATTAACATATTTCATGTCTATTTAAAGTGGCTTATATAGAAACTCTCAAACACACATACTACAAACATACATGGAGAAACTATACAAGTGTGGTATTTATGTTCATGTACATGGTCATCATATGTTAATTATTCTAAATCATAACCTGAGCCATTTATGAAGGTTCAACTAACGTGACTGATTGGAATGATAAGTCAATGCTATGTTTAGTTACTCTCACAGACATAACTTGTCTGTCTTAAAAATGGCAATTTTTTTTTCGTGAGGAATCAATACTTTAGGTTAATTTTCTTTAGATAACCTTTGATGCAATCATAATTTGTGTGAATGAAATATGGCTTAGAGAGCCATATTGCATAAAATTCCTGTGAAAAGTAAATTTGATAAGGGATACTCCAAGCTAGGTGTTAATTGGCCAAATAAAAACCCATTCATACGATGAAGGCCCAAGTTTCTGCCTCTTCTCTTTTCCACATCAGAAATTTATTTTAAAGTTATATACAACCAAAGCACAGCATTTAGCTCACATACTTCCCCCACATTTTTTCTGTTAAAGAAATGCACATTGAATAGTTTGTTTCCTTTTTAAAAAAATAATTTATTTATTTTGCTGTGCTGCTGCTAAGTCACTTCAGTGGTGTCTGACTCTGTGCGACCCCATAGACGGCAGCCCAACAGGCTCCCCTGTCCCTGGGATTCTCCAGGCAAGAACACTGAAGTGGGTTGCCATTTCCTTCTCCAATGCATGAAAGTGAAAAGTGAAAGTGAGGTCACTCAGTCGTGTCTGACTCTTAGCGACTCCATGGACTGTAGCCCACCAGGCTCCTCTGTCCATGGGATTTTCCAGGCAAGAGTACTGGAGTGGAGTGCCATTGCCTTCTCTGAATTTATTTATTTTAATTGGAGGCTAATTATTTTACAGTATTGTAGTGGGTTTTGCTATATATTGACATGAATCAGCCATGGGCGCACAATTTTTCCCCATCTCATCCCTCTGGGTCATCCCAGTGCATCAGCCCCGAGCACCCTATCTCATGCGTTGAACCTGGACTGACGATCCATTTCACATATGATAATAAACACGTTTCAATGCTACCCTCTCAAATCATCCCACCCTTGCCTTCTCCCACAGAGTCTAAAAGACTGTTCTTTACACCTGTGTCTAAAATGTCTCACGTATAGGGTCATCATTACCATCTTTCTAAATTCCATGTGTATGTGTTAGTATACTGTATTGGTGTTTTTCTTTCTGACTTACTTCACTCTGTATAATAGGCTCCAGTTTCATCCACCTCATTAGAATTGATTCAAATGCATTCTTTTTAATGGCTGAGTAATAATCCATTGTGTATCTGTACCACAACTTTCTTATCCATTCATCTGTTGATGGGCAATCTCTTTAACTAAAGTGGTGCTGGGAAAACTGGTCAACCACATATAAAAGAATGAAACTAGAACACTTTCTAACATCATGCACAAAAATAAACTCAAAATAGTAAAGAGCTAAACATAAGACCAGAAACTATAAAACTCCTAGAGGAAAACATGGGCAAAACATTCTCTGACATAAATCACAGCAGGATCCTCTATGACCCACCTCCCAGAGTAATGGAAATAAAAGCAAAAATAAACAAATGGGACATTACTAAACTTAAAAACTTTAGCACAGAGTGAAGTATGCTTCCCTCAAAGCCTGTCTCTTATACACATCTAGATGTGTATAAGGGACAGGATCTGGAGGGATGATGTGGGGGGGGGGGGGGGAGGGGGGTTCATGTCTGGGAGTTCATATAAAAAAATAAATAAATCCAAAAAAATTAAAAAAAAAAAAACTTTAGCACAATGAAGGAAACCATAAGCAAGGTGAAAAGACACCCTTAAGAATGGGAGAAAATACTAACAAATGAAGCAACTGACAAAAATTAATCTCAAAGATATACAAGCAGCTCCTGCAGCTCAATTCTACAAAAATAAACAACCCAATCAAAAAAATGGGGCAAAGAACTAAACAGATATTTCTCCAAAGAAGGCATACAGATGGCTAACAAACACATGAAAAGATGCTCAACATCACTCATTATCAGAGAAATGCAAACCACAATGAGGTACTACTCACGCCAGTCAGAACGGCTGCTATCAAAAAGTCTACAAACAGTAAATGCTGGAGAGGGTGCAGAGAAAAAGGAACCCTCTTACATGGTTGGTGGGAAGGCAAATTAGTACAGCCACTGTGGAGAACAGTGTGGGGATTCCTTAAATAGCTTGTTTCTTGTTCAAAAAATAGTAGCAACTCATGGGACCCCTGCTGCTGACCTGAAATCATACAATTAGAGCTTCTTAACCATAATATTTTGGAGACGGCAATGGCAACCCACTCCAGTATTCTTGCCTGGAAAATCCCAGGGACAGTGGAGCCTGGTGGGCTACAGTCTATGGGGTGGCTAAGAGTCGGACACGACTGAGTGACTTCACTTTCACTTTTCACTTTCATGCATTGGAGAAAGAAATGGCAACCCACTCCAGTGTTCTTGCCTGGAGAATCCCAGGGACGGGGGAGCCTGTTGGGATGCCGTCTATGGGGTCGCACAGAGTCGGACATGACTGAAGCGACTTAGCAACAGCAACCATAATATTGAGGTCTGTGTAACATTACTATTATCATATGAATTTCAGTTATTGGATAGATTCTAAAGTGTACTTTTCACAGAAAACTGTGATTTTAAAAATTACACCTAAGGTTGTTTTGAACTCATTTATTTATTTTGCACTTTCTTAAATCCTGCTTCATTGCCAATATTAACTTGGTCATGGGTAAACAGTACTCTGATTTCTAATAGAAGACATTAGTTTTTTCTCTATAGACGCTTTGCACAATAGAATTGCAAGTTTATTGTTTCTGGATTCTTTTACTAAAAAATAGGTTTATGATATTTACCATTGTTTTGTGCATAGTTTTACATTATTCATTCTAATTTTTGTATATTATTTCACCTTTTTGTGAATAGGCCATTATTTATCCGTTCTGTTGATAGATACCTGGTAGTTTTTTTTTTACTCTCTTTGACTATTGCAGATAGAACTACTATGAACATTTGATATTCATTTCTATTATGACTGAGTGGAATGGGGTTGCTGGATAATAGTGTATTCATATTCAGTTTTAAAGATACTATCACAAAGTCTTATAAAACAGCTTCCCCAGTTTCTACTTTTACCAGCAGTTTATGAGTCTGAGTTTCTCAACAGCTCGACAGTGAGTATTTTCTGTATTTTTCATTTTTGCCAATCTATTAGGTGTGTAATAGTATCTCATTTTAGTTTCAAATTGTATTTTCTTGTTTCACATTGTATTTTACAATGACTAATGTAAGTTGAGCACTTTTTCTGTGCAGTAAGCATACAGTAGGGTCATTTGGATATTTTCTTGTAGTGAGTATCTATGAAAACCTTTTGCCACTTTCTTAATTGGATATTCTCACCATTTCTTACTAATTTGTAAAAATTAAGATATTCATAAAATGAAGATCATGGCATCCGGTCCCATCACTTCGTGGGAAATAGATGGGGAAACAGTGTCAAACTTTATTTTTTGGGGCTCCAAAATCACTGCAGATGGTGACTGCAGCCATGAAATTAAAAGACGCTTACTCCTTGGAAGAAAAGTTATGACCAATCTAGATGGCATATTCAAAAGCAGAGACATTACTATGCCAACGAAGGTCCGTCTAGTCAAGGCTATGGTTTTTCCAGTAGTCATGTATGGATGTGAGAGTTGGACTGTGAAGAAGTCTGAGTGCTGAAGAATCGATCCAACCAGTCCATTCTGAAGGAGATCAGCTCTGGGATTTCTTTGGAAGGAATGGTGCTAAAGCTGAAACTCCAGTACTTTGGCCACCTCATGCGAAGAGCTGACTCATTGGAAAAGACTTTGATGCTGGAAGGGATTGGGGGCAGGAGGAGAAGGGGATGACAGAGGATGAGATGGCTGGATGGCATCCCTGACTCGATGAACGTGAATCTGAGTGATCTCCGGGAGTTGGTGATGGACAGGGATGCCTGGCGTGCTGCGATTCATGGGGTCACCAAGTGTCGGACACGACTGAGCAACTGAACTGAACTGAAGATATTTCAGATATGAATATTTTGTCAGATGTATGTATTATTATGAATATCTTTTTCCTTCTATGAAATGACTTTTTACTCTCAATAGTATCTGTAAGAACATAAGTTCTTAATTTTAATATAATTTATCATTTTTAATTGTACAGTTACTGTTTGTTGGGTCCTGTTCCAGAAATATTTCCCTATTTCACTACAAAGTTATGTTTGTAACTTAAAGCTTTATGGTGTTACCCTTTATATTTAGATCTGCAGCCCTCTGGAGTCAACTTTTATATAAGGGTGGGAAGTGGATTAACTTTTTTCCAGTAAGTTATTGTTGACCCAACACCATGCATTACGATTAACTTTCCTTCAGTGTACTGCAGTATATCTTATTCACAAATCAGATGTATATATTGACATCATGTGTTAAATACATAGGGCTTCCCTCAAAGCTCAGTCAATGAAGAATCTGCCTGCAATGCAGGAAACCAAGGTTCGATTCCTGGGTTGGGAAGATCCCCTGGAGAAGGAAATGGCAACCCACTCCAGTATTCTTGCCTGGAGAAGCCAATGGACGGGGGAGCCTGGTAGGCTACAGTCCATGGGGTCACAAAAGTCAGACATGACTTAGTGACTAAACCACCATTAAATGCATACATATTGATACATGTATCATATACATATGTATGTGTTATATATAACTTTTAAAATTATAGATTGTATTTTCTTTCTTTGGTCAATTATCTATGCCAATAAGACACTATCTTAACCATCATATTTTATAAAACTTTTCGTTCTCTGGTAGAGAAATCACCCAGGTTTGTTCTTCAAATTTCCCTTGACTGTTCTTTTTTATTTTGACTTCTGCTCTTCCATGAAGGTTTTAGAATCAGATTTTAAAATTCTACCAAAAATTCTTTCAAAATTGTACTTTTATGTATTGAATCCAAAGAGCAGTTAATTGATTTAAGACTTCCAATCAATGAACATGATAAATTTTCATTATTTGTTTTCTTTAATTTTTCTTGTTTATAATTTTAAGTATAAAAATTTGGTTAACTTTGAAACATGTTTCCAATGTATATAACCTCTCTCAAGTAATTAGCCCCAGTGAACTGAATTTTGAGTTAAAACAACAACCAAAATAAACTGACCTAGGTACAAGAATTGGGTTTTCATTTTAGATTTGCTCCCAAATCACAGGGAAGACATAAATAGTCCTCTTCAACTATAAAACTAGGTCAAATCTGAAATCTTGTCCAGCTATATGATTTTAAATATATAAATTCAGAATATTTATATGAAGCTGGGAAGTTATATGGATGCAGTTTTATTAAGTATAAAAATACTGGAAATATTTCTTATTTAATAAGAAATTCATTCCAGGTCATCCAGATTGCCCTATTCATGTCTAAACATGGTAGAATCAGATTGAGGACTGAGTTTATTATCAGAATAACATGTGATTTCAGTTGTGTCATTCCCAGACCCACACATGACTGACAGGGATGCATGGCATTGCTGAAATGTGTTGTATAAATATAGAGTGACATAAACATGGATTCAAACTTTACTGTGGAAGAAGCTAAGTCTATTTTTATTGGTTAAATCTATTTTTAAAATGATTTTTAATTGTTACTGTGAAACTAAGATTTCAAGCTAATGACTGAGATTAGGAAATGATATACACTTGTCAGTTTCAAATTTGGCATCATTTTGTCTGCAGTGTGCAGCTATTCTAAATCAATTTGAGAAAGATACCCTCTAAATAAAACTGAAGATTTGATTTCTTGACTGGTGAAGAGACTAAATGCACATAACCATTTGGCATTGTTTGGTTTTGTTTTAAACAATGTGCTTTACTGAGATATGTTTCTGCCACCACTGACATTCCCAGTGCTAATAAATAGTGACAGAGTCATGAACTGCTCTTTGAAATGAATAGAATACCTTTTTTTCTCATTTTAGAAACAAGAAATATATAAAGTCCTTGAATTATGTGTTATTCTATAGATGCAACACAATGAGTTGCCTCACAACATCTCAGGAAACATCTCAGGAAAATTTATCTTTTTTAAAAAAAATTTATTTTTTAATGGAAGTATAATTGCTTTACAGAGTTTTGTTGTTTTCTACAAAATCTCAATGTGAATCAGCCATAGGTATATAGATACCTATATATCCCACTGCTCTAGGTTGATACAGAGCCCCTGTTTGAGTTTCCTGAGACACACAGCAAATTTCCATTGCCTATCTATTTTACATATGGTAATTAAGTTTCCATGTTACTCTTTCCATACATCTCACCCTCTCCTCACTCTCCCCATGTCCATAAGTCTATCCTCTATGTCTGTTTCTCCATTGCTGCCCTACACATAAATTCTTCAGTATCATTTTTCTATATTTTGTATATATGCATTAGTATTGATATTTATCTTTCTCTTTCTGACTTACTTCACTCTGTATAATAGGCTCTAGGTTTATCCACCTCATTAGAACTGACTCAAAGGTGTTCCTTTTTATGGCTGAGTAATATTCCATTGTGTTTCTGTACCACAACTTCTTTATTCATTTATCTGTTGATGGACATATAGGTTGCTTCTGTGTTCTACCTATTGTAAATAGCGCTGTAATGAACAATGGGATACATGTGTTTTTTTTCAATTTTGGTTTCCTCAGAGTATATGCCTAGAAGTGGGATTTCTGGGCCATATGGTGGTTTTATTCCTAGTTTTTTAAGGAATCTCCATATCATCTTCCATAGTGGCTGTATCAATTAACATTCCCAGCAACAGTGTAAGAGCATTCCCTTTTCTCCATACCCCCTCCAGCATTTATTGTTTGTAGATTTTTTGAAGATGGCCATTCTGACTGGTGTGAGGTGATATCTCAATGTAGTTGAAAATTTATCTTTGAAAAGGTTTTTCTGGACTAAAATTTCACTAAATGGTATAAGAATTTAGATAAATTTATATTTTCTAAATTGTTAAGTGGGGTTCAAGGATACATCCCTAAGTTTTTGAGACAACATTATAAACAGAGCCAAGAACATCCTCTTGTTCCGTCATCTTCTGATTTCACGTTTGGTAGTTTTGAATCCTTTGCCAGACTCATGTGAACATAGGAATGTGTGCATTAATTCTATTGAAAGAAAATAAATAGAACATTGTACATTATAACTGAGTTTGGGAATGTTGTCACAGTTGGTTATCATAAAGGTTAATGAGGCAGAAGGTGTGGGTTTAATTTTTGGATAGACCAGTTTTTGTGTTGTATTATAACCATGAAATACACCCTAGCACCTTTCAGACTTGAAAATAAGTACAGTGGCTGAATCAAGGTCCATGTAAGAGGGTACAAATTTAGGTTTTTGACCTAATCTAGCCAATAAAATATAAAAGAAAAACTGTCAGCTGGAAATTTGGGATATTTTTCTCCTTAATGAAACCATATAGACAGAAAAGTTCTTTCTCAGTTGTGGCCATTTTCCTACCCTTTTTATTTTGAGGTGTTGTGTTACTTGGAGTTGTAATAACCATGTTGTAACCCCATGGAAAAGAAATGCAAAAAAGCAAAATGGCTGTCTGGAGAAGCCTTACAAATAGCACTGAAAAGCAGAGAGGTGAAAAGCAAAGGAGAAAAGAAAAGATACAAGCATCTGAATGCAGAGTTCCAAAGAATAGCAAGAAGAGATAAGAAAGCCTTCTTCAGCAATCAATGCAAAGAGATAGAGGAAAACAACAGAATGGGAAAGACTAGAGATCTCTTCAAGAGAATTGGAGATACCAAGGGAACATTTCATGCAAAGATGGGCTCGATAAAGGATAGAAATGGTATGGACCTAACAGAAGCAGAAGATATTAAGAAG